>CM046365.1:24961348-25051767 GCA_025413025.1 Ficus hispida
TGAAAAGTAGTATTAGGAAAGAGAAAACGTAAGGCTCCAGTGGTCGATGGACCTTGGAAGAAGAAGTCAATATTCTATGAACTTCCATATTGGAAGTCACTATATGTTCGTCATTGCTTAGATGTTATGCATATTGAGAAAAACATTTGTGAATCGATCGTGGGCACGTTGCTTGACATTCCAAACAAAAGTAAAGATGGTGAAAAGGCACGGTTAGATCTTGAAGAGATGAAGATTAGACCAAATTTGCTCCCGACAAAGATCGACTGGCACATATTTACCTCCGGCAAAACACGTTACTAGACAAGAAAAGAGAAAGCTTTGTGAATGGCTTGCATCCGTAAAATGCCAAGTGGATACTCTTCCAACTTCAAACGGTTGGTGTCGATGAAGGATTTGAGGCTAATTGGAATGAAAACACATGATTGTCATATCTTGATGCAACAATTATTACCTCTTGCATTGCGGGAGTTTTAACGAAAGATGTGAGATATGCAATTACGAAGTTATGCTCATTTTTCAATGTAATTGCTCAAAGGTCATCGATCCACTTATGCTAGATTCGCTACAATCAGAATTGGTGCTGACTTTGTGCTTGCTTGAGAAGTATTTCCCACCATCCTTTTTTGATATAATGATCCACCTAACTGTCCACTTGGTTCGAGAATTAAGCTATGCGGACCGGTCCATTTGAGGTGGATGTATCCTTTCGAAAGGTACATGAAGGTTTTGAAGGGTTATGTGAAGAACCGAAATAGGCCGGAGGGATGTATAGTGGAAAACTACATAGCCGAGGAATCAGTTGAATTTTGCTCTGAGTATTTGTCAAACGCAGACCCAATAGGGTTGCCAAAGAGCAGGCTATTTACGTCGAAAGGACTATCCGTCGGCGTTCATTCACCAGTTAATCAAGACGAATGGGAAAAAGCTTGTCTTTATGTTTTGCACAATGCTAAGGAGGTGGAGCCTTTTATTGAGGTTCATATGACGGAAGTACGAGATGCAAATGCAAGAAAAACAAGGTCTGAGAAGTGGATTCAATATGAGCACAACCGGACATTTCGGGAGTGGATAAGAAAATATTTGCATATGCAGGCTGGCCATTCAAAAGACTTAATTAAGCTTGCGAGAGGACCGTCATCGATAGTCACAAAATATACATCCTATTTTGTCAATGACTACACCTTCTACACTCGTGGAAGAGATGAGAAGCATCCCGTCCAAAATAGTGGTGTCAGCCTTCGTGCCGAGTCTTTGCATATTTCATCAGCAAAAGATAAGAACCCGATTTACGGTTCCATGAACTACTTTGGGTTCATTGAAGATATTTGGGAACTTGATTATTGCGGCTTACGGATAGCACTCTTTAAATGCAAGTGGGCGGACAATAATTTTGTTAAAATTGATAGGGACGGCGTGACAGTGGTGGACTTTAGGCGGTTGAGATACAAAATGATCCTTTCATTATGGCTTCGCAAGCGGTACAAGTCTTTTTCACAACGGACCCCGACAATTTAGAGTTATCTTTAGTTGTGCCAATGAAGCCAAAAATGATCGGGATGGCCAAGAAGACGTTGAAGATTGCAGCGACATTCCATCATTCACAAACGGATTGCCACCAATTGAGGAGCTTGATGATTTTGATGATGATGCCTCACACTTGCTTCGTTAGATATAGAGTGGACACGTGTTGAGAAGACCAAAAAAAAAGAAGAAAAAAAAAAGGACATTAATGTTTTGTAATTTCCCGACGTATATAATTAAGTTGTTCAGTATGTTAATGTATATAAATATGTTTTTTGTATGCTTTATTGTTAAACGAAATAAGAACATATTATATATATATGTTGATGTGCAGGTTTATGCATGGTTTACAGGTGTCGCTGCCTATGGACTTATTACTAATGGCCATCAATAATTTTTTTTATATTTTAAAAAAATTTAATTTTAGATTCCACGACGATTTTCTGAGAAACCGTCGTGGTATCTAATATACCACGACGGTTTCTCAAGAAAACCGTCGTGGTAATTTTTTTAAATTTTTTCAAATTTTTTTAAAAATATCAAATTTTTAAGAAAAAAAAATTTTCAATAAAAAAGTAAATTTAGATACCACGACTGTTTATTTCAAGAAACCGTCGTTGTTTTGACAAAATTTGAAAATTTTTTAAATTTCAAAATTTCGCGGAAACCGTTCGCGCGTATATTATTACGATTCTATTTGCCACAAATACTTGTATTAAATCAAACTGTGAACTTCCATTTTACTCCATTTCTCTCTCTTTTTCCCCAATTCTCTCTAGCTTTGGCTTCCTTCTCCATTCTCTCTCCCTCCAAGTTCGCCCCCTTCCTCGCTGCCGCCGCCCACGCCCTCGCCTCCCCGCGCCCTAGCCGGCCCACGGCCTCGCCCCCCTGCACTCGCCCTCGGCCCCCCGCCCACGGACTCCCCCCCCGCCCTCGCCCTCGCCCTCGCCCATCCTCGCCCTCTGCCGCCCACGCCCTCGCCTCCCCGCGCCCTCGCCGGCCCACGGCCTGCCCCCCCCGCACTCGCCCTAGGCCCCCCGCCCACGGACTCGGCCCCCCGCCCACGGCCTCGCCCCCCCGCGCCCTCGCCGGCCCACGGCCTCGCCCCCACCCTCGCCCGCCGCCCACGCCTGCACGCCTCGCCCCCCCGCGCCTCACCGGCCCACGGCCTCGCACGCCCTCGCCCCCCCCCCCCCCGCGCCCTGGCCTCGCCCGGCCACGCACGGCCACGGCTGCCCTCGCCTGCCGACGCCCGGCCTCGGACGCCCACGTCGGCCCACGCCCGTACAACACTTGACCTCTTGGTAAGTCGACGTCTCTTTTTACCGAAGGAAAATTTGTGGATGTGTATTTGCTTGATTATAGTAATAATTTATGTGCATAGTACATGTTCGATAAAACAACGACATTTAATAGAATTAGATAAATATGAGATTAAATTGCTTGGGTTATGTGCGGATTTGTCAATTATCGGGACAAATTATTCATCTTAGGTTAACGCAACGCATATAAGATATTTGACATAATGCCTTGGTTTGTAGAAATAGTTTTATTTTGGATGTAATTTGTTTGGTTGAGATACGGATTTGACATTTAGCCGAGGAAAAAAACGGGATTTTGTGACATAGATATGTTAGCATATTTCACGGTTTCGATAAAATCCTTTTATAATTGGGTTGTCAATTATTTCCGTAATTAAGTTAAGGATTTGGTTACCTAAACTGATTTAGGCCGAATTATTGTATGCTTTCGTTTGATACTTATGCGTTTTGGTGGCATGATTTGATTATGGTTTGATGACAAATAAAGTTTGTTTTTTACTAGGTATCGGTGGGGAGTTGCGTAAGATTGATTTAAAATGTCACAAGATCACGAAGAGGAATGCTCAACACAAACGCATGTGGGAAAACCACGACGAACCATCTCACCTAAATTCAATCCTGATGAAGATGGTAAACGAAGAGCAACTCTTATGAGAAGAGTACACCATGTTAGGACAAGGGAGAACGTATTGCAGTTTGTTTGACGAAAAAGGCAACCATTAGGAAAGGAAGGAGATGAATTACAGAGTTGGATCGGCGTGCTAGCTCGAGAGCACATACCAATTTGGATAGCTGACTTTAGAAGTGCCGATTTGGCCCCAAGGAAAGAAAGAGTGTGGGTGGAAATCGTAACTTCTTTCACCGTGGAGCTATCGTTTAAAAAACAAGCATTAAAGTGTTGTGCAGAGTCAGCGAAAAATTTTAGATATGATCTTTACCAAACTTTTGTCAGAGATCATATTGATGAAGAAACCATATGGCAACGACCGCCTAAAGTAGCTCACAATTACCCCACCATAAGCGAGGAGGATTGGGAAAAATTTATTGAGTATCGACGGACCCCGGAATTCAAAAGACTATCCGAACAAGGAAGTGAGATAAGAAAGAAGAGCAAATACGGATCAACCGGTGGCCGAGACGGATATAGGAAACGTGACCAAGCTCATGTATGTTCCGTAGTTGGAATTTCTTGATAAATGGTTGAACTTCGAATTTATTCCATTTTCTTTACTAACGATAATTATCCCACTGCAGTTCGAGAAGACGGGAAAATGGGCAGAGCGGCATACTAGGTGGCTGGACATGCGCATCAAACCCGATGGAGAGTTCAAGAATGAAGCATTTAAATCTATTGCCGGAACAATAGTAAGATTTCGAATCCATTTACAATATATTTATCATGTACACTCATTTATGATTAAGAGTTAATAAAATATAATTTAATTGTTACAGGATGACTTCTGTGAACAAGAGACACAAGGGAGTTTCGAATCTGTGGGTACAAATGACATTTTGACGAATGCATTAGGCAATGCCGAGCACTCGGGGAGGATTCGGGGTCAATCTAAGTTTGTCAAGCAGGCGAAATACTTCAATTTTGTGCAAACTCCAAGGGAGAATCTGAAGTATCGATGATGAAACAGCAGATCGCCGCATTGGAAAGAACCGTACAGGATCTTTGTGCGAAGCACGGTGTCAACCGGGGGACTATGGCTGAGGAGATGACCGCACCAACTGTTGATCAACACAACAGCGTCAAGTCTAGTTGCACGCTTAATGAAAAAGAAGTTAGGCCGTCGGCTCCGAAGCCCATGCCGAATGAAAGTAAGGAATGCCAACTCTTTATTCCTGATTTAGTTAATGGAGGAGATGTGCTTGTTGCAAACGGTAGGGCATACATGGACTGTGTTCCTACTGACACAGTCCATGGGATTCCTTTAGGTGAGGAGAATGTAAGGGTGACAATTACAGTTCCAAAATAAAACGTGCACTCCTACCTAATCCGACAAACGAAGCCACGTTCGTTGAAGAAGCTGTTGGTGGGTTTGTTGCTTGGCCTAAGAGATTAGTCGTCGTTCAACCAAGTTTGAGCCAGGCAAGTAAAGGTCCCAGCCATGCTCCTCATATAGAAGATCAGGGAAGCAAACGAACAAAAAAGAGAGCAGGGAGGAAGAAATTACAGTCACAACCGGAGGTACAACAACAACCGGAACAAGAAGAACTACCTTCGTTCGACTTTAATGAAATTCCCTTCGAATTAAAACCTTTGGCATTTTACGCACAAAGTTCCATGCGTGACGGTACCCAAATAATGTGCCCACTACAACAGTGCATCATTGGCGATGACATGCCAATATATATTGGGTATGAAGATGTTTACCATTTCATAACATTTAAAGAAATTAGTGCAAACAGCATAATGGTATACATCAGGTAATATATTTATCCTTAACCAAACATTATTATATATAATCCTTAAGCTTATATATGTAGTATTTGCGTAACAAGTGAGCCGAATTATTTTACAGATACTTAGCGGATGGCTGTGCAAGAACAGGTATGGATCAACGGTTCGAGTTTATTTCTCCAGTCCTTGTCTCACCAGTTCAACAAAATGTAGATCGTGTTGCCTACGTTCGAGAGAGGGCCGAATACATTGTACGGATATTAAGAAACGCACCGAAAGGAAAGCGATTTCTAATGCCATATAACAGCGGCCAACATTGGATCTTGGCGGTTATTGATCCGTGGGATGACTCAGTCATGTATTTTAATCCTCTAGCAAACGAACCGGGTGATGATTTTAAAGACCTAATTACGACGTAAGTATTCTTTGATGTTCATATGTATATCTTCTTATAGATAAAATGATTGTTCTTGTAATTGTTTTCAATGTGTTGAAATGGTAGGGCACTTAACGATTGGAAATTGTTGGTGGGAAGAGGAATAAAACAGCGACGCAACTGCCAAACGTTGATTGATACTGTTCGATGTCCAGTACAGGAAGGTTATGTTGAGTGTGGTTATTTTGTGTTAGCTTTCATGCGAGAAATAACCTTATTTGTTGATGGATTAGCCTTGCTTCAAAGGAAGGATTTTTATACTGATGCTGGCATGATCTTAGTTAGGCAGGAGTGGGCTTCATTTGTCATGCGGTTTATACAATATTGACTGCAAACAATAAATAAATAACATTTTTACTTTCTTCATATTGATTGTTGTAAATTATAAATTACAGGTAATCATAGATTATTTGAGGAAATATTATTGCATGTTTTAATAATATCGTATTAAAACAGGGGCTTTGCCACCCGTGAATAAAGAAACGAACAGAAGCCAAAAACGTCGGCTTTTTTTTTTACCAAAAAAAAAAAAATTCATTATAAACCACGACGGTTTCGAAATACCGTCGTGGTTAACAGGAAACCACGACGGTTTCCCCTTGAAACCGTCGTGGTTTCTCGTGGAAACCACGACGGTTTCCCCGTGAAACCATCGTGGTTTACCGGGGAAACCACGACGGTTTCCCCGTGAAACCGTCGTGGTTTACAGGGGAAACCACGACGGTTTCACCGTGAAACCGTCGTGGTTTCTAGAGCAATGCAGACTGCAGTAACGTGTAATGCACCCCTCCCCATGCTCAGTGGGCTCAGGGGGCAGCGGCCAACTGAGCAATGCAGACTGCAGTAAGCTGCCTTCCTGCTGCAAGTAATCATGTATAGAAAAAAAAAAATTATATTTTTTTTCTTTTGTATTTTCTTCAGAAAATAGGTTGAATAGGGGGGGGGGGGTTTGAGAATCCAAAATCCAACCCCTAAACAAGCAAAACAAATATGACAAGATAAAAAGAAAAATTGATTATAATGTAAAATGATGGACTACTTGAATGACTACTCACTAAAACCACTTAGAAATGCATGAAAAACCACCAAAATAACATCCCAACTTGTCTTTTTCAGCTGAGTATGTTTCTGGAGAGTTTTAAATCAAAAAATTTCAATTTTGTTGATCCACAATAAGGCTTGGTTATAAAATGGTTTTAGGTAAACTAAAAACCACTTTTTTCTCTTTCATAAAAACCATACAAGCAAAGAAAAGTTTACTCTCTCCCTCTCTTCATTGTGGATGAAATTTGTAGCTAAGGGAAGCTAAAAATATACTTCATCTCCTTCCACCCACTCCTAAGATCTTTTTTTTTTTTAAGGAGGAAGAGCCATTCTAAATATTTTCCAAAGTAAAACTTATACTTTTTCCACTTATTTTCTTGAAAGGAAAATGATGTTGTAAAAATATTTTTAAAGTGATGTTTTATCTCTATTCTAGCTCGTTACCTCAAGGATCCATGAGTGGTTCAAAGTCTTCAAGCTAAGAACCCACTACTTTTCTAAGAGATAAATGATATATATACTAGTGGTTTATCAAGTTCTTAATAACTTTTATTTCAAAATGTATTCTTACAAATCGGAAAATCCTGACATGGTAAATGGTTAAAATGTAGTTTTGCTATCTAGTAAGATAATATAGGTGCTTACCATGATTTAAGGTGGCTAAAAAACATGATTTATGCATGGAATATGATGAAAAGTGTGTTTATGTGATTTTATGGTTATATGACATGAATGTGTATTGATATATGAGAATAAGAGATTATGGCATGTTGATATGTTATATCCTCTGTTTAATGGAAGCATAAATGATGAAGAAAATATTTTGACATCACAAATAAGTTAGAATAAGAATTTATGACCATAAAGTACCAAAAAGAACATTTTTAGCATAAATGTTAATAAATTGAAAAATGGTATTTTGAGTAGGATTTTCATAATCTTATAGAAGGACAGAATATTACTCTTGACATAAGCCATAAGAAGAGCTCAATTTTGATCAGAAATTATAAATGTCAAAAATAATGATTTTGCCCTCAAGGGGTAAAATTGTAATTTCACCAGCCTAAACACTTTATCTGAATCCGAAACTTTACAGTCTTAATTAGAGACTTAAAATAGACCTTGTTTCAAATTTTAGTGATAAATGGATACGAAATAGCCAAAACACTATTTTGGGGTCAAAGCGTAAATATAGAAAATTTAGGGTCAAAAATGCAAATAATAAAAACTTGTTAAAAATGAGTCCTGATCCTGTGAGGGCACTTTATAAGTATATTAAGTAAGAAAACGTGAACCAAAGGGTACTAGGAACTACTTGGGGCTAAATAATGACTAAAATACAAAAAATAAATAAATATCGGGTCAAATTATAAAATCTACTTAGACTATAATTAGACAGCATCTTTGTCACCCTTAAAACAGTATATTAAGCTAAATAAATATAAAAAATAATATGATTTATGTTATAGTCAAGTGCACGACCTTAAAAGACATAAAGGGGCATGAATGTTAAACTTTTATTTAATTATGTTTATAAATGTAATAAGTTACAAAAGTCATTTTTAAGAGCTTAAGGGCACTATAAACGTTATTCTAAGGCTGGGACAAACTTTGAAAAGCTATTCAATAAGTCTAGATTAAAAAGGATATGTCTAATGGTAAAATTGTAATTTTGTCAAACTAAGGGGTAAAATGATAATTTGATGGGGAGAACGTTTTGGACCATAGGTATTTCTGGACATATAAAACTACAAGAGAGATTACTAAAAGCTAAGGTTAAAAAATTTAACAAGTTTAAGCTAAAATATGCTTAAATAACCGAAATAGGGGTAAATTGGTAAATTAATATCCGATGACTCGGTGACAAGAAATGAACCTGCCACTAGACTTATTGAGATACCATATAATTGTTGACTAAAACTTGATAAAGACAAGTGTAATAGACCTTAACAGGTTTAAAATAATAATAAGACCCAATTACAAGTAAATGGGTTGTGATAGACTCAATAAACTCACAATCCATAAAGATGACCCAATATGATATTAAAAGACCCTGATTATCCATAGTCACCTAATGGACCCAAATATAGATAAATGGGAATTATGTAAAAAATTGGATAAGAAATTAAGTATTAAATAATTAACTCACCAATGAGTTAATAATTAATTAATTTAATATTTAAAATTAATTAATTATTAATTAATAAATTAATTTATGATAATTATGTAATTAATAATTAAGGATGTTATTCTAAAAAAACTTAGAAATAAATTAATAATTAAATTGAAATTAATTATCAATAATGAAATTGGAATTAACTATTAAGTAAGAGAACATATGTCCATAATCAAAATTATTCAAAAACCTTACTCTAACTGTCAGATGTTAAATTAAAATTAGGATACCACATCAACTTGAGGGTACAGTCGGAAATAATCAACGCGGATACATAATTACGCGATTTTCTATAAGTACAAACATCACCTATAGATGGAATAAAATGTTTTTCTTTGTTGATGCTCTACGTTTGCCATGACTGGACTTGATGATGTGATGAGTATATGAGTTATATGTATTCCTTTGATTAAGTATTAGATGTGTATAATTTTTCTTGCACTGACATGATCGACATGCCTCACAGATATTTATACCATAATGATAGATGCGTAGTGATATGTAACTCTACACATTGTTACAATTAATAAAAATGAGGCAAATACAAGAGGATTAAGTATTGGACCAACCTCCAATCAGTGAGCGGATATGATAAGAACGAAAGTTATAAGATATGACCTTAGAGATTGTTGGAGGGTCGCTCCCCTAACTCCCCATTGATTGCGCGTATATGGGTACGGCATAGGGGCCTTTAAGTAGACAAAATATGTAAATAATAAAGCATAATTGAACACCCATAGTTCACAAGCATTTTTTAACACTCACGATGTTACATGTGATTATATGATTTTATGAAAATGATTTGTGAGATATTGTTTGTACTTGCTGAGTGAATGCTCATCATTGTGTATTCGTGCTGTAGGTAACGCAGGTAAACAGCCCGCTACTTATATATTTTATGGACTTGCAAAACTGTGCAGAGGCGATGAAGGACGGGAGTGGGATACCACCACGAATTGAATTTTCGCATTTAGATTTCTTAAATTATTTTATATCGACTATATTTATAACTCTGTTCCAATGTTTTGGTACTACTAAACTAGTATGGTTATTTTACGTGAAAAAGACTTTAGACTCTTTCCTTTTAATTTACATGAAGTTATAACTTTTTCAAATATTATCTAAATACAAATTTGAATAGGATAATTATTAGCTAGAGGTTTTCAATTTCCATAGTTAAAAATTTTAGTAATTCTAACTTTTGTAGTACAAATATTTTTTTTTTCAAATTATGTATTTTTTAGAACTAAATATAAATAAGTATTAAGATTAAATTAAATAAGAATAAATAAGTTAGTTAACGATTCGAAAAGTCGAGTCGTTACAGTTGGTATCAGAGCGGTATCCTGCCATCCTACCTTACGTCGTTTCCACAATAGTTTCATGCCAGTCCAAGTAAGTTAGAATTTATTTACTTTTTAACAATTAGTGGTTGTTATTGATCATAATTTTAAAACTAGGCATCCCTATACTAGTATCATGCCACCGATTAGAGGATCATCATCCTTAGGCACACTTCTTAGTGAGCTCGGTGCCAAAATAACGGTTGTATTTCGGAGAGCCAAACCAGAGCACTACTATGGAGAAACTCATTTGGGAGATTGGCTACATCACATAGAGTCCTTATGCAGCTTGTGTGGAATAGCATGAGGAGTATGGTCGAGATTAGCAGTAATCTAGCTGAGGGGTGCTGCTAAGAATTGGTGGGAATTTATTGGGCAAAACCTGAACCTCGTACATTGGAGGGATTTTCGTCACAATATTACGAAGTATTTTGTAGGTCTTTTCCTTTACAGAGAAAGGATGGCTGACTTGACGTATGCACAAGGACGTAGCTTCTTTGCTCGGGTAGCGAGATGGGCACCCGTACATGGTGAGAGCATGCAGGAATACAAATGCCGATTCGAGGAGGACCTTCTAGTCGAGTGCCCTTACGAACTACGCCAAGAGGACGCATGAGGGCTATTTTGGCTGGGAGTTCCCCTCGAGATATGAGCATTTGGTTACTTTCCCCGACTATATCCAGATAATGATCACTTATGTTTAGAGGTCATTTACGCCGAGATGCATCTGAGAGCAGAGAGGGTAGATACTCCTCCAACAAAGGGATTGGAGAATGCAGAGGACGCTATCAGCCACGTTGAGGCACTAGCCCCACACCAACCAGAAGCCATGGGAGACGATGATTCCCGCACGGATCCAGAAAAAAAAGGACCTACCCCATCTAGGTTTTCACTGAAGGAGAAGATGACAATACTGATGGTCCATGAGTATTGATTGAAGAACATGTGTAATAATTTACTATCGGATATGTTACCTACCGTTTGTGAATGTTTTATATGTTATCTACCCTATGTATTTGATGACGCTTGTGTTATCCTTATGATTTATGTATTTTCTATGACTGATTATGACCAGTATGGTTGATCGTTATGTGAACTTATAATTATATGATGTTATGACATGATGCTTTTAAGATATGATATGTTATGATTTATGGGTCTTACCTCTACCATGTATGTTTAAATGAAACTCACATCATAAGACTATACCTAAGCTAATATAATTACGTGCAAGATATTAAACAAGCATGGTTCTTTTAGGTTGAACACTTGAGTTATATATAAAGCTATGGTACGTTCTCAAGCGACAGTAGCAAGACGACCACAAGAAGCGAACCTAACTGAAATGGTCGTTAACCTATAGTGCAGATTGGAAGACAAGGAGTGCGAAATGCAGAATCTCCGTGAGCAGATTGCTCAACAAAATCAAGAGCTACCCCCTCCACCAGCTGTGCCTGCAGTACAAGCCGCCCAACCTGTGATTCGACAAGAACCGTTGTATGAGAGGTTCCGATGTATGAAACCACCAGAATTCAAAGCATCCACCAATACGTTGGAGGCTGAGGAATGGTTAACCTCACTACAAATAGTCTTGAACTTTATGGACCTCACGGATCAAGAAAAAGTGTTTTGTGCTTCCTATGTCATGAAGAAGGATGCTCGTTATTGGTGGGAAACTGTACAAATGAGGAGGAATGTACTTGAGATGATATGGAATGATTTCATTCATGAATTCAATGACAGATTCTACAATCGGATGGCTATGAAAGCACAGCATAATGAATTCAACAACATCAAGCAAGGCACTATGTCCGTAACCGAGGCTGTCTACAAGTTTGATCAACTGGCAGGACTTTGCCCTCACCTTGTGCCAACTGAGGATGAAAGGGTTAGGTGAATGTTAGACATGTTTTGCCTTGAGATAGCGGTAGTGATCGATAGTGGCGAGAAACCACCTATGATTGTTGTTAAATGTGTTGAAAGAGCACTACGTGCGGAGTATCGTCTTGCCCAAGCTAAACAAGAGAGGGCTAAGTTCTTTGAAGATAAGAAAAAAGAGAAGTTGCAATTGAAGCAGAACCAAGGAAATCAACTAAGTAGCCAGGGAAACAGATCTAATCTTAATGGCAATCATTCTAATCAGAACCATAACAAGAGAAAGGGGAATTTCAATGGAAATAAGAACCAGAAGTATCATACCCAGAAGAAGAATAACACCGTTTACCCTACATGCACCAAATGTGGGAAGAAGCATCTAGGTGAATGCAAACTTGGCTCAAATACTTGTTACTTATGTGGCAATGAGGGTTACTATGCTAAGAATTGCTATACCAACAAGCAGAATCATATTGGGTAGAACCAGCTAAAGCCACAAGAGACGCAACTCCATAACATGCAAGCCCTGTAGATTTACTAAGGACGTTTGGAGGCCCTGCCAGGACCGAACGCTCACATTTTTGCCTATACCGAAAATGATGTTGAAGCTAGAACCTCAAATGTGGTGACAGGTCAGCTTTTTGTGGCCAACCAAGATGCGCCTGTTTTATTTGATTCTGAAGCAACTCATTCCTTTGCATCACATACGTTTGCTAGGAAACTTACTCAATTTAGGGATAGAATCAATCAGACCTTTAAAACGGCCTTGCCTTCAGGACAAACTTTGTTGTCAAGTTATTGGTTACGTCATGTACCAATAATTATTGCTGATAGAGAACTGTTCGTTAATCTAGTTATTCTAGAAATATTCAACTACGACATCATCTTAGGGATGGACTTTCTAGGAAAATACAATGCGAACATTGATTATCGAGCACGTAAGGTGATATTCAAACCTGATGGAGCAGAAGAGTTCGAATATGTCAACATTTTTGAGAAACAACCGAGGGTGATGATTTCTGTCATGAGGGCGCGAAGGATGCTACTTAGTGGATGCGTTAGATACCTAGCCAATATCATAGATACGACGAAAGAAGAATTATCCAAACTGGAAGATGTGGCAGTAGTCAGAAACTGTCGAGGTCTTCCCAGAAGACTTACCTGGAATACCTCCAGATCATGAGATTTCATTTGAAATCGAATTGATGCCCGACACAGCACCGATATCCAAGGCTCCATACCACATGGCCCCAGCCGAACTCAAGGAATTGTAGATGCAACTTCAAGAACTTTTAGACAAGAGATTCATACGTCCAAGTTACTCACCTTGGGGTGCACCTATCTTGTTTGTCAAGAAGAAGCACGGCATGTTAAGGATGTGCATTGACTACCGTGAGCTCAACAAGATGACCATCAAGAATAAGTATCCTCTTCCAAGAATCGACGACCTCTTCGATCAGCTTAAAGGAGCATCAGTCTTCTCTATGATCAACTTATGCTCAGGTTATCACCAACTAAAGATTAAAGAAGGTGATGTCCCAAAGTCAGCATTTCGTACACATTACGGTCACTATGAGTTTTTACTCATGCCATTTGGATTGACGAATGCACCTACAACTTTTATGGATTTGATGAATCGAGTATTCAAGAAGTATTTGGACAAGTTTATCATTGTATTCATTGATGATATCTTGATCTACTCAAATACCCGAAAGGAACATTAAGAGCATTTGAAGATTGCTCTCCAAACTCTAAAGAACCACCAGCTTTATGCAAAATTCTCTAAGTGTGAATTTTGGCTTGACAAGGTTCAATTACTTGGACATGTGATCTCCAAGGATAGAGTATCTGTCGACCCATCCAAGATTAAAGCTGTGAGCAAGTGGCCAGCACCGAAGAGTGTGACTGAAGTGCGAAGTTTTTTAGGTCTAGCTGGCTATTGTAGAAGATTTGTTGAAGGATTGGCGAAATTAGTTACCCCTCTTACCGCACTTACTCGGAAGGGAAAGAAGTATGAATGGACAGCGAAATGCGAGAAAAATTTTCAAGAATTGAAGATGAAACTCACTAGTGTTCCTATTCTCATGATTCCATCATACGAGGGAGAGTTTGATATCTATAGTGATGCATCCAAGATGGGCTCATGAGCAGTTTTAATACAGAACGGGAAAGTCATAGCTTATGCCTCACGGCAATTGAAGGAGAATGAAAAGAACTACCCGATCCATGATTTGGAATTAGCAGCTGTAGTGTTCGCCCTTAAGATTTGGCGATACTATCTTTACGGCGGCAAATGTCAGATTTTTACGGATCATAAAAGTCTTAAGTAATCTTCATCCAGAAGGAACTCAACATGAGACAAAGCAAATGGTTGGAATTGGTTAAGGATTATGATTGTGAGATTCTTTATCATCCCAGAAAGGCCAACAAAGTCGCTGAAGCACTGAGTCGAAAGTCTTCTGCCACCCTCATGTCAAATCAAACATTACCACAACTGCTTCAGGATGATATTTTCAAGCTTGGAATTGAGCTCATTATGGGAAACCTTTCCTCATTGACTCTTTAGCCTACAATCCTTAATGAAATCAAGGAAGCTCAGGGATTCAATCCTAGTTTGGTCAGAATAAGAAAAGAAGTCAAGGAAGAGAAAGAAACTAATTTTGGTGTATCAGATGAAGGTATCATTTATTTCAAAGATAGGTTATGTGTGCTAAGCAATGAAGAACTTCGGAAGCAAATTCTATCTGAGGCCCACGACACTCCATACTCCATCCATCCTGGAGCGACTAAGAAGCATAAGGACTTGAATGAGCATTTTTCGTGGAACAAGATGAAGAACGATGTGGCTGAATTTGTGAGTAAATGCCTAACTTGTCAGAAATTTAAGGCAGAGCACAAGCGACCAGCTAGAAAATTACAACCTATTGAAGTTCCATAGTGAAAATGGGAACAAATTACTATGGATTTTATGGTCGGATTGCCAAAAACCATCGAAGGTTATGACACCATCTGGGTAATTGTAGACCGTTTGACTAAATCAGCACGTTTCATAGAAATTAAAGTGACTTATTCCCTAGAAAAGTTGGCAAAATTATATGTATCTAATGTCATTAAGCTACACGGCATTCCTTTATCAATCATTTCAGACCGCGACGGTCGTTTCACCTCCATTTTTTGGAAAAATGTTCAGTGAGCGATGGGAACTGAGCTCAAGTTTAGCACCGCTTTTCACCCTCAGACGAATGGTCAATCCAAGCGAACCATTCAAACCTTAGAGGATATACTTCATGCTTGTGTTAAGGCATGAAACAGGAGAGAAGCAATTGGAAACAACATATTTCATTATCAAGACCACTGAAGTAGTCAAGAAAATACGACAATGGATGGAAGCAGCTCAATGTCGACATAAGAGTTATGCCGATAAGTGAATGAGGCCCCTTGAATTTCAAAAAGAAGACTACGTGTTCTTAAAAGTAGCACGAATGAAGGGCGTGATGTGATTCGGAAAGAAGGGCAAGTTGAGCTCGAGGTACATAGGACCCTTTGAGATCACAGAATGTGTTGGTAAGGTAGCTTATAGATTAGCATTACCATCAGAGTTGTCAGCAGTGCATAATGTCTTTCATGTCTCAATGCTAAAGAGATATGTCCCAGATCCGTCTCACGTAATAGAGCATGAACCAATTCAAGTTGACGAGGACCACAGTTGTGAAGAAAAGCCTGTGCAAATTCTGGCTCGTGAAGATAAGACACTTAAGAACAAGACCATACCCCTTGTCAAGGTGTTATAGCGAAATCACAAGATCGAGGAAGCCACTTGGGAACGTGAGGGTGAAATGAGGAAAAATTATCTGTTTCTATTCTAATTTTCGAGGGCAAAAATTTTGTAATGAGGGTAGATTGTAATGCCCTAGAAATTTATAAACTCGATTTACGAACTATTATTATGGATTTCCTTCATCAATACACTTCTAATTAATTATTTTGATGAATACCAAATTTCAAGATCATAAATGATATGTATCATCAATGTGATAATATCGATGATTAATAACATAGAGTTTCTCTATTTAAAGGAGAAACTATTTATATAATGTTACTCCCTTTTTCTTTTGAGATTTTGTGAAAATATTGTGTGTAAAAATTCATTATATATATAATGAATAAATAATCATAATTTTATAAATTAAATAAGTGAATTTTATGCCATACCAAGATATATTTATTAAACTAAATTAATAATTCTAATATCATCTCAATCAAGAAAGAAAGTAAAAAAAAAAAAAAAAGGACATAGGGGGAGTGTTCGTGCACCCCCCACCCAGTGGGTAATTTACCCACTGGGCAAGGCAGTGGGCTTAGGCCCACTGCAAGGGAAAAAAAAAAGGGTTAAGAGAAGGGGTGCCGTGCTTGCTTAATGGGATCAGTGGGCAATAGCCCACTAAGCAATGCAGATTGCAGTAAGCTGCCTTCCTGCTGCAAGTAATCATATATAGAAAAAAAAATTATATATTTCTTCTTTTCTCTTTTCTTCAGAAAATAGGTTGAACAAGAGGGGGAGTTCTTAAGAATCCAAAATCCAACCCCTAAACAAGCAAAACAAATATGACAAGACAAGAAAGAAAAATTGATTACAATGTAAGATGATGGACTACTTAAATGTCTACTCACTAAAACCACTTAGAAATGCATGAAAAACCATCAAAACAACCTCCCAATTTGTCTTCGTCAGCTAAGCACATTTTTGGAGAGTTTTAAATCAAAAAATTTCAATTTTATTAACCCACAATAAGGTTGGTTATAAAATGGTTCTAGGTAAACCAAAAACCACTTTTTTCTCTTTCATAAAAACCATACAAGCAAAGAGAAGTTTCCTCTCTTCCTCTCTTCATTATGGACGAAATTTATAGCTCAAGGAAGCCAAAAATATACTTCATCTCCTTCCACCCACTCCCAAGAGTATTGATTATGAGAATAAGAGATTATGGCATGTTGATATATTATGTTCTCTGTTTAATGGAAGCATGAATGATGAGGAAAATATTTTGGCATCACAAATAAGCTAGAATAAGAATATATGACCATGAAGTACCAAAAATAACATTTTTAGCATAAATGTTAATAAATTGAAAAATGGTATTTTGAGTGGGATTTTCATAATTTTATAGAAGGATAGAATATTACTCTTAACATAAGCCATAAGAAGAGCTCAAGTTTGATCAGAACTTATAAATGTCAAAAATGATGATTTTACCCTCAAGGGGTAAAATCATTATTTCACCAGTTTAAAGACTCTATCTGAATCTAAAACTTTGAAATCTTGACTAGAGACTTAAAATAGACCTTGTGTCAAATTTTAGTGATAAATGGAGAAGAAATAACCAAAATGCCATTTTTGGGTCAAAGTGTAAATATAGCAAATTTAGGGTAAAAAATATAAATAATAAAAGCTTGTTTAAAATGAGTCTTGATCCTGTGAGAGCACTTTATAAGGATATTAAGTATAGAAAACGTAAACCAAAGGGTATTGGGAACTATTTGAGGCTAAATAAGGACTAAAATGCAAAAATAAATAAAGATCGGGTCAAATTATAAAATCTGCTTAGACTATAATTAGACAGCATCTTTGTCACCCTTAAAACAATATATTAAGCTAAATAAATATAAGAAATGATATGATTTATGTTATAGTCAAATGTATGACCTTACAAGACATAAATGGGCATAAATGTTAAACTTTTATTTAATTGTGTTTATAAATGTAATAAATTACGAAAGCCATTTTTAAGAGCTTAATGGAACTATAAACGTTATTCTAAGGCCGGGACAAACTTTGAAAAGCCATTCAATAAGTATAGATTAAAAATGATATGTCTAACGGTAAAATTGTAATTTTGTCAAACTAAGGGGTAAAATAGTAATTTGATGGGGAGAACATTTTGGATCATAGGTAGAGGTTTTTTGGACATATAAAACTACAAGAGAGATTACTAAAAGCTGAGGTCAAAAGATTTAACAAGTTTAAGCTTACTTGAATAATCGAAATATGGGCAAATTGGTAAATAGATACCCGATGGCTCGGTGACAAGAAATGAACCTGCCACTAGACTTGTTGAGATTTCATGTAATTGTTGACTAAAACTTGATAAAGACAAGTGTAATGGGCCTTAACAGGTTTAAAACAATAATAAGACCCAATTACAAGTAAATGGGTTGTGATAAACTCAATAAACCCACAACCCACAAAGATGACCCAATATGATATTGAAAGACCATGGTTATCCATAGTCACCTAATGGACCCAAATATAAATAAATGAGAATTAAGTAAAATATTGAATAAGAAATTAAGTATTAAACAATTAACTCACCAATGAGTTCATAATTAATTAATTTAATATTTAAAATTAATTAATTATTAATTAATAAATTAATTTATGATAATTATGTAATTAATAATTAAGAATGTTATTATTAAAAAAAACTTAGAAATAAATTAATAATTAAATTGAAATTAATTATCAATAATGAAATTGAAATTAATTATTAAGTAAGAGAACATATGTCTATAATCAAAATTATTCAAAAACCTTACTCTAACTGTCGGATGTCAAATTAAAATTAGGACATCACATCGACTTGAGGGTAGAGCCAGAAACAATCAACGTGGGTACATAGTTATGCGATATTCTCTAAGTACAAACCTCACCAACAGCATGAAACAAAATGTTTTTTTTTTTTTTGTTGATGCTCTATGTTTGCTATGACTGGACTTGATAATCTAATAAGTATATGAGTTATACGTATTGCTTTGATTAAGTATTTGATGTGCATAATTTTTCTTGCACTGACATGATTGACATCTCTCACAGATATTTATGCCATAATGATAGATGCGTAGTGACATGTAAATCTACACATTGTCACAATTAATAAGAATGAGGCAAATAAAAGATAGGATTAAGTGTCGTACCGACCTCTAATTAGTGAGAGGATATGATAAGAACGAAAGTTATAAGATGTGACCTTGGAGGTTGTTGGAGGGTCGCTCCCCTAACTCCCCATTGATTTCGCGTATATGGGTACGACAAAGGGGCCCTTAAGTAGATAAGATATGTAAATAATAAAACATAATTGAACACACATAGTTCACATGCATTTTTGAATATTCATGATGTTACATGTGATAATATGATTTTATGAAAATGATTTGTGAGATATTGTTTGTACTTGCTAAGCGAAAGCTCATCATTGTGTGTTCGTATTGTAGGTAGCACGGGTAAGTAGCCCGCTACTTAGATGTTTTATGGACTGGTAAAGCTGTGGAGAGGCGATGAAGGACGGGAGTGGGATACCACCACAAATTGAATTTCCGCATTTAGATTTCTTAAATTATTTTGTATCGACTATATTAATAATTATGTTCCAATGTTTTGATACTACTAAACTAGTATGAGTATTTTACGAGAAAAAAAACTTTATACTCTTTCCTTTTAATTTACATGAAGTTATAATTTTTTAAAATATTATCTAAATATGAATTTGAATAAGATAATTATTAGCTAGAGGTTTTTAATTTCCTTAGTTAAAAATTTTAGTAATTCTAACTTTTGTAGTATGAATATATTTTAAAAAAAGTTTCTATATTTTTTAGAACCAAATATAAATAAGTGTTAAGATTAAATTAAATAAAAATAAGTAAGTTAGTTAATGATTTGAAAAGTCGGATCATTACAAAAAGAACCTTTTATTCATAATCAAATGATGAAGCTCATTTTTGACATGATAACATATAACACAAACAAATATTCATAGACAACAAAAGTGAGAAAAATGATTGAATAATCACGTTCAATTAAAAAAAAAAAAAAAAAAGGATTGTTCTTGACATACTTGAAATGCAAAACACAAAAAATGAAGGATGAAAAACTGAGTACCACAAAAAAAAAAAAAAATGAGAATCACCTTTCATAATCAATTCAAAATTCAAAAAAGTGAGAGAAAAACTAATTTTAGTTTATTAAAGGTAATTCACATTTATTAGTAAAAAAATAATTACCATTAAAGTTAAAAAACAAAAAAGGAAACTAAAAGAATATGTAAAAAAAAATTAAAATGATATCAATTATGATAAAAAGGAAAAATAAGTAATACAGACATTTATTTAGTAAAAAATATACATATATATAATATTGTTAATAAACAGATATATTTTAAAATGAGATCTAAAAATGACATTTTTGGGTAATTCTTTCTCTATCAGATTATGTTACATGTTCATATTTTTTTCCCCACTTTTGAGGAAGGTGATTGAGTGACTCAATCCATCTATCTTAGTAAAGTGATTCACGAGTGTGGAGCATGAGCAGTAGTAAGAAGATATATATGAATCAGCCAGGGGATCACGGGGTTCAATCTAATTTTGATGTCTTGTGAAGAGATCACTTTTTTGGTTTCAAAGTTGAAGGAACGGTAGTATAAAAGTGTATATTATAATATGTAGTATAAATACTCGCAAGTTGAAATACTTACGGAAAAAAAAAAAAAAAAAAACTATTTACACATCTGGTTGAATTAGAACCCTACTTTTAAAATATGTCTACAAATTAACTTATTCGCAATAATAAGCAAAAACTATAACTGATTATGTATATATTGACAAAATTGCCCCTCTCTCAAAATTAGTGGAAAAATGAAAATCTAATTAACTCCTAATTTCTAGGTACCGATTAAGATTCTCAAAATTTTTAAATCCCCAAATCAGTGGGATTTACATTATCAATTACACACAAAAGGCAACCCATATGTCCTAAAAATAAAAAAACTCATCCCCCTCTTTCCCTTTCCCCTTTCCACCGAAAAACCTTATTGCTGTTCCTCTTCATCATCTTCTCCAGCTGCCATCGAACCAACCGCCGTCGACAATGGGTAAGAAAAATTCAACACACTAGTTGCCGAAAAATGTCAAAAACCCCATTGAAATTGGGTTGGCATCCTCCACATCAAGGTAATTTGGGTGTCTCGCTACAACATCCAACCATGCTTCTTCATCTTGTGCTAACGGGAATCAGCAGGTATGTTAGGTTTGGGTCATTTTCATATTGATAATGTTTATATGGTCATTTTAATGTCGTCATTCGTTTTTTTTTTTTTTTAATAAAAATTTCATGATTCTATCCTTCTATCATATTCATATTGACCATGTCTATGTAAGTTTCCTTCATTCATTTTTTTTTTTAATGTTTCAATCATTATTTTCGTTCAATAATTTGATGACTAGGTCCATTGATAATTTTTTGTTAGGGATTTGATCATCTTATAGACATATTGTATCAAGTGATTTGATTGATAAAGAAATGCTTGAGCTATTTTTTTATTGTCTGAGTGTTTATGGACTACTAATCAATTCTCTTTTTTTTTTTTTTTCAAGAAAAATTTAATCATTCTATACTTATGTCATTATCATATTGACCACATCTACGTTGTGTGGGTACTTTTTTGTTTTTTGTTTTCTGTTTTTTTAATGTTTTGGTCATTATTTTCATTTAGAAATTTATAAGAAATTAATAGACTAGGTCCATTGATAATTTTTGTTAAGTCATGATATATTGACTAAGTGTTTATGGAATCCAAATCCAATTTTTGATTGTAAATGTTGATTGATTTGAGTCAATAGATTAGAAGATAATTGACTTTGATCCCAAATATAGGGTATGTATATAATGTTGCTACAAATTTAACTTTAACTTTTCTATTTTCTTACTAAAATGATTGAGACATTATTGTATGTCACATGTCATTATTAAGAAACTACAAGCAACAACATCAGAGATTCATAAGCAGTACTTGGAGCCGTTTGAATTTATTATACGATATTAACTTGGTTCACAATTTTTTTTAAAGCACGGAATTGGTATTTAAGTTTTTGAAATTCATAATAATGATTTGGTCATTAAGGTACTTTTGGAACACCAATAGGCATTAAATGAAAGAAACATTAAGTATTAACGTCGTATAATATTAGGTGTTTAATGGTTTCAATTGGATTGTTTTTTATGATTTTTGTATTAACGTGCATTATGTATTAGTCATTGTTTTAGAGATTGTGTCACGATTAGTGTATTGGTTCTTATAAAAGTTTGATTTCGATATCTTTGTGCATATTTTTATCTATTTTTGTTAATGTTCATTAGCAAAATGACCATGTCATTTTCTTTGTATAATTAATTTAGAATGCATTGAAGAGAAACGATCCAATCAATCCTAAGGTACAAAAACAACAATAAAGATTTATCTCATTAATTGATAAGGGATAACCACAACAATAAATTGAGAAATTACGATATGATAAGAAGATATCACACCTTCATTGATGTTAAAAAAAATGATTTCACAACTTCAAAAAGTCATTAAAACCCCATGGAAATGAATTAAACGATAGTTAGTTAAAGTTATAACAAAAAGTAAGAAAAAAACACGATAACAGAGTGGAAAAAGAACGTCGAAAACATGAGAGTGACAATTAAGCAATAAGGAAAAGCAACGACAAAACTAAGATAAATGACAAGTAGAAGAAAACGACAAAAAAAGGGGAATTACAAGAGAAAGACAATTAAAAGAAACGACAACAAGAGAAAGCAACGAAACGAAGTAAAGGACGAAATTAAATGACAACATAAAAAAGAAAACTTCGAAAATGGTGATACGCAGGAAACAAAATGAAAATGAAAAACTTTGTGGTCGATACACTATTCTAAGACATGATGATAACAAAAATAACTTTTCCGGAGTTTGTGAAAAAATCTTGGGACATAAATTACCAATCCCGCTGTGCGCTGAACTAGTGAGCGGGACTAGTCTCAGATTCAAAATTTAAAAGTATTTTTTTAATTATTTTTTTTAATAATAAATGGGAGCCATAAAAGTACTGTTGTCACCAAACCAAATTGGAAAAACAAACAGGCTAAAATGGTCGAGCTCTTTTATTGACTTACTATTCAAAGTACTACATGAAACGACGTACATACACTGAAAAAGAACCATAAGAAAACGACCACAAAAAAATGAAATGCGACAAACAAAAGCAAACTAGAGAAACGTATAAACGACAAGCAACGGCAATAAAGGAGACGACAATCATGAACATGAGAAACGACAATAAATTACAAAACAACTATGAAGGCAATCGACATCCGAACAATGACGACAGACAAAAAATGGGATAACCACAACATTAAATTGAGAAATTATGATACTATAAAAAGATATCAAACACTTCACAGTAATTAAAATACCATGGAAATGTATTAAATGACAGTTAATTAAATCTATAACAAAAAAGCAATAAGAATAAAAACGACAACAAAGTGGAAAACATCAGCTAGAAGGAAAACAACGTCGCAAACACAAAAATTACAATTAATAAATAAAGCAATGAGAAGACACAAACGACGACAAAAGTATGATAAATGATAAGGAGAAGAATACGACAAAAAATGGGAAAAAACAAGAAAAATACAATTAAAAGAAAACGACAACAAGAGAAAACGATGAATAAAAGGAAACGACAATAAAAGAAAACATCGAAAATAAGTTGACGAAAAATGAGAAGATAAAAGAAAACTTGGAAATGGTGATGCACAGGAAAAAAAATAAAAATTTAAAACTTTGTGGTCCATATATTATTCTAAGACATGATGACAATGTAAGTAACCTTTTTTATTCTATGTTGCCTTGGAAAAGGCGCTCCTATTACAAATCTTGTGCTATATTTTACCAATCCTGCTATGCTAAGCTAGCTCAACAAATGAGATGATATGAATTTAGATATGACATAGATAAATTTTTTATATTAATTTCTCTTTATTTGGGACTTGTCCTATCATTACAAAATCATACTTCAACAGTTAAAACTGAAGTAAGACCTAAGGGAAAACAATGGAAATCAAACTCAGATAGATGACAAGGAGAAGCCTAGTAAAAACACCCATCCCTTTTTCCAACCCATTCACGTTTGTGGGTGTGTGCAAAAGCATATTTTGATCATATGTATCCACGATAAGTCTACATGACTATATATATCTTTTTCTTTTTCAGCAAAAAAAAAAAAATATATATATATATATATATATATATATATAAAAGATGATGATTTTGTCCTCATTTTTCTGATTTTGACAATAACTTGAACTTCTAATACTGATAATTCTGGTCTTTTTCATTAAATTCCGCTAATATTTTTTCAACAAAATAAATCATTGCATACATAACCAAATAAAAAGGAATATTTTAGTGAAATCCTAAAAAAAATGACGTAATTTTTTTAAAAAAGAAGAAATCTAAGAAAATAAGAAAAGAAAAATGCCCTGCATCTCTCTCTCCTCTCCAGCGACCACTCCCAAAGCCGTAGAGTTACGATCAAACCCAGCGTCGGAATTGAACTTTATAGTCCCGGCCTGAGGACGCAACCAGCCAGAGAACTCCAAATTACAAATATCCTTAAACCTATCCAGATATATATACAATCCAGTACATCTGACAGTAGTCCAGAGAACTTTAATATTCATGACTTAAAAAAAAAAAAAAAAAAAAAAAGGCCACATGGTGAGTGTGTTGAATTGATGGAATATTCATTATTGGCCACCAGGTGGCCGGCAAGCGCCGCGCATATAGTGTGGTGAACACGCACGTCTCGGCGAAGTCGGCCTTTGAGTTGTAAATCGTCCATCGGCGTCATAATTTTTTAGGGGCAGTGTAGGAATATAACGTTTTCCAATATAATAATAATATATATACGTCCATTCAGAAAATGCATTTGAAGAAATCTTCATCCGAGTCCCTCGTATTAATGGTCTTTCGCATCTGTCTCCTTTTCTTTTTCCATTTTTGGTTTTCAGTAAAATAAAAATAAATGTCACGCCAAAAAATTGTGTGAACAGATCCTGTGCAAAAGCTTTTTATTTTTTATTTTTTTTATGGTAAAATAAAGATCTAGTGATAACTCTATCATTTTCAAGTTTTCAGATTTTCAGTTTTATAGGCAGGAATTCCTTTTTCTAAATATGACAGCGACAAGTTTTTTATACTAGTTTCTCTTAATCAATCACCCGAGACCTACCCTCCAATCACCAATTCATATTTTAACAGTCGAAACTGGAAGTCGATCCATTCACCCCTATAGTGTGTGCAAAAGCATATTTAAATCATATGTATCCATGCAGCATCTACATGACTATATATATCTTTTCTTTCAGCCAAAAAAAAAATCCCTTTAAAAATTTAAAAGATGATGATTTGGTCTTCATTTTTCTGATTTTGACAATAACTTGAACTTCTAATACTAATAATTCTGAAATTTTTCATTAAATTCCGTTAATATTTTTTTAACAAAATAAGTCATTGCATACATAACCAAATAAAAAGGGATATTTTAGTGAAATCCTTAAAAAAAAAAAATTAACATAATTTAAAAAAAAAAAGAGAGACAATCTTATAAAATGAAAAAAGAAAAAAGCCCCGCATCTCTCTCTCCTCTCTAGCGACCACTCCCAAAGCCGTAGAGTTACGATCCAAACCAGCGTCGGAATTGAACTTTATAGTCCCCGCCTGAGGACGCAACCAGCCAGAGAACTCCAAATTACAAATATCCTTAAACCTGTCCAGATATGTTTACTATCCAGTACATCTGACAGTAGTCCAGAGAACTTTAATATTCATGACTTCAAAAAAAAAAAAAAATGAGGCCCCGAAGTGAGTGTGTTTAATTGATGGAATATTCATTATTGGCCGCCAGGTGGATGGCAAGGGCGGGGCATATAAAAGTGTTTTCCACACGCACGTCTCGGTGGAGTCGGCCTTTGAGGTGTTAATCGTCCATCGGCGTCATAATTTTTTAGAGGCAGTGTAGGAATATAACGCTTTCCTCTATTATACGGCTGTTGTGCTGCATGCAGTGGCAAAGTCAGGCAAACATTTCAGCAGAGGCGTCCACAAATTTTATTTTATTTTTTTATGTAAATAAATAATATCACTATATGACAGAAATTTAGTTGAGACGTGAGCCCAAAAAAAAAATTAAAGACCTATAAATATATAACATCAATATAAGTAAAAAAAGGTAAAATGTTAATAGAGACTATTTGAAGATATTTACATTTCAGAGAAGATATATTAGAAAAATCATTGAATTTTTGAAGCAAAGTTAAAAAGAGAACAAAATTTCAATAGGGACTATAGCCTCAGCTTTTTTTTTTTTTTTTTTTTGGTAAGAACTATAGCCCCAACTTGTTCACACCTAAATCCACCCATGGTTGCATATATATATAAAGTAATTCAGCCATACGTATATAAGTTTCCTTTCAATGTATATATACAAATTTGAAAAATTGTAACATATATAGCATATTATATAAGTGATTTTAAAGTTTACAACAAATTTTATAAAAGATGGTAAATTATAATATATTTTTACAGATAAATCCTTGAATTTTCTAGTAAATAATAGATTTGTGTATACCGTTTTAGTTTAGAGAGAAAAAGAGGAGGAAAATATTGAGGAATGTTTTTTGTATTGTGTGATCGTAAATCTGATTATGCTATTTATTATTATGTATAAAATTTTAGGAATACTCTCCAGTACGGAGAGAGAGAGAGAGAGAGAATGGAGGGCAAAAGGTTGAGCGAAGAATTGCAGAGCATATCTAAGTAACTTTAAGAGCGTTGTCGTCACTGGCAGCGCGTGCCAAGTTAGGCGGAGCAGGTTGGAGAAGGCGAACTTGGACGGCCAGCATGTAGCATAACGTGGTGTAGGAGGATCGGAGCATGGAGCTTGATCTTGGATTTCTTGTGCTTGAATTTATCTGTCTTCAGCCATTAAAGAGAAAAAGAAAGCCAATGATTTTTTGTTTGTGAAGGGAACGACACAACGAGAGGAAGAAGAGATTTTTGTTTTTTTTAGGTGTTTTTTTGGGTTGCACCGATTAGGGAGATGGGTTGTATCCGGCAACCATTCTCAGTGGATGCCGTTCGTGTCTAACAAAAATAGGGTGTCAAACACAAGATTCCATAAAATTTTATTCTATAATACTATAATTTATCATTACTCTTTTTAAAAATACTATTTGACTATTTCTCCCTATAGTAGGTTTCAACCCTACTAAAATTTTCGTTAATTTTATATAGGACTAATTATTCAGTTAAGTTCAGTTAAATTAAATTACTTGCTAAATGCATTTTTTTTTTTTAACATAGTCGTACTTTTAGCCTGTAACATGTGCCTTTCGTGTTAAAATTAACAGAATACTGTGGTCGAGATACATCGATGGATATGGCCTCTTTCTAAAGAGAAAAAGGTTAAAACAACCATTTAATACATATACATATATATATATATATATATGCATATATACATCTCCCAATATTTGTTAAGAATTTTGGCATTCCGTATACTTATCTAATTGGTTGATCCAAAAAAAAAAAAAAAAAAAAAAAAACTGAAATCATAAGGAGCAGTCTTACAAAATCACCTTTATCTTTTTTGAGGCTGATTTTATTGAAGTTAAGTGAAGGGGGACTAAAACACAACCTTTGGATATTTTGGACCAATATTCAAATAGCTAAATATCTAAATTGAAGACTATTATTTAAAAAATGTCTATTTTTTCTTTTATTTACATGAATGTCTAAATTAATATTTACAAAGACAACATTACCCTTTCATCAAGAATTGAAAATAAATAAATAAAGAATTGATAAAAAAAGGAAAGAAATATTAAAAACTTTAAAACCTAAAAAAGACATCATAATGAGATACTTATTATCATAAAAAAAAAAGAACATCATAATTATATAGTAATATCGTAAAGGAAAAAACATAGCAGTGTAAAAGGAATCATAATGATCTAGTAATTACAAAAAAGAAATAAATAATTTCATATCACATTTAAACTTTAGAAACTATCTCTTTATTAATTAAAAAAAACTTTATTAGAAATTATTTATTAAAACAATACCAATAAAAATATTAAAAATAAAGTATCATAAAGAACCTAAATTATACTAAAAAATTGTTTCTAAGAAACCTAAATCATACTTAAGAAATATGATTATAAAAAGACATAAATCATACTAATAAGCAATTATTCAAAATAAAGATACAAAAATGATGAAAAAATAAGGGAAAAAAATTATGAATCTAATGAGGGAAAATGATGTTAAATATGGTAAAAGGTGAAAATGGGTAATACAAGTGATTGTTAATTTGAAAATAAGACATTTATGCAATATTATCAAATAAACAGACATATTTTAAAATGAAATTTTAAAAATAGACTTTTTATGTAATTATTTCTACCAATACGTATTAGAAATGTACATATGGCAAGAGAGAGAGAGAAAGAACCTGAACAACGTATTCTCATCACTTTTGCCTTAATTTCAAGGTTCTAATATTTATGCTCAGCATATTAAACTCTATATTAAATTTGAGGGGAAGAAAAAGAAGTAATATAGCTAATACGTATAGGTATTCTCACCTTGAACTAATTGTCGAGCTAGGTTTGAAGAGAGAAACAAGAGAATGGTAGCCAAGAATGCTTAGTATAACAACCAACGCCTTCTTCATTTCTAGAGATCACTTCATGTGGTTATTTGCTTGTATTGAAACTTCTCCCACTCTTCACTTATTTATAGCACGTTCCAGTGCGCAAGGCAAGGAGTCTATCAGGACATTTTCTTCATCTTGCTTACCCTTTTTCGTCTTTTCAAAATAAATATTACGGGGGCCATCTTGAAAAAAAAAGTGAAGGTTGCTATAGAAGAATAGCACATTGACTGTATTTTCATAGACTTTTTGTCTTTTTATCAAAAAAAAAAAAAAAAAAAGGAGATAAAGACTTTGTCGGCCAGCTTGAAATCGGTTACTCTCTCAAATAATTGTTATTTACCGAGTGAACACTGCACATAACAAAGAATAAGGCGCCGTTTGGATTACGCATCCATTTACGAAAAGAAAATTTTTCTTTTATATGATAAGATAATGTTTAGATGTGTAAAAAATTTTCTTTTAAAAAATAAAAAATTGTTTGAAATGAGAAAAATGGTATTGGGAATAGTGCATTGTATGATAATTTTAAAAAGATTCATTTCTTTTTTCAAAAGAATATTGTAAGTAAATGAAATGAGCTGATTTTTCTTTTTCAAAAATGAGAGAATGATAAAAAAAAAAAGTTGAAACAAACATTTTTTTATAAAAATTTTCTAATTTCGAAAATTGAACACTACATCTAAACAAGGGTTAAATCACTTTAGCTGAAATATCCAACCCAAGAAACAAGAAAGTTCAAGGAGAGTGTATCTTTTTTTTTTTTTTTTGATGAATCAGGGAAAGAGCTAGGAGACCTTTCTTTATTATAACACTAGTGAGGACACGTGCTTTGTAATATATATATATATATATATATATATATATATATATATATATGTATGTATTTGTGTGAGAGAGAGAGAGAAAGAAATTTATGTCATGTATCACTACTACAAAAGGTAGATTACACGACGGAGATTACACGACGGTTCGTTTGGAACCGTCGTGTAAAGTGAGGTTTACAGGACGGTTCTAAGAAATCGTCGTGTAAAGTGGTATTCCCACTCACTTTACACGACGGTTTCTTGAAACCGTCGTGTAAAGTCCATACTTTATACGATAGTTTCAAGAAACCATCGTGTAAAGTGGTCCTCGCACTCACTTTATACGACGGTTCCAAGAAACCGTCGTGTAAAGTGGTCTTCGTACCACTTTACACGATGGTTCGTTTGGAACCGTCGTGTAAGCCACCCGATTTGAGGGAGGCTTACACGACGGTCCCCTAGGAGACCGTCGTGGAATCCCCCTTAGGGGGGATTACACGGAAGCCACCATTTTGGTGGCTTCCACGACGGTCTCCTAGGGGCCCGTCGTGGAATCCCCCCTTCGGGGGATTCCACGGAAGCCACCAAAATGGTGGCTTCCACGACGGTCCCCTTGTGGACCGTCGTGGAATCCCCCTAAGGGGCATTCCACGGAAGCCACCAAACCCGATGGCTTCCACGACGGTCCCTGGGGGACCGTCGTCTAATCCTCGAAAATTTTGAAAATTTTCAATTTTCATTTTTCGAATTCCGCACGAAAACTAATTACTTAAATACAACTTCCTATTCATTTCTATCATATATTCGCTCCTATCTCCTTATTTTTCTTAACACTCTCTACTTTTCTCAAGTACCCACATATATACTTCACCAGCCCGCCAACATCTCTTTTTTAAATTTAGGTCTATCCGCCATTGCCGCCGCCGCCTCCTTCTTGGCCGTGACTATTCTTTTTCAAAGAAAAGTAAGGTGACTAAACCACATTTGCTTGTTTGTATTGTTGTTTGTCATTAAAGATCCATTGTTGTAAATTAGTGTGTTTGTTTTTAATATTTCTCTTTGTAGAGGAGAAAAATTATTGTGGCACTTTACATGCTTTTGAACATGCTTTTTGTTCGTACACAACATGCTTGACGAAATGCCATAATGAGTTTTTCTTTTCGAAAAAGATAATAGAGTTTGATCAATATTCAAAGCATAACTATAGCAAGATTACATGAAGTTTTCTAGCATGAAAATACAAAAATAGTGGCTCAAAACGGCCTATGGCCGTCGAGACCGCGATACAAAAATTGGGTTTTGGGAGTCATGGACCCATGAGAGGACTTCGTCCTTTATTTTGATCCTCTTCGAGAGAAGAAACGTGACGATTTTACTGAGCTAATGAACATGTAAGTCAATTTTAATATATTTTTTTTTATCTTAATTATTATATGTATCTTAATTAATTAGTTTCAATTTTACCAATTTGCTAGGGCCCTATCGGATTGGAAGATTATGGCCGGTCAAGGGATTAGAAGGAGACAAGACTATAAAACCATAATCTCGAACCGTCCTTGTCCTCTCTAGGAGGGAAGTGTTGAATGTGGTTATTTTATTTTAGGTTTTATGAGGGACATAGTGTTAAATGGAATTGACGTACTAGAAAGTAAAGAATTTTATACTACTGAGGATTTGGATTTGATTAGGAGAGAATGGGCTAGCCATGTAATGCAATTTATTAATTATGATATGTGAACTTGTAATATAAAAATTGGTATGTATTTTTAATTTGATAATTGAAGTTACTATCTTGGATCGTGTATTGGATATCATGCAGGTTAGGTTAGCACGGGAAATCACCAAAAAAATGAAAATATTTTTTTAAATAAAATATTACACGACGGATCTTGAACCGTCGTGTACACACATTACACGACGGTTCGCCAAGAATCGTCGTGTAATGTGTACATTACACAACGGTTCGGCCAAAAACCGTCATGTAATGTGATTTTGATGACGATACACCGTGGTGTAATATTGAGATACGACGACGGTAACGGGACCGTCGTGTTATCTACCACGACACTGGATTACACGACGGTTGGTAAACCGTCGTGTAAACTTTACACGACGGTAAAAAACCGTCGTGTAATCCACAATTTTTACTAGTGTATGTATAAGATAAATTCATAAAATTCAATGGAATTCATTTTTAATTTCATGAATTTAGAGGGAAAAAACATATTGACATATTAGGAATAAAAATTTATAATTTAGGGGAAAAGGAAAAGTACAACAAAAAATGTAAGAAAATACACACAAAATAAAAAGTAAAAAATTAAAATGAATGGGAAAGAAGAAAAGTAAAAACAAAAGTTAAGGGAAAAAAAGACCAAAATGGTATATTTTGGGCAACCTTGTTATGAACGAGGATGAAAATATATATAGGTATTTCATATTTAAAAGAAATTATTCCTAAGAATTAATTGAAATCGGCGGAAATTTCGGTAAAATAAATTTTACCCATTTCGGAAAAATGAGAAGATAAGAAGAAAACTTGGAAATGATGATGAGTAGGAAACAAATGAAAATCTAAAACATGTGGTTGATATATCTGTAGTGGAGCCAGAATATTTTTTTGTTCAAGGGGCATTAATTAAACGAAAAAATTTGACCGAAAATTATAACGGTAAAATCTTTTGTCAACATTTATCGATTTGTATGTATGATTTTTTTTTTTTCTACTAAATAAACTAAGCTTGTAATTGAGTTTAATTTAATTTTAAAGTTTAATTAGAATTAAAAAATTATGGATTTATATAGTAGCACTATAATTGGTTTTGATTTTTTTTAGATACTTAAAGTTAAATGTGAGTACTTAAAAATAAAAAATTTGGTGAAATTTAAAGTTTTCTTACAAAATTATCTAAATCTAGTAATTAAAAAAATTAGGGGACAAGTAAAAGATAAAATGTGAACCATTGTATCATAAGGAAAATAATAATAAAGAATCGTTAATTTTAGGAGCTAAAATAGAATTTCTTAAAAATCCAGTTTGCCCCCTCGTCCCACCCCCTCCTCCCCTGATTCGAAGACTCGTGTGACATAAATTACCAATCCCATTCTGCTGGACTAGCTTAGCTGGCGATTGTGAGAGGGGATGAGTTTGGATATGAAATCATAGGTACGAAATTTTTAAAAGTGTTTTTATTTCTTTATAAAATATATAAGGGAATTATAAACCCCACAACCGTAAAAACAAAATAATAGTAATAATGATAATAAAATTGCCTACTTCCAAGTGCAAATATGCAGGGATTTTGCAAACCATGATTCACAAAAATGCAAAACAGTAAGATAAACAAACAGGCTTAAATGGTCAGGCTCTTTCATTGACTTACTTTATATTCAAAGTATACATGATATTAATGCTCTTTCGTAGCAAACCAGATATCATATTTACGATTACGACAACATTAATGATAACCATTACAAGCAAACTACAGACAGACAGACGCATTAAGACAGTTCATGTCCCATATATATATATATATATATATATATTATCGTACATGCATATCCGACAGTAGACACAGAATTTTATTCATGAACATATATTATTGCATTAAACAAAAAAAGCATATGCCGTCAAAGTAGCCGCCGGCCGGTGTGTCTGATTGATGGATTCAATGGCCTGGACCTGGTCCCTGAAGGTCGGTTGCAGTTACGCTTATATGCTGAACTACATGAATTGCCTATGTATTTTTTTTTTACCCTTTTTGAATTGGCTACTATGCGCAGGTGTTGGTTGTGGTACTCTGCTGACGCACCTTCTAATATTATACTTCGCACAAGCCGAGGCTGCTCCCAGGTTGGGATGACTGGATTATTTTTGAAACTATCATTTTCTGCTTCATAATTATCGTCATCAATCAAAGTACATATGATTGGGTTAGCATATATATATTCGTCAAAAATTAAGCTGAAACTGAATTAAAATACTTGATTTTTCTTTTGATAAAAAAAAAAAAAATGGATATATGTAGACGGGTTGAATCATTAAAGAAATAAAATGGCAGGAAATAACTTAGTACTAGTTAAATTTCAGCATTCTACTGCTTTCCAAATGGTGTTATTAATTTGGGGAAAAAATGATATTCGGTCAAATAACCTTTTTTTTTTTTTAAGAAGTAATAAATTGCCGATGTTTTGTCAAATTAGTAAAGGTCAATGCTTAATTGACTTATTGATCATAGTTAATCAATAATTAATCAACATTAATATGTATTTTTTATTAATTGATTATGATCGATCACTGTTTAATTTATTATGGTCAATTACTGACTTATTATGGTCAACCATTAAAACTAAAATAGAGAGAGAGAGTGAGTGAGAGTTACTTGACTAATAAAATTAAAATTAAAATTGAAGAGAGAGAGAGAGAGTTACTTGACTAATAACATTAAAATTAAAATTGAAGTAAGAGTGAGAGAGAGCATTAAAATTAGGGTTAATTTCACTTTTAGCACTTCTGAAATAAATAATATTAAAAACAGCACCACTTTTTGTCCACTTCAATTTTAGCACCGCCACGTCACCGCACACTGTTTTGGTTGATGTATAAAGGCATATATGCCCTCAGCCAACCCTAAAGCTGAAAAAATTTCCTGCTATCCCGCCACCCTCACTCCCTTCCCTCCACATCCACAGCGACGCTATTTAACCAACTGAACAGAAAAAAATTTTATTTTTCTTCCCTCGTTTTCTTGATTTTCTCGCACCCACTCCTCACGAATCCTCAATGCACCATTACCCATTGATCCAAACTAACTCTAAGCCTGCATAATATCCCCCAATCTTATTTTTTCGGTCTGTTAAAACTGCGCCCGACAAGTTCCCAGATCTGCTTCAACTCCATTTCAGTGGATTTCTTCTCATTTCTAAACAACCAATCTGAGGTAATGGTGGTTTTTAGTTGGTTTTATTTGTTAATACATGCTTTCAAAGGCATTGTCTAAGATGGCCCTCTGAAACAAAAAAGGTCATTTAAAAAAATTTCACGACAAACCGGTCACTGTGATGATGACCATCTGGTCATCATCATTGTGACCATCGTGACCAGTTTTGAAATGAACCGGTTATTAACCAGTCATTTTTATATTGACCATCTTGTCATCATCATTGTGACCATCGTCGCCAGTTTTGAAATTAACTGGTTATTAACCGGTCATTTTCATATTGACCATATGGTCATCATCATTGTGACCATCGTGCAGCCGGTCATTTTCATATTGACCATCTGGTCATCATCATTGTTACCAGTTCGAAATAACCCGGTCAGTCTGATGTTGACCATCCGGCCATCAGCATGGTGACCAATATGAAATAAGTTGGTCATTTCCATATTGACCATCCTGTCAACATCATTGTGATTCATTTTCATATTGACCACCCGGTCATTATCATTGTGACCAGATATAACATTTAAGCCATCCCATTGTGCTTCATAATTGTTCCCATATTTTTATATATTCGATAACTCTTTGCAGATTCACAGTAAATGGAGGACGTCTGTGTTTTCATCAAGTACAATGGTCAATGGGACGGCACATTGAGTTATGTTGGTGGAGAAATGAAGGGAATATTGGTGCCCGAGACTGCAACATACGTTGCACTTATTGAGTTGGTCAGACGTGCAATTGGTCTGAGGGTCCCAACCAATACTATAGTCATGAGATACGGTGTTGAACCTGGTAATCCTCTTGTCCGGATACAGTGTGATGATGACGTTAAATTCTATATACAATTGAAGAAGAAGGATGTTCATGTGCTTAGTAAATTTCCTATTACCATCGACGTATTGGATGATGCTGCGGCTGAGGTAATGCCATCGGAGCTGGGTGCAAGCAACCACATAGAAGTCCAACTTTCCAGAGAGGGCATAGAGGGTGTACAGAGTGATGAAGCCATGCAACGGTTAGATGCGAGGAATCTGGCCATCCCTTCTCCTACTCCTCATATTCCTCATCATGTAGACGAACTGAATTTTGGGTGTGATGCTCGTCAATCAAACGAGAATAGTGTCGAAGTAAGCATTGGAGCACATTCTACTGCCAAGAAGGTGACATCTCAATCCGATAATGTACCAATCACTGACAGGTTATCCAATTCAGTAGTTGTTGCTGATTATACACCTGTCACATTGCGAATAAACTACATTTTTCAGAACAAAAAGTTGTTGCAATTCCATCTTCATCACGATGCCATGAGTAAACACTATCAATTCAGGGTGAAGAGGTCGAACTCTACTCTGTTACACGTGATATATATAGATATCGAAAACTGTCCATGGCAATTGCGTTCGACTAGGATGCGAGGAAGTGAAATGTTTGTCATGAAGCGGTACGACGACGTCCATACTTGTTCAATCGAAATTGTTCAAGGGCATCATCGTCAAGCCAAGAGTTGGATGATTGGGGAGTGTGTCAAGGAAAAATACTTGGATCCCACAAATACCTCGTATAGACCTCGAGAAATCATGCGAGACATGCAGGCCGACTTTGGAGTGTCTTTCAATTATCTCCGGGCATGGCGAGGGAAGGAAGCAGCACTAACCAGCTTGAGGGGCAATGATGCAGAGTCATACAATGGTATCCCTTTTCTTTATCTTATAATATGTTAATTACCGACATTATAAGTTTTATATTCACGACAAGTGCTATAATAATTTTTATTACTTGTTTATATTACAGTTCTGCCCGTGTGGACTGAGATGGTGAAGAGGAAAAATCCTGGATCCGACATTGACATCGAGACAGACTCATCAAATTGCTTACAATGCTTCTACATGTGCTTAGCTGCTTCGAAGCACGGTTGGCCTTATTGTCGACCAGTAATTGTGGTTGATGGGTCCGCATTAAAGGCCAAGTTTGGGGGAATGCTTCTTGCAGCATGCGGTCACGACGCAAATGGCTGCATATTTCCACTAGCATTTGGGATCGTTCATTCCGAAAGCAGCGAAACATGGACATGGTTCTTCGAGAAGCTAAGGGCTTCAATCGACACCCGAGATTCTCTTGCTATTGTTGCTGATAGGCATAAGGGTATCGAATATGCAGCCAACCTCATTTATCCGGTGGCTGCCTTCGGGATATGCGTTCAACACTTGGCTGCAAACCTTAAGACCAAGTACAAGGATTTCAAAGGCCATTTGAAGACCTATTTTGATGGTGCATCGAGGTCGTATCTTTTATGTGAGCACCATCGTCATATGGAATCCATCCGTAATCGTAATCCCGACATGTACCGATACCTCATGCAGGTCGATCCTACAAAATGGTCGCGAGCATATTTCAACGGCCGGAGGTATGCAATCATGACAACCAACATTGCGGAGTCATTGAATAATGTTGATCGGAAAGCCAGGTTAATGCCAGTTGGATTCTTAGTGGAATGGTTGAGGGAACTACAACAAAGATGGTTTGTCCACAGGCGTGAGGAGGCCCTAAAATTGACAGCGAAGCTTGCTCCAAAGGCTGAGAAATTGCTTCGCACCAACTTCTCACTAGGCCTAACAGTAACGGTACGTGCTTACCACCACAACTCGAGTACACATATATGCCAATTTTCCCCGATATCATAGTTGGTCAATGTGTTAAAATTCACTTTGTTACAGCCGCGGCCAGCCGATCAGTTTGAGTACGCGGTTACTAACAATGCTAGCCAAATATGGATCGTTGACATGAGCGAAAGGACATGTACGTGCCGACGATTTCAGGTCGATCAAATTCCTTGCCCTCATGCCATGGCCGTTTGTAACCACCGATGTATAGATCCTTACAATTATTGCTCGAATTACTATACGAAAGATTATCTTTATGGTTGTTATTCGTCTGTTGTCCATCCTATTGGCAGCGCCGATGGCTGGGATGTTCCTGAAGATGTCAGGTCGCAAATTTTCAATCCTCCCAAAACAAAGCGTAGGCCCGGAAGGCCACGGGTTCGAAGGATTTTGTCCCAAGGAGAAGAACATGAGTCAGTCCGGTGTGGTAGATGTAATGGTTATGGACACAACCGACAAACCTGTACGAATACAGTACCCTTAAGAACCCGTCCAGCAAGGTCGAATCCATCGTTCATCACTCCCAGTTCTTAATTATGTGGTCGAAAACATTTTTTCACACAATTTATCAACGCAAATAAATAACGACAGTTTTTCGTGTACTTAGTTTTTTTCTTATTTTCATACTGAATCTTACATTCACAGTAGTTATAATTTGTTTGTAATTCGGTCGAACATGTAAGCTTAGCAGATAAACTCCCTATGAGCAATTGGATGCCATTACAAGGGCAGAAATTTTTTTTTTTTTTTTTATATATACAATGCACCCGTATGGTGGTCACAACGGTATTGACCGCGCGGTCAACTTCGTAGTGACCGTCCCTGTGAGAGATGGCATCTCCTCAGGGACAGTCATAACGAATGTGACCGCGCGGTCACTACCGTAGTTACCGCCTGAGACGCACGACTCCCAACATGCATTTAATGCGAGATACTCGATTTTTGTGTAAAATGGGTGAAATAAAAAAATATTATTTTTTAGTTTTTTTTTTTTTTTATATATAATGCAACCGTACGGTGGTCACAACGGTATTGACCGTTCGGTCAACTTCGTAGTGACCGTCCCTGTGAGTGAAGGAATCGTCATCAGGGACGGTCACTACGAAGTTGACCGCGCGGTCACTACCGTAGTGACCGCCTTAGACGCACGACTCCCAACATGCATTATTAGCCTTTCCTGACCGCATTTAATGCGAGATACTCGATATTTGTGTAAAATGGGCGAAAAAAAATATTATTTTTTAGATGTCTTTTTTTTTTATATATATATACAATGCACCCGTACGGTGGTCACAACGGTATTGACCGCGCGGTCAACTTCGTAGTGACCTCCCTATGAGAGATGGCATCGTCCTCAGGGACGGTCACAACGAATGTGACCGCGCGGTCACTACCGTAGTTACCGCCTGAGAGCACGACTCCCAACATGCATTTAATGCGAGATACTCGATTTTTGTGTAAAAGGGCGAAATAAAAAATAATATTTTTTAGATGTTTTTTTTTTTTAATATGTAATGCAACCGTACGGCGGTCATAATGGTTATGACCTTTGATGACGATTCCTTCACTCACAGGGACGGTCACTACGAAGTTGACGCGCGGTCAATACCGTTGTGACCACCGTACGGGTGCATTATATAAAAAAAAAAAAAACATCTAAAAAATAATATTTTTTTTTCGCCCATTTTACACAAATATCGAGTATCTCACATTAAATGCGGTCAGGAAAGGCTAATAATGCATGTTGGGAGTCGTGCGTCTAAGGCGTCACTACGGTAGTGACTGCGCGGTCAACTTCGTAGTGACCGTCCCTGATGACGATTACTTCACTCACAGGGACGGTCACTACGAAGTTGACCGAACGGTCAATACCGTTGTGACCACCGTACGGTTGCATTATATATATATATAAAAAAAAAACATCTAAAAAATAATATTTTTTTATTTCGCCCATTTTACACAAATATCGAGTATCTCGCATTAAATGCGGTCAGGAAAGGCTAATAATGCCTGTTGGGAGTCGTACGTCTATGGCAGTCACTAGGGTATTGACCACGCGGTCACCTTCGTAGTGACCGTACCTGATGAAGATTCCTTCACTCACAGGGACGGTCACTAGGGTATTGACCGCGCGGTCAATACCGTTGTGACCGACTTAATGTACGTCTCCGGTCACAACACTTTTGACAAGTGTTATGTGAATGCCAACAGTCATTTATACGGTCATAACAGGGCTAAATACCGGAATTGCCCTCATGTCCCACATGCCTAAGAGTGACTCTCCATCTAAGGCAGTTGAAAAAACCCATTTTGAATGCACCTTTTACAGTGTTTAGAGAGGGAAATACCGGTCCTAGAGAGATAAAGCTTTAAACCGTTCGGTACACGACCCCATTCCACACCATAACCGTCGTTAGAGCACAGCAGAAATCCTTATACAAGAAAATTCCATTTGCCGAAAATGGTGACTATCACAGATTTAGAGAGAAATCGGGGGGGAATGGATGTGAATGAATCGAGTAAAAAAAAAAACAAGCCATCGACGGCCGAAGAGGTGAAAAGTTTGTTTTTGGGTTGTGGGAATAAAAACTTATCATTTTTATATATGTTATCGCTACACCTGGTACGTTTTCTTTTAGTAACCATTTTATGTTTCCATTAACACAGTGTCGATACGTCCGCCTCGTCCCAGACAGTGAGATAACGAGGGCGAAGATCAATACATTCATAAACATCAAGGAGACATGGAACAAACTGGGTAAGTGGTTGACACGAGGACAGTTAGAGTCTGTCAAGGCCCAGCCATGCATCCAACCGTTCATGCATTTAGAGTCTCTAGGGTGGGCTGGACAGTTATTCCACAACATTGTCATGCGACTGACAAATCACACAGCCATGGGTGACTCTTTGTGGTTCGAGATTGGTGAAGATTTGGGCAGATTCTCCATCAACGACTTCTGCCTAATAACCGGGCTCAAATGTGCAGGGTCTACGCAGCTTTCCGTAGTCGAAAGCAGATTAATGGCAAGATATTTTTCGACGGTTAAGGGTGTTTCGAGAGAAAATTTGGAGTTGCAACTGTCGAATGCTAATTTTGAGACAGACGAGGATGCGGTAAAGCTTAGCCTTCTGTACATTATATTTTCAATCCCTTTATCAAATGCTATCCCCGTGAAGATCGACCCCAAATTTTTTGGCTTGGCCGAAAACTTGGATGCATTCAACGATTTTCCTTGGGGTGTTCTATCATGGGAGGCAACCCGGTCTGCAATCTGTTCTAAAGTGGAAAACAGGTTGACATCGAAGACAAGCCAACGGAAAAAGATCAACACTGTTCATTACAGCGTTCCTGGTTTCCCACATGCCTTAATCGTCTGGGCATATGAGACACTACCATCTATAGCAGCAAAGTTCACAACCAATTATTTGCCAGCCGTTCCGCGAATGGCATCATGGACCACGGCGGACATTGTGAGGTTTGACGACGTTAACCGGGCATTTGCGGAGGTTGGCGAATTCCAGGTACTTCAAATGATGGTTTTGTGAAGATGAACTTTAAAAAGCACCCCTCACATTTTGGTCATAACAGAATTGACCGTCTGGTCACTACCGTTATGACCGAGTACGTTCGCAGTAACCAAAGGCATTGTCTATGAATGACTAATTTACAAAATTTGTGTTGCAGAATTGTTTTATCTTGTTTCCCACCGAAGAGGAGCTAAAGAACGATAATGTGGCGAGACTATTTTTGAACCAACCGAAGTCACTGCCTCAATTACCACCTCCGAAGACTTCGGTCCCCAGGCGTAGCCCTGAAACCAAATCCGAGTGGATGGAGTTCAGGAATGAGATCAGAGGCGAAGTCGACGCAATCAATAAAAAATTAGACGAATTAAAAAAGGCACAATCCCATTCCAATAAACTTTTAAGATCTATTCTGAAAAAGTTGACGGTCAAAGAAAAAGGACATGAACATCATGCGCCGAATGTCGACAGCAGTGACGACGTTCATGCTAAGAAGCCTGATTCAGCTGCCTACAAGACGCCTTCCCCTGACATCGATGTAGGCCTGCAGGCAGCCATGGAATTTCTCACCTCCGAAAAGGTGATCGCTTCGCAAGAAAATGCCCAGGATGTACAGGGGACCGAGGCGAGCCTAAACGATGAGCCACTCGTTGGAACACGTGAGGAGGCCATGCCTGACGTGGAACATGTGACGGCCGAGGAGGAGGAGGTTGATTTAATCATCGCACCACATGGTCCTGTCACTACTGACGAGCCCTCTAACAAGAAAGCCTTACTGGCCGTGGTTGCGACGCATAACTGTGACTGACAACTTACAATTATATGGAATTATCCAGTTGATTAACTCGTTTAACATATGTCCTTTGTAGATCCCTAAGAGGAAGAGGGCGAGACTATCAAGGCTAGGACAACGGCCATCGGGTCGTACGTCTGAGATTGGATCCCCTTCCAAACAACCGACTGCCTCACAGTCTGCACTCCCACATGGTCTCGCAGATGAACCTCCTGAGCAGACGTTGGCGGAGTTCAGGGACTGGTTCAGTAAAGGATTGTTGAAGAAGACTCTACCAGGGTAATGTTTAATAACATAACAATGTCGGTTGTGTGTAACATATTTGGACGTGCACTAAACTAGTATGAATTGTATATTTGACATGGTTTAGTAAACGACCTCCACGATACACTGCCAAGCACGATAAACTTGACAATCCCCATGACTTCGGTTGCCTGGAGGTAGAGAAAAAGAGCTGGTACTATGAATTAGCTACCTCCCCTGTTTGGCTATGGGACGAAGTAAGTATTTTCCTTCAATTTATCTTCCACATCAAGTTAAATACATTATAACAACCAGCAGGTACATTGTTTGATGACCATCTAACATTGACCGACTTTGTTAATGTTATGTTAACGTAGCACGTTGATGTCGCCTTTTACTACTTGAGGAAGAAGATCAGGCAGTTCCCCGAGTTGGAAAAACGGAAGGTGACCACGGTTGACACGTACTTTTGTTCAAAGGTTCGTTCATTGTATATTCTCTACCGAAGTGACCCTGACAAGTTCGATTGGGGTACCTGTGAAACTTTGCTCTCGATCATGCTTGGCGTAAATGTCCAGAGTGGGGCATCATGGTTTGACGTTATGACTGTGCTAATACCAGTACATTTGCCCGATCTTAAACATTGGGTGTTAGCGAAGCTAGATCTGAAGAGCTGGACCATTGACGTGTACGACTCTCTGCAGCACGAAGGCCCTCACAATGCTGCGGTCCGAGAAGGAATGGCCTGTTTGTCAATATTCATTCCATTGCTGGCTGGACGCTTAGATTTGTTTGCCTTCATACCTAGACAACCTTCCGGAATTCACCCCATACCAGTCAACATAATGAAAGACATCCCTCAACAATCCAATGGGTAAGCGCTCGTACCAGCCTATTTTGATAAAACTATAACGCATTAAATGGATCATGCGATTTTTACTCATCTTTGTCATTCGTGCAACATGGGTGATTGTGGAGTGTTTACCATTAAATATGCTGAATGCTTGATAGAAGGGAGGGATGTCAGTTATTGGGTAATCGCCGGACGAATGAAATTATTTCGGGAGTGGCTAGCGTGTTACCTCTGGAGCCATGCCAACCGGAAAATTGACAACAATTACAAAAGCGATGACGATGGGGACAAGGATTTCGCCTAACCAAACAATTATATTTTTATTTTTTCCAAACATTACTACACGGTAGATATGACCATACCTTAACATTTTTAATATCATATTGTAATAACTTATGTTTGAAGGTTAAAAAAATGTTCAAAAAAGGGTATTATCATTCAATTGGGGACATAGGCAAATATGAATTAAAACATGGTATGCCCATGTGTCACGAAGGGGGACTGCGGTCACAACGGTTGTTTTTATTTTTTTAAATTAAGTTTTGACGATTTTTGAGTAAATGTCATAACCATTATGACCACTCGGCCATAACCGTTATGACCAGTTTTTTTTTTAAATTAATTTTTGACCATTTTTAAGCAAAGGTCATAACCATTATGACCGCGCGGTCAATACCGTTATGACCAGTTTTTTTTATTTGTTTAAATAAATTTTGACCATTTTTTAGTAAAGGTCATTACCATTATGACCCCTTGGTCATAACCGTTATGACCAGCTTTTTTTATTTTTTTCAATTAATTTTTGACCATTTTTTAGTAAAGGTCATAACCATTATGACCACGCGGTCAATATCGTTGTGCCCGATCTAGAGGACGATTCCTTCACTCACAGGTTCGGTCACAATGAAGTTGACCGAGCGGTCAATATCGTAGTGACCGCCGTACGGGTGCATTATATATCATTAAAAAAAATTTCAAAAAAAAAAAAGATTTTTTTTTTATAAATCCATCGAAAGATTTGAAAGTTTTTTTTTTTTAAGATAACATTTTTGGTAATTTTTAATTAAAGGTCATAACCATTATGACCATCGGTCATAATGGTTATGACCAAAATTTTTTTTTTTAAATATAATATTTTTGGTCATTTTTTAGCAAAGGTCATAACCATTATGACCACTCGGTCATAACCGTTATGACCAGTTTTTTTTTTTTAAATTAATTTTTGATCATTTTTTAGCAAAGGTCATAACCATTATGACCGCGCGGTCAATACCGTTATGACCAGTTTTTTTTATTTGTTTAAATAAATTTTTGACCATTTTTTAGTAAAGGTCATTACATTATGACCCCTCGGTCATAACGTTATGACCAGCTTTTTTTTTTTTTTTTTTCAATTAATTTTTGGTCATTTTTTAGTAAGGTCATAACCATTATGACCACGCGGTCAATATCGTTGTGACCGATCTAGAGGACGATTCCTTCACTCACAGGTTCGGTCACAATGAAGTTGACCGAGCGGTCAATATCGTAGTGACCGCCGTACGGGTGCATTATATATCATTAAAAAAAATTCCAAAAAAAAAATATAGATTTTTTTTTTATAAATCCATCGAAAGATTTGAAAGTTTTTTTTTTAAGATAACATTTTTGGTAATTTTTAATTAAAGGTCATAACCATTATGACCATCCGGTCATAATGGTTATGACCAAAATTTTTTTTTTTTTTTTTTTATAAATCCATCGAAAGAATTTTTTTTTTTAAATATAAATTTTTGGTCATTTTTTAGCAAAGGTCATAACCATTATGACCACTCGGTCATAACCGTTATGACCAGTTTTTTTTTTTAAATTAATTTTTAACCATTTTTTAGCAAAGGTCATAACCATTATGACCGCGCGGTCAATACCGTTATGACCAGTTTTTTTTATTTGTTTAAATGAATTTTTGATCATTTTTTAGTAAAGGTCATTACCATTATGACCCCTCGGTCATAACCGTTATGACCAGCTTTTTTTTATTTTTTTCAATTAATTTTTGGCCATTTTTTAGTAAAGGTCATAACCATTATGACTACGCGGTCAATATCGTTGTGACCGATCTAGAGGACGATTCCTTCACTCACAGGTTCGGTCACAATGAAGTTGACCGAGCGGTCAATATCGTAGTGACCGCCGTACGGGTGCATTATATATCATTAAAAAAAATTTCAAAAAAAAATATTATTTTTTTTTATAAATCCATCGAAAGATTTGAAAGTTTTTTTTTTTTTTAAGATAACATTTTTTGTCATTTTTAATTATAGGTCATAACGGTTATGACCATCCGGTCATAATGGTTATGACCAAATTTTTTTTTTTTTTTTTTTTATAAATCCTTCGAAAGATTTTTTTTTTTTTAAGATAACATTTTTGGTCATTTTTTAGTAAAGGTCATAACCATTATGACCATCCGGTATAATGGTTATGACCAATTTTGTTTTTTTTTTTTTTAATCCATCGATAGAAAGTTTTTTTTTTAAATCTAACATTTTTGAACATTTTTAAACATAAGTCATAACGGTTATGACCGGGTGGTCATAATAGTTATGACTTTACTCAAAAATGGCCAAAAATGTTAGATTTAAAAAAAAAAAAAACTTTCGATGGAAGTTTCTCTCTCTAAATTGAAGTTTCTCTCTGTAGATGAAAATTTCTCTCTATTATATGAAGATTTGGGTTTCAAAATGGGTGGGGGGGCTAGGCGGAAAAGTGAAAAAAGAAATTGAATACCGGTGGGTGGTGACTCTTTCTCTCTCTAGATTTCAGTTTTCTCTCTCTAAAACACTGTACATGTTGGTTTGAAAAAGTTTTTTGGGCCATGCGAGGGAGAGAGATTTTGAGTGTGTAGGAGATGAGGGTAAACCTGTAATTTGATATACATTAAATGCTACTGGGTCCCACTTTAAGTGCTAATAATGAAGGGAAAGAAAAGTGGTGCTGTTTTTAATATTATTTATTTCAGAAGTGCTAAAAGTGAAATTAACCCTTAAAATTAAAATAGAGAGAGAGAGTGAGTGAGAGTTACTTGACCAATAGCATTAAAATTAAAATTGAAGTGACTAAGAGGGAGAGGGAGGGAGGGGGAGAGAGAGAGATACTTGATCAATGACATTAAAATTAAAATTGAATAGAAAGAGAGAGCTTTACCAGTAAAACACAAAATTAAAATTGAAGTGACTAAGAGAGAGAGATAGAGAGAGCTTTTCTTGACCAATAACATTAAAATTAAAATTAAAGAGAGAGAGAGAGATAAAGAGAGGGAGAATAGAGAGAGAGACAGTTACTTGTCCAATAACATTAAAATTAAAATTGAAGTGAGAGAGAGAACATTAAAATTAATATATATATATATATATATATATAATAGAGTGAGAATTACTTGACCAATAACATTAAAATTAAAATTGAAGAGAGAGAGAGTGAGACAAAGAGAGAATACCTCAATGACACAAACTTGAGCACCTCTTGACCAACATGTAACGATCCGACTTTTCGAACAATTAACTAACTAACTTTTTCTTATTTAATTTAATCTTAACACTTATTTATATTTAGTTCTAAAAAAAATACACAAATTTTTTTAAAAAATCATATTCGTACTACAAAAGTTAGAATTACTAAAATTTTTAACTAAGGAAATTGAAAACCTCTAGCTAATAATTATCCTATTCAAATTCATATATAGATAATATTTTAAAAAGCTATAACTTCATGTAAATTAAAAAGAAAGAGTCTAAAGTCTTTTTATTGTAAAATACTCATACTAATTTAGTAGTATCAAAACATTGGAACATAGTTATAAATATAGTCGATACAAAATACTTTAAGAAATCTAAATACGGAAATTTAAATCATGGTGGTATCCTACTCTCGTCCTTCATCGCCTTCGCATAGCTTTGCCAGTCCATAAAACATCTAAGTAGTAGGTTGCTTACCCTCAAGTTGATGCGGTGCCCTAATTTTAATTTGGCATTCGACAGTTAAAGTAAGGTTTTTGAATAATTTCGATTATGGATATATATTCTCTTACTTAATAATTAATTTTAATTTAATTATTAATATGTCTCTAAGTTTTTTTTTGACATCCTTAATTACATGATTATCATAAATTAATTTCTTAATTAATAATTTATTAAATTTAAATATTAAAATAATTAATTATTAGCCAATTGGTGAGTTGATTATTTAACCCTTAATTTCTTATCCATTATTTTACTTAATTCCCTTTTATTCATAATCGGGTCCATTAGGTGACCATGGACCACCATGGTCTTCCAACATCATATTAAGTCATCTTTGTGGGTTATGGGTTTATTGGGTCGATTACAACCCATTTACTTGTAATTGGGTCTTATTATTATTTTAAATATATCAAGACCATTACACTTATCTTTATCAAGTTTTAGTCAACAATTACATGGCATCTTAACTAGTCTAGTGGCAGGTTATTCAAGCACTTTTAAGCTTAAACTTGTTAAATCTTTTGACCTTAGCTCATAGTAATCTCTCTTGCAGTTTTATAGGTCCAGAAAACCTTTACCTATGCTCCAAAACGTTCTCCTCATCAAATTACCAATTTGCCCCTTAGTTTGACAAAATTACAAATTTGCCATTTGAAATATCCTTTTTAATCTAGACTTATTGAATGGCTTTTAAAAGTTTTTCCCGGCCTTAGAATAACTTTTACAGTGCCCTTAAGCTCTTAAAATGGCTTTCGTAACTTGTTACATTTCTAAACACAATTAAATACAAGTATAACATTTAAGCCCCTATATGTCATTTAAGGTCGTACATTTAACTATAACATAAACCATATTATTTATTGTATTTATTTAGCTTAATATACTGCTTTAAGGGTGATAAAGATGCTGTCTAATTATAGTCTAAGCAAATTTTATAATTTGACCCGTTATTTATTTATTTTTACATTTTAGTCCTTATTTAGCCCCAATTAGTTCCCAATACCCTTTGGTTCACGTTTTATATACTTAATGTCCTTATAAAGTGCTCTCACAGGATCAGGACTCATTTTAACAAGTTTTTATTATTTAGGTTTTGACCCTAAATTTTTTATATTTACGTTTTGACCCCAAAATGGCGTTTTAGTTATTTTTTATCCATTTATCATCAAAATTTGACACAAGGTCTATTTTAAGTTTCTAGTCAAGACGGCAAATTTTTAGATTCAAATAAAGCCTTTAGGCTGGTGAAATTATGATTTTACCCTTTGAGGGCAAAATTATCATTTTTGACATTTATTATTTCTGATCAAACTTGAGCTCTTCTTATGACTTATGTCAAGAGTAATATTCTATCCTTCTCTAAGATTATGAAAATCCCACTCAAAATACCATTTTCCAATTTATGAACATTTATGCTAAAAATGTTATTTTTGATATTTTATGGTCATCAATTCGTATTCTATCTTATTTGTGATGTCCAAATATTTTCCTCATCATTCATGCTTCCATTAAACAGAGGATATAATATATCAACATGCCATATTCTCTTATTCTCATACATGAATACTCATTCATTTCATATAACCATAAAATCATATAAACACACTTTTCACCATATTCTATATACAAATCATGTTTTCTAGCCACCCTAAATCTTGGCCAGCACATATATCATCACTAGGTAGCAAAACCACATTTTAACCATTTACCATGTCAAGATTTTCCTATTTGTAAGAACACATTTTGAAAGGAAAGTTATTAAGAACTTGGTAAAGCACTAATTTACAAATCATTTATCTCTTAGAAAAGTAGTGGGTTCTTAGCTCCTCTTGAAGACTTTGAACCACTCTTGGATCCTTAAGGTAGGGAGCTAGAATGGAGATAAAACATCACTTTAAAACATTTTTAAAACATCATTTTCCTTTCTAGAAAACAAGTGGAAAAAGAATAGGTTTTACCTTGGAAAGCACTTGGAATGGCTCTACCTCCTTGTAAAAAAAAAATGATCTTGGGAGTGGGTGGAAAGAGATGAAGTATACTTTTGGCTTTCCTTAGCTACAAATTTCGTCCACAATGAAGAGAGGAAGAGAAGAAATTTTTCTTTGCTTGTATGGTTTTTATAAAACAAAAAAAAGTGGTTTTTGGTTTACCTAAAACCATTTTATAACCAAGCTAATTACGCCCAAAATTGTACAAAAACAAGCAGTCGATTATAGCACAATTAAGATAGTCGATCCCACAAGGAGGCGATAAAAACAAACAAGAAGAGATTAGCAGAACAAAAGCGTTAGAGAAATAAGTAATCAAAGAAAGAAAAGGAAGAAGTATTTTTGTAATTTTGAAACAAATCTAATGACAACGTAATTTGAACTAGAGAAAAAAATTCAATAATAAAAAATGGTAGGACATCGAGAATCCCCTATATGTTTCGTAAACTTATTTGGATTTTTGATTCATAAAATAACTCAATTGAAAATTTCACATCCCAAACAATCAATCGGAAGATAAAGATTTGAAGAACTTGTGAATTAAAATGTATTTGAGTAAATAAACTTCTCACGTGAAGAACAAGTAAAAATTATCTTATAAGAAATCCAAAAGCGACAATATACTATAAGCAATATTGTAGTAAAAGACTACTTATAAAATAATGCTATCGATATACATTATTATACAACAATCACATAAAAAGAGATTGACTAAATTTATATAAAAGTTGACAACAAAATATATTGATATGAGGAGAAAATAAGATGAAAGATAATTATTCACTAAAATGTATAAACTTTACAAACCATTGGAGAATCAAAACCCAAACAAATTCACTACACATATAAAATCATTGATCAATGCGAAATTATCACACTATTTTCTACTTGCAAGTGCACGAGGTCATCAAGTAATAAAGTAGTGCGTGAGTGCCGTGTCCCACGAGGATTGTGTTCCTAAAATCTAGCTAAGTACTACGACTAAAATAACCAAGTTTTATCCAGACAAGTCAGAAATAGAATGATGTTAACAGAACAAAATTAAAATGTTAACTAGTTGAATAAACAAATAAGCGATGCAAGGAATGTCTTAAGATCGAAGGAGGCTCTAATGATAAAGTAGCTAGGGTTCTTGATTTCATCTTGTCTAGTTATTCTAATCCTATTCAATGCCATTGATCTTCCTCAAGCCAAACTTTAATCATGAAATTCCTATAATAATCCAACTCCCTCTCTCGAGTGCCGAGTTAAATCTATGCAAAACAACCTAATTAATATCCCTATTAAATAAGTTATTTATGCATTCATTAAGCTATCATTCATTTGTGATTACCTAGAGCATATTCATCTCTCGATTCCAATACTTACTAGGCTGTGTTCAACAAATCCCAACACGTGTAAGTGACTCTCTCAAGTCTACATCCACATATCTAAATCCTCTGGCCAATCTTTCAATTGATTAAGGCATTAAGCAAAGAAGAACACAAATATTTGGGCATGAGAAATATCAAATAGCATTAAATATTCATAGCATAACTGTAGCAAGATTATATCAAGTCTCCTAGCATGAAACTCTAGCAATCCATCAATGTAAACTCAAACATATTCAAGCTTGAACAAATATGAAAATACATGAAGAATCCAAAACAATAAAGAACTACTAGATATAAGAACAAGAGGAGAAAAGAGGAAGAAAAATAAAACTCCAATGTAGTGCAGCCCCAAATCTCCAGCAGTTTCCTCCCAAAATCCTCCTGAAATTTAGGGTTTTTCTTTCTTTCTTTCTTTCTTCTCCCATTCTCTTTCAGTCCTATTTTTTTTTTCCAGCTCCAGATCCTCTTCTTTTGTTCGTGGGCACTGCAAGTGGAGAGAAGGCGCGCCTCAGCACGCGAGATCACGCCTGAGAGTGCGTGGCCGGGCGCTCTGGCTAGGCACAAGGAGGTAGGGAGCGCGCTGGTGGACGCGCGCCGGTGGGCGCGCGCTGCACAGCACGCGCTGATGGAGGCGCGGTGCTGGGTGCTGGGCTGGGCGCACGCTGGTTGGACGCACCCGCGCCTCCGCTGCGGGCTAAAACTCGATTTTCATCTCCAATTATTCTAAAATCCAATTTTTTTTCCTTGTTTATCTGAAACACTCACAAACACATTAAATCAATCTAAAAACTAGAAGATTTTGTAAATTATCTCATTTCAAGACAATAAATAAGTGAGTAAAAGCTCACTTATCAATCATCTCTAGCCTAACCAAAGAAATTAGCCTAACATGCTCAACATTCTGACAAAAACTCTCAAGAAAAATAGGAGAAGTTGGCTTTAAACTTAACCAAAAATTGGTTGGAAAAACAACAATGTTGCCCTCTTGAGGATCCCTCATTTTATAGCCGTTAGAGAGGATTTTTCGCACAACAAATCCACCACCCAGGCTGGTAAATCAGCCAGAAACTCATGGTAAGCCAGCTGGGACTGAAGATCAGGGAGGCTGGCTGCAAGGCCCGTGATTCGCGGGCTTAAGTTTCGGCCCAAGAATTATGCTGCGAACCCAGAGACAAGAGGTGGTAAACCAGCTGGAGGGAGTTGCCCACGGGCTTGGCTAGAGATTTGGCCCGAGATTTGCGCGGGCTTGGCTGGGAGATTGGTGGCCTAAGCAGCCTAGAAATCTCGTGAGCTTGGATCACGGGCTGGAGTCATGCCTGGGTTTGGATTGCTCGCACGTGGAGGAAGACCTGGGGTTGCGTGTCTGGGCTGGAATCACGGGCCTGGCTGGCACACAGATTAAGCCACAACAGTGGCTATGCCTGCGGAAAAAGGAGAGAGAGGAAAAGAAAGGAAAAAGAGCAGGAAGAAAGAAAAATAAAATAAATCAACATAAATAATAAATATTTTCAAAGTAAAATATTATGAATTAATATTATGAAAATCCTCATTTAAAACATAAATTATCTAATAAATTAAATGAACAAAATTGTATTTTTGTGCATTTATAAGCCTTATTGTGGGCTAACAGAATTGAAATTTTTGAATTTAAAACTCTCCAAAAATATGCTCAGCTGAAGAGGACAAGTTGGGAGGTTGTTTTGGTGGTTTTTCATGCATTTCTAAGTGGTTTTAGTGAGTAGTCATTCAAATAGTATATCATCTTACATTGTAATAAACTATTCTTTCTTGTCTTGTCATCTTTGTTTTGCTTGTTTAGGGGTTGGATTTTGAATTCTCAAAAATCCCCCTCTCGTTCAACCTATTTTCTGAAGAAAAAAAGAAATTTTTTTTTCCTTTTGTGCCAGTTTACTGGCAACAGGCAGGCAACTTACTAGAATAATTCACATATACCATCATTCATGATCTTGAAATTTGGTATTCATCAAAATAATTCACTGGAAGTGTATTGATAAAGGAAATCCATAATAATAGTTCGTAAATCAAGTTTATGAATTTCTAGGGCATCACACAACATTACACAAAATTAAAATTGAAGTGACTGAGAGAGAGAGAGAGAGTTATTTGACTAATAACAGAGCACCTAAATGATACAAACTTGAACACCTCTTTACCAACATAATACAAAATTAAAATTGAAGTGACTAGGAGAGAGAGAGAGAAAGAGTTACTTGCCCAATAACATTAAAATTAAAATTGAAGTAACTAAGAAAGAGAGAGAGAGAAAGAGAGAGATATAGCTTTACCAACATGACACAAAATTAAAATTAAAGTGACTAAAAGAGAGAGAGAGAGAGTTACTTTAACGTTAAAATTAAAATTGAAGAGAGAGAGATAGAGAGAGCTTTACCAACATAACACAAATTAAAATTGAAGTGACTGTGAGAGAGAGAGAGAGAGAATTACTTGACCAATAACATTAAAATTACAATTGAAGAGAGAGAGATAGAGAGTGAAGAGAGAGAGAGAGTTACTTGACCAATAGCATTAAAATTAAAATTGAAGAGAGAGAGAGAGTGAGAGTTACTTGATCAATAGCATCAAAATTAAAATTGAAGTAACTAAAAGGGGGGGAGGGAGAGAGAGAGTTACTTGATCAATAACATTAAAATTAAAATTGAAGAGAGAGAGAGAGAGCTTTATCAACATAATACAAAATTAAAATTGAAGTGACTAAGAGAGAGAGACTTAGTTGACCAATAACATTAAAATTAAAATTGAAGAGAGAGAAAGAGAGAGAGAGAGTTACTTGATCAATAACATTAAAATTAAAAATTACGTGAGAGAGAGAAAACATTAAAATTAAAATGGAGAGAGAGAGACAGTGAGTTACTTGACCTATAACATTAAAATTAAAATTGAAGTGACTAAAAGGGAAAGGGAGGTAAGTAAAATATATATATATATATATATAAAAATATATATCTGATGAAAAACATCCAATCGGTAAAAAAAATACAATTACCATATTAGAAAATTAAAAATAATCAAAACAAATAAAAGAAAAATAAGTTTGTGTTATGTTAGTAAAGAGGGGGAATTTTATGCCATGTTGATCAATAAATAAAAAAAATATGATTTTTTAGATAATTTTCTCTTAATTTAGTTGACAATGAATAAACATGGATATTAATATGGGTATTAATAGAGATTAAAGGAAAAAGACTTTTAATTGAAGAGTAAAGGTTGCTATGTATGGTACCGATCGAAAGACCTACAATTATTGACTTGTGTTTCCTAACAAATGGACAACGACTTGGTCAGCAAATTTGATGCATGGAGATTGAAGAGCCCTTATCCTCCATTGTAATCCACACAAGTTCGAATCAATTTTGCTACTCCATCCTTTACTCACTTAAATTATTTACTTTAGTGACCACTGCACCTGATATTGACTAATTCTCTTTCGCTGAAATATCAAGCCCAAAGAACATGAAAGTTCAGAGGAGAAGGATATCCGCTCGGCGATTATTATTTTTATCATTTAAAGATAAATATATTCGATCTTTATTTTTTTATAATAAACTCATATGTAGAATTACCGTTAAATTTTATCTATAATCACATATACTGATGATGGGTAAACATATCTTTAGAATATTTGGCTATCGCTTTAGATTTAACTAATTGGAGGCTAGTGATTATGACTAGTGAGAACATGACTCCCGCATTGTTCCATTTCTTATAAAGCTATGTTAGAATAAGAAACCGAAAACTTTAATGGAGAAAACCTATTTAATCCAAGATTTACCATGTTAAATCATCAAGAGAATGAAAACGGAAGTATAACTTGATCCATGGGAAGGAGATGATTATGGGTTATAGATCTTCCAATCCAATATGATTTTCCTTAGAGAAGAATCTATGTATTCGTACTGATAATGAGATGTCAGAGAGAATATGAATAAATATATCATATGAATTAGGGACCATAACCGTTTAATATAACTATAGTAATTATACTTTTCATATTTCTATTTTGGCCCATCATAAAATTAGAAATATGAAATTATGTCTCTACACATAATAAACCCGTACCATATTTAGTGCCCACTAAAAAAAAAAAACCTTAATTAGATCACTTTAAATAGGTTGAACTTTAGGATGACCTATAATATACATTTAATCACATATGGAGGCCCACATGTTTAATTATTTTCCAACAATCTCCCACTTGGGCCACATATGTTTCCTTACAAAATGTGCATAACTTTATGAGCTCAAAACTGTTGCTATCATGAACAAAGGTATCTCTAAACAATCTCGTCCATTAATTATACCAATATAGGATCCAAGCGATCTTCATTACATGTAACCTAACTAAATCTATCAATGGTCACGTATATCGATATAACCAAATACATAGATCAAGTATGGATGTGTAGCATGAAAATTACATGCAACGTGATCTAAACATGCCTATTTCCAACTAGTCAAACTTTATTAATTAACGAGATCAAGTTAAAACAAATCAGAGTGAAGATAAACTGAATTCTTTATTTTTGCAGAAAATATCCATAAACACAAAGTATCCAAATGAAATGATATATCATCAAATGATACGACACCTATATGAGTAGTGTGCTCATGAAATACCTTGGGTGGAAGCCCTTTGGTAAGCAGATCCACAATCATAGAGTTTGTACCAATATGCTCTATAGACACTTGACGACTCTGAATCTTTCTTTAATAGTTAGAAACTTGATGTCTATATGTTTTGACTTCGATGAGCTCCTGTTGTTGTTGGAATACAACACTGCTGACTTATTGTCACAAAAGAACTTTAATGGTCTTTCAACACCATCCAAAATTCGCAGCCCAGTGATAAAATTCCGTAGCTATATTCCATTGTTGGATGCCTCATAACATGCTATAAACTCTATTGCCATGGTGGAAGAAGCTATTGTTGGGATGTATATGTGCCATAAGGATAGAAAATCAATTATAGGGATTTTCTATAAATATGACATTTGATATTAATAAAAAGATGTTATTCATGTTTAATAAGTTGTGTCATATTTACTTTCATTTATTGATTGTATGATTGTTTTGAGCAAACATAAAATACTTCTAGGATGTTAGTAATATATTAGATTACCATATGTATACGGGGTATACATAGAAGATGTGGTAATTTGATAACAATCTAAATAAATGGTCCGCAATCGATGGAATAAGATTTGGGGATCTTAATCATGATAAGATTGTAATGGTTGTCTACTTCCTTGGAGGGATGGTTTGTCTTGACCATCGGATAGGTTCCGAGTAGAAACTTTAATGTATATCAGTATTAAGGCATGACATTAGACTAGACCTAAGGTGTTAATTGATTCGGTTTAATAATTCCGTTTATAAGAATTAATGACGCTTTGATTATCATCCTGCATTAGTCTTAATCCTGAAATGAATACTTGAGTTCGCATCCATGACTTATGTCAATATACTTGTGTTTTGGGTGTATGACTTTTGGATAGAGAAATCAAGATTCATAGATGCGGAATCCATAGCTATCTTAATGATAGTTCATGTTATCTACTTAAAGGCATTATTTGGGAATTGAAAGATAATATAACAAGATCTTGGCTATCGGTTTACTTTGTGTTCTCTGATAGTTTATTGATTGTATGGCTTTACAATTGGTGGTTCTTTCAATGAAGAATAATGGAACTTTAAGTTAAAATGATTGAAAAGACAAAACAGAAAAAGTCCTTAATTCAATCATGGATAATATATAGGGATTAAGCAAGCGATGAACAGATCATGGAAGAAGCACTGCATTAGAGAGTTTTCGTAATACGGTATGTAAGCGGGAGTTCAGCCTCAGACTTTTAGTTGAATAGTCCTAATGTTGATAATTGATGAATAATTAATCCGAGATTAATTTTTCACAATTATAGGAGCTTCTTTACATATTTTCATCGGGTCCCTATACTAGCTCACATAGTTCCATGAAGTATCTCGGGATTTGTTCCTAATGAGATCGGTAAATTAAATAGGAATTTAAAAATGTCAATTAAGACATGGTACTCTCTAACATGTAATCCCGAAAAAGGATTGGACATGTGAAATTAATGTAGACAAATAATGTTATTTATCAACATATGATTGGTTGTAAATAAAATAATTATTTGTTAATTATTTTGGTTAATTAAATTTTGGAAATAAGATTGTGTTTGGATTATTTAATTTTGGAAAACAAAATTTTTTTTCTCACCTAATTAATAGTGCACGAATTTTAATAGATGGAGGGAAGAAGATTTTGTTTCAAAATTGTTTAAATATATTCCTAATATTAATTATTAATTGATTTGAATAATGAAGCTTATTTGTTAGATTTTCTTTTCTTTTAAAATTGGTGCACGGTTTTTTGGGGGAAAAGGAAATCTAGAATATTCCATTTATTTAAATTAATTAACTATGTATAATGTTTGTGGAAAATATTTATTTAAATTCAAATCAGAGAATTTTATTTAAATTCAAAGGTTTCAAAGGAGTTTGAATCTAGATAGGATTAGGACTTTTTGACTAGTCTAGATTCTTGATTTAAATTTTGAACCACCAATCAATCTCCACATTATGTGGAGGATGAATTTGAATCTCCAAGAAAAGAAGGGGACGAATTTTTGCACTCCCTGCCCTTGCAAAAACTGTCTATAAGGTTCAAAGAATCTAGCCCGAAATTTGAATGATCCTTTGGTTCAAAAGATTATCCAATAATTATTTTTCAAGTAGGAGATATTTTTGACAAAGGATTGGAATATTATATAAGGGCTACGGGTTCTTGAAAAAGCTAACCATTATCATATACTCAAAAGGGGACGGTTTTGGGAGAGAGAGAGAATGCCAAAACTAGGGTTTTTCGGGCTTGAAAAATTTGTCCTTGTTGGGTGTGAGAAAAAGTGAGAAATTTCCATTGAATTAAAATTGTGAGGAAGGTTAAGCCGAGTAATATTTTTCATAGAAGGTTAACCGGTTCCTGTTTTGTAGTTTTGAATAACGAACCTGGATCGAATTCTCAATAAGGTACATCGGGATTGAGAAGGTGGGATCTAGACTTCGGAAGAATTACCAGTCGTTTGGATTCATAGTACGTGTGCTCACACACACTCTGAGACGTGGGGACTAGAAAATAGTAGAGAAGACACGTTGGTCGACTCTTTAGCAATTCTGGAATATGAGAAACAAGGTACGTTTAATCATATATTTAATTTATTGTTATATACATCATGAGCTTCTTTTCTGAATCGATATAAAAATTTTAAAACTTCCGCTACGCTTTAACTCTGATATCAGATCTGTTTTTCCAACAGCTATGAGTGCCTACTTGGCACTCTTTTAGGAAATAGCTCCTTTAGCTAGCAGGTATATATAGCCTAATGTGAATCTTCGACTGTCTTAGCATCCAACAAAATCCGAATCAGAATATCTAATGATCTTCAGTTGGTATGATCTCCTATATGTAAGGATGTTATCCTTTGTTCTCTGCAAATACCGCATAACCCTATTTGGCTACTTTCTAACGATCCATCCTAGGGTTACTCAAATATCTACCTAGCATCCCAATAATGTATGCTATATCTGGACGTGTACAAACCTGAGCATACCTTTGACTCCCAACAACTGACGCATGAGGAATCTTTTGCATTTCTTTTACTTCAAGGTCATTCTTAGGGCACTGATTGAGACTGAACTTGTCTCTCTTAGCAACAAGGGTGTCACCCGATTTACAATTCTGCATGTCAAATCTCTTAAGTGCCTTTTCGATATAACCTTTTTGTGATAACCCAAGTATACCCTGAGAGCGATCTCGATGTATTTGAATGCCTAATACAAAAAAGGCTTCACCAAGATCTTTCATTTCAAATTTCTTTGATAGAAATCTCTTGGTTTCATGCAATAAACCTTCATCATTGCTAGCAAGCAGTATGTAATCGACATATAGTACTAAGAAGATATGCTTACTCCTACTGAACTTATGGTATACGCAATCGTCAACTACATTCATCTCAAAACCAAATGAGACTATTACTTGATGAAATTTGTGATACCATTGACGGGAAGCTTGCTTAAGTCCATAGATGGATTTCTTTAACTTGCAAACCATCTTCTTTGGGTCTCCTGGCACAACATTTTCCCGTTGCACCATATAACTTGTTTCACCAATGTCACCATCGAGAAATGTCTTCTTTACATCTATCTGATGTAACTCAAGTTCAAAATGTTCCATAAGTGTCATGATAGTCCTAAAAGAGTCTTTCGTTGAAACTGGAGAAAAAGTCCCTTTGAAGTCAATGCCTTCTTTTTTAGTAAAGCCCTTTGCAATAAGATGAGCCTTATATCTCTCTGCATTACCCATTGACTTCCTATTGGTTTTAAATATCCATTTGCAACCAATGGGCTTCGTACCTTCAGGCAATGGAATGAGATCCCAAATGTCATTGAATTTCATGGACCTAATCTCTTTATTCATGGCCTCAATCCACTTTTGAGAGTTAGAACTTTGCATGATTTGATAAAAGTTGATTGGATCATCTTCCAGCACTCCAATATCATCCTTATGTTCTTGGAGAAAGACTATGAAGTCATCTATAATTACATTTCTCCTTTCTCTCGTGGATCTCCTCAATGGTATCTGTTCTTGAGGCTTTTGAGTTTGCTCTTTAGGAACAATTACTTCATCTTGTGTGGGGAGTTGTTCAACATTGTCTTGATGTTCTGGACTTATTACTTGATCAATGCGAGGAATAGAAACCTGATCATTGTCAAAAGGAATTGTAGGAATAAAAATAGATTCATCTTCAAAGACAAACTCTTTAATCTTATTTCTCCCCCAAAACTCAATATTCTCAAAGAACGTTGCAGTTCCTATCTCAAAAATGGACTTAGTAGTGGGATCATAAAACTTGTAACCTCCTGATTTCTCAGAGTATCCAATAAAGTAGCAGCTTATTGTTCTGGAATCTAGTTTCTTTTCATTTGGCCTATAAGGCCTTGCCTCAGTTGGACATCCCCAAATGTGAAAATGTTTCAAACTAGGCTTCTTGCTCTTCCAAAGCTCATAAGGGGTTTTGGATGCTGCCTTAGTTGGTACTCTGTTGAGAATAAAAGCTACAGTCTTTAGTACTTATCTCCAGATAGATTCTAGCAAGGTGGAATGACTAATCATACTGCTTACCATGTCTTTAAGTGTCACGACCACAACCTACGTTACGTAGGGCCGTGACTTCCGTGCTTAATTAACTTACTTCTTGATTCAAATTACTTTAAACTTACTGAAAATTTCATAGTAAATTTTTTTTCTTTTCTTACTTTACTTTAAACTTGACTTATCCTCATACATGCTTATATGTATTCACTCGAGTACCGAGCTTTCATAATCATATTGAAAGCTATCATACTCAAACCGTAGACCAAACCCAACCTAGTACAGGTCAGTACGACACGAGGCAACTTGCTTGCCGTTATACTTGAAAACTGTTCCTTTACACATGCCATCACTTTATTATAACATAACATAACACATTTTATAAACATATTTTTCATAACATATTTTACAAAACATATTTTTTCAAAACCCGTGGCGGTGTCCATCCCATATTTCATAGTCTGTAGCGCCAACCTCCACAGTCTTGCATCAAGTATTACCGGTAGGTTGCTAACCTATAGCATGAACGTAAGTAATGAGCTTGTGCCCAGTAAGTACAATATTCAATCCGTAAAATATTTTAATGAAAGAATGCATGAACCAATTATGCTTTATTATGTTGATTTAGTTTCTGGGCCCTTTACATAACATGAGTGTACGTACCATGGCATGTAACCATGGAGTGATTGGGACAGCCAGTCCAATTCCAACTCAAACCACGAACTATACTGTTTAACATGGAGTAGTTGGGGCAGCCAATCCAATCCAATCCAACTCAAACTATGGACAATACCGTTTAAACCCACCCTCGTGGAAAGTCGGTACGTCACAACAACATTAACTTGTCTTATCTTATGACTTAAAAACTTATTCTTACCATGTGGTTTAAGATTAGTGAACATGCCTCATGATGTCACTATTTCAAAACACATAACATAACATACTAAGAAACCATAACATAAACACCATAATATAAAATATTATAACATAAACATCATAACATAAACATCATAACGTAAACATCATAACATAAATATCATAACGTAAACATTCTAACATAAAGCACCATAAAATATAACATATGTAAATTATGTACATCAATACATGATTTCTTAAAAAATATGTCATGTAACAAAAATATTTTGTCCAAGCTGTACGTGGAGTTGTACTTACTTGTCATCTTACGCTCTGGGTTTATCGTCCAAACATGGCACGACAACAGTTCCTACTCCTGTTTCCAAACAGGGTGTAAGATAAGAGTCATACACATTCTAACTTACCATAAATCATAATCGTTAAATGTTGGTATCCTAACCAACATTTATGAGTAGCTCTAGTTATATTATATGTCCCCCACATCTTCTTATGACAACTCGTTCGGTTACTTGCAGTAACCCTAGGGCTCATGGCCCAACATACTTAAACAATATCTTGTTAGGTTACTTCAGGTAACCTTGGGTACTAAGCCTAATCATACTTGAATAGTATTAGACTACTAATCTTACTAAGGCCCAATCCAATAGCTTGGGTATCTTATGTGGTTACTATAAGTAACCTAAATTATTTGGCCCAATAAAATTAGGTAACCTTCCCGGTTACTATTTATCCTATAGTTGTTTACTATAGGACTTGGCTTATTTCATTCATTGTTTGATAAATTTTAACCCTTTTTATAAACTGCTTAAAACAATCTATTAAACTTTGAAAACAGTTTCTTAATTTCAGTTATCAGTGCATGTGCAGGAATTTCCTGCTTTTGCACTATTTTTCTGAAAATCCTGTGCTGGAATTTCATGTTTCCTACACAGTTTTGGGAATCTAATTTTACTTTAAAATTGGTTTAGAATTAGAAAATGGTTTCTTCATGAAAGTTGTAGATCTAGAAAAATACTACAACTTTTGTGTTTTACTCAAAATTCAGATCTGCCTTTAACCTATCCATTTTTCTTGTTGAACCTACCTGGCCGTGCACACTAGGTCTGGTTGACCAGGCTCGGATTTCTATAAAAACACAGAGGCCTTTGGAGCCTTATTTTAAAAAATTGTTCATAGAGGCCCTCTATGATTTTCTATTTTCTACAACTTTGTAGTTTTAACTTTCTTCAAATTCGGCTTCTAAGGGCCTCAAAATACCGTTTCCAGAATACTGCCCAGTATTGACACGAGACTGGCAGTTTCTCTTCTAGTTGTTTCTTATGTAAAATTACGCACACACTACCTCAAACGGTTAAAACCGTGAGCCTACATCAAGCATTCAGCATATTACCTAATGTTTTCCTTACCATGCATTCATTTCCATTCATAGAATTATTCATACAAACCCATATGGTATTCAATACCAATTTAGGGTTTTAGGGTTAAATTCTAACCCTCCTTGGATCATACATCAATATCACAGTCATTCATTACATACATCTTCTTAAACCTATAGGGACATATAACAAACATATGGTAGGCATACTCAAAACCCACATAATATCTAACACATATGATTATAACCATACACCAAAACATAATTAGAGACCACCAAACCCTAATCAAGCACATACTAGTAAAACTAACTAGATCATGAACATAATTGGTGAGCTTATGCTCTTACATCCAAGCTTGACATACACTTAAAACTTTGCTCAAAACTCAATAAAAAGCTTAGGGATTTGAGAGGATTACCCCTAGATCTTGGAGGTAAATTCTCAAGCTTGGATCCTAAATTTTTTTCTTGCTTTTCTTCACCAAAATCCGACCACTCTCTTTCTTTTTTTTTTCTTTCTCTTCTTTGGCTCGGTTTCTAGGGAGGGAAAGAGAAAGTTGGAATTAGGGCAGAGTTTTGAGTTCAACTAAGTGTTCAAAAAGGTGAACCAACTTCACCTATTTATAGTTGAAAAATAATTTCTTTTCAAGAAATTATTTTTATTTCTAAAATTGCATATTAGGGTTTAAGAGTAAAATATTTGCTCATTACCCCTCCTATGTGGCTGGCCATAAGGAATTCCTTGGAGACCAAGTTACTTGTTCTCCAAGGCAAGTGCTTACCTCACCTAGATTACATCACCTTGCTGACATCACCGTGCTAACATCACCTTGCTTACATCACCTTGCTGCATCACCTTACTTACATCACCTTGCTTACATCACCTTGCTTACATCATCAAGGTAATTGCTTACTCTCCAAGCCACAAAGATAACCGGTCATGCATGTGTAGGAGGCGAGGAAAATCTTTTCAAACCTATCTCTAACTTAATTGCTTGTTCCAATATAACTAAACTAACTAGGTTTGTAACCAACCATTGGCCTAGTTGGAGTCTTGGTTAGGAATATGCATAAATCAATAATTGCATATTTATCCATCATTACTTACTTTTCTTAAAATTACACTTTGGCCCCTAAGGATAAAATATTTACAATTTAGTCCCTGAAGGCGGCTGACTATGGAGGAGTCACTTGACTTCCAATTCTTGCATAATTATCCACTTGATTCCAAAAATCCATTAACATAATTATGCAGTCCATTTCCTTACTAACTTAAATAATATCAATATTGTTTTTCACCAAAAATAGTATTGTCATACTGGACTGTAGTCTAAAATTCATCTGCGTAAAATTGGACTGCATATCGGATTTTCTTAGGACTTGAAACTATTTAGTCCTTATTGCTCTAAATATTGTGCTTGATTTTTCTAGGGTGGTCTCATAGCTTATTCTTGCTCATTCATCCGTAATGATGGTTTTCCGTAGTATAATTTCCATACTGTTGATCACACTGCAATACCGTCTCAGTCAAACCTAAAGTCAACCTAGTCAAACTTTAACTAGCATAAAATCATAAATTTCTATTCTGCCCTTTTTCTCAAAAGGCCTAATGCTTGCCTAAGCAAACTATTATTGAGCCTCGTAGCTAATTAAACGAGAACTCAAACATATACTGATATTCAACTCAGATCATGAGCTTCATATCAACATACATGGCTCAGTCTTAGATTTTCCTTGCCTCTAAGGAAATCATAAGTTCATCACAATTTCGGGTTCTTACATTAAGTGTCCTATTTCATCTCTTAGCGACACCATTCATGCTAGGGGATCCCGGCATGGTGTACTGTTGGACTATTCTGTGTTCCTCTAGGAATTTAGCAAAGGGATTTGGACGTTGTTCACCTGATCCGTCATATCTATCATAGTAATCACCACCACAGTCAGATTTAACGCCTTTAATTCTTTTGCTGAGTTGGTTCCCAACTTCAACTTTGTAAGCCTTGAACATGTCCACTGACTAGGACTTCTCATGAATGAGATACAGGTAGCCATAACATGAGTAATCGTCTATGAACGAAATGAAATATTATTGACCATTCCAAGAAGCTGTAGGGAATGGTCCACAGATATCCTTGTGAATTAGTTCTAAGACATCCGAACACTACTACAGAATACAGATTCGACGACGGTTTTTAACCGTCGTGGTAACACTTACACGACGGTTTTCTAACCGTCGTGGAATCCAAAGTCGTGGTATCTTTTAAGATACGACGACGGTTTTTTAACCGTCGTGTAATGGAGAAAAATAGGCTAAAAAGTTAATATTAAAGAACATACCATGACAGTTTTTTTGGAAAACCGTCGTGGCATTGGAATCTACCACGATGGTTTCCCCTTGAACCGCCGTTGTTTTGGATACCAAGAAACAAAAAAAAAATTTTTGCGAGAAATATAATCTGTAATCTGTAATCCATTATTAATATGCATAGATAATAAAATTGATATATATATAGATTTTAGTCAATATTGAATAAACCGCATTGCAAATGTAGCCTACTCTTGCCTAACCAAGCTCATGTCAGCATCAGTATAAAAATCCTTCGTTTGAAGGGCGGTTAGTCTATCAACAGTGAGGGTTATTTCTCGCATGAATGCTAACACAAAATAACCGCACTCTACATAACCTTCCTGTATTGGAGATCGAACAGTATCAATCAATATTTACAAGTTCCGTCTTTGTCTTATTCCTCTTCCCACCAATGTCTTCCAATCATTAAATGCCCTAACAATTTGACAATTACCGAAACAATTACAACAACAATTATTATATGCATAGCCTAAAAAATATGAACATCAAAAAATACTTACATCGTAATTAGGGCTTTAAAATCATCACCCGATTCGTTTTCCAGAGGATTAAAATACAAGACCAAGTCATCCCACGGATCAATAACTGCCAAGATCCAATGTTGGCCGCTGTTATATGGCATGAGAAACAGCTTTCCCTTTGTAGAGTTTCTTAAGATTCGTAGAATATAATCGGCTCTCTCTCGAATGTAGACGGCGTGATCTACATTTTGTTGAACTGGTGAGACAAGGACTGGAGAAATAAACTCGACCCGTTGATCCATACCTGATCTTGTACAACAATCCACTAAGTATCTGCAAAATATTTTGGCACATTTGTTACGCAAAACTGATGTACATAAGGATAAATGTTTAAGGATAAATAATTGAATTGTTTAAGGATAAATGTAGTACCTGATGTAAACCATTATGCTGTTTGCACTGATTTCTTTAAATGTTATGAAATGGTTGACATCTTCAAACCTAATATATATGGGCATGTCATCGCCAATGACGAATTGTTGTAGTGGGCACATTATTTGTGTACCATCACGCACGGAATTTATGCGTAATAAGCCAAAGGTCTCAAATTGATTGGGATTTCACTAAATTCAAACAAAGGCATTTCTTGTTGCGCCGGTTGTTGTACCTCCGGTTGTGACTATATTTTCTTCCTCCCTGCTCTCTTTTTTATTCGTTTGCTTCCCCCGCCTTCTCGGTCACGAGCATGACTGGGACCTTGGCTTGCCTGGCTCAAACTTGATTGAACGACGACTAATCTTTTCGGCCAAGCAACAAACCCACCGACAGCTTCTTCAATACATGTGGCTTCGTGCATCGGAATAGGTAGGAGTGCACCTTTTAATTTTAGGACTGTAATTGTCACCCGTACATTCTTGTCACCTAAAAGAATCCCATGGACTGTGTCCGTTGGATCACATTCCATGTATGCCCTGCCATTTGCAACAAGCACATCTCTTCCGTTAATTAAATCAGGAATAAATAAATGGCATTCCTTGTGTTCGGCATGGTCTTCGGATCCGACGCCTGATCTGATTTTTCATTCAGAGTGCAACTAGCCTTGAAACTGTTGTGTTGATCAACTGTCGGTGCGGTCGGCTCCTCTGCCATAGTCTCTCGGTTGATACCGTGCTTCGCACAAAGTTCCTGAGCGGTGCTTTTTAATGCGGCAAGCTGTCGTTTCATATCCAAGACTTTAGCGTTATCCCTTGAACTTCCCACACTGCCGAAGTATTGCGCCTGCTTGACAAACTAAGATTGACCCCAAATCCGGCCCAAATGCTCGACATTGCCTAATACCTTGGTCAATATGTTCTCTGTCCCTACAGATTCGAAACTTCTTTGTGTCTGTTGTTCACTGAAGTTATCCTGTAACAATTATAGAATATGATATGACTTCGTAAACGTATATGAGTATTCGAGATTTATATATTTTAATTGGATTCAAAAACTTATTATTGAATCAGTAATATTTTTGAATGTTTCATTCTTGAAAGATCCATTGGGGTTTTACGCGCGTGTGCAACTAATGTTCATGCGTCACTGCCCATTTTCCTGTCTTCTCAAACTGCAATTTAATAATTACCCATGAGTAAACATATAAGAAGAAATTGGACAGACAACATATCATTTTCATACTGTGTCTAAGTAATTTACTTACATGTGCTTGGTCACGTTTCCTATATCCGTCTCGGCCCCCAGTTGATTCGTATTTGCTCTTCTTCCTTATCTCACTTCCTTGTTCGGATAGTCTTTTGAATTCCGTGGTCCGACGATACTCAATGAATTTATCCCAATCATCCTGGCTGATTGTGGGGTAATTGTGAACCACCTTTGGCGGTCGTTGCCACACATTTTCTTACTCAATATGATCCCTTACAAAAGTTTGGTAAAGATCATATCTAAAATTTTTTGCTGACTCTGCACATGACTTTAAAGCTTGTTTTCTAAATGAATGATCAACAGGGAAAGAAGTCACTATTTCCATCCACACTCTTTCTTTCCTTTGGGCTAAATTGGCACTTCTAAAGTCAGAAATCCAAATGGATATGTGCTCGTGAGCAAGCACTCCAATCCAACTCTGTAATACATCTCTTTCCTTCCCTACTGGTTGCCCTTTCGAGTCGAACGAAACTTCAATTCATTCTCCATTTGTCATAACTTGGTGAACTCTTCTCATAAGAATTGCTTTTCGTTTACCATCCTCGTCGGGATTGAATCTGGGTGAATTCGTTCGTCGTGGTTTTCTAATTTCAGTTTGAGTTGAGTGTTCCACCTCACTATCTTGCGACATTTTAAAAATAATCTAAAGCAACTCCGCACCAAAGCACGTTTACAAAACAAAAAATCAAAGTCATTAAATCGTTATAAAATCATGGCACATAAACACATATAAAACAACCGAAAGCATACATTAAATCATTGTAAAGCCATGCAAGTAAAAATAGTTTTCTTCATAACTAATTACGGAAATGACAAACAACGTAATCAAAGAGGCATTTTATCAAACATGTCATATGCTAACATAAGTCACAAAATCGTAACGTTTTCCGGAAAATTGTTGAATCCGTGAATTACTCAAACTATTTTAACACAATCTATATCACGGCCACAATCAACAATGAACGAACGTGTACGGGATAGATTGTGGACCGTAAATTCCGAAATCGGCTATAATCAAATTCAACAATTTTTCACCGAAAATTTGGTAAACCGTCACATAACCCAACCATTATACAACAAACCAAAGCTAAGTCTCAGTCAAAGAGGCATTTGGTCGAACATGTAGCGTGCATAAATTTAACATGCATAAGCAAAAAATTTTTCAGTTGTAGAAATCACCCAAAAATCATAACCAAAATCAACATTCACATAAAATAGCCCGTTTTCAATTCACCACATTCACTTTCATAAGACGTATGGTGAAAGAGAGGCCGAAAACTTACCGTATACATGGGTGTTGGTATTGGAAACCGTCAATCGGCGACGGCGACGAACTGAAAAAGAGAGAGGAAGTGGCGACGACTAGGAAAGAGAGAGACGAGGTGGCTACTATGCTAAATGAGGGAGGGCGAGCAAATATAGAGGGAGACAAGGAGGCGCGGGCGAGGACAAGAGAGAATGGAGATGGAGCCAAGAGAGACAATGGTGGAGGCAAGGCAATGAAGAGAGATAATGCAAGTTGGAGGGAATGTGGTTTTTTTATATATGTAGGGAGTGATATTTGGACATAACGCGCGCACACTTTTCGGCAAATGTTTTAAAATTACAAAATTTAACATAAGACGATGGTTTTCGGAGAAACCGTTGTCGTTTCGGCCTCGTGGATTCCGCCTTCTCTCTGGGAAACGACGATGGTTTCCTTGGAAACCGTCGTCGTTTTCACTGCCAGTGGGAAAAAAGATGACGGTTTCTTGAAACCGTCGTCGTTTTTACTGGGAAACGACGACGGATTCCAGGGAAGCCGTCGTCGTTTCTGGATAACTTTATAAATTTGTTCTATATTTTAAGACTCATTTAAATTCCTTGTATGAATATACCACGACGGTTATTTACATAAACAGTCGTGGTATTATGACCATATAGGGGAAATAAATTAATTTTCCCCTATATATTCCCACAGACGCTCAAACCTGTGTGTTGTTCATAAACCAGCCCATCAATAACTCTTATTTAGATGTATTCATTGACACAAATTAAGGCATACAATTAATAAAGATTTTAATGTGCACATGCAATTAACATATAAGTTAATACAAGTTATAAATTATATACACAATGGATACAAAATCACTGACAATTTTTTTTTCCGTCTTCTCAACACGTGTCCACTCGACATCTAAACGAAGCAAGTGTGAGGAATCATCATCCAAATCATCAATCTCCTTTACCGGTGGCAAATTGTTTGTGAAAAATGGAATGTCGGTGCAATCTTCAACATCTTCTTGGCCAGCCCGAATTATTTTTGGCTTCATTGGCACAACTAAAGATATTTCTAAATTATCGGGATCCATTGTGTAAAAAACTTGTACCGCTTGTGACGCCATAATGAAAGGATCATTTTTGTATCCCAATCGCCTAAAGTCTACCACTGTCACGCCGTCCTTATCAATCTTAACAAAATTATTGTCAGCCCACTTGCATTTAAAGAGTGCTATCCGCAAGCCGCAATAATCAAGTTCCCAAATATCTTCAATGAACCCAAAGTAGTTCATGGAACCGTATACCAGGTTCTTGTCCTTTGCGGATGAAATATGCATAGACTCGGCACGAAGGCTCAGACCACTATTTTAGACTGGATGCTTCTCATCTCTTTCACGAGTGTAAAAGGTGTAGCCATTGACAAAGTACAATGTATATCTTGTGACTATCGATGACGGTCCTCTTGCTAGCTTCATTAAGTCTTGGGAAACGCTAGGCTTCATATGCAAATGTTGGCTTATCTACTCCCTGAATGTCCGGTTGTGCTTATCTTGAATCCACTTCTCACATCTTGTTTTCCTTGGATTCGCGACTCTTAATTCCGTCATGTGAACCTCAACGAATGGCTCCACTTCCTTAGCATTGTGCAAAACATACAAACAAGTTTTTTCCCATTCATCTTGCTTTACTGGTGAATGAACGGCCACGGATAGTCCTTTTGGCATAAATAGCCCAAATAGAGGCAGCCCTATTGGGTCCGCATTGGATAAATACTCATAGCAAAATTCAACTGATTCCTCGACTATATAGTTTTCCACTATACATCCCTCCAGCCTATTTCGGTTCTTCACATAACCCTTCAAAACCTTCAGATACCTCTCAAAAGGATACATCCACCTCAAATTGAACCGGTCCACATAGCTTAACTTCCCGAACTAAGTGCACTGTTAGGTGGATCATTATATCAAAAAAGGTTGGAGGGAAATACTTCTCTAGCATGCACAAAGTCATCACCAATTCCGATTGTAGCGAATCTAGCATAAGTGGATTGATTATCTTGGAGCAAATTGAATTGAAAAATGAGCATAACTTCATAATTGCATATCTTACATCTTTCGTTAAAACTCTCCGCAATGCAAGAGGTAATAATTATTGCATCAAGATATGACAATCGTGGGTTTTCATTCCAATGAGCCTCAAATCCTTCATCGAAACCAACCTTTTGAAGTTAGAAGAGTACCCATTTGGCATTTTGACGAACGCAAGCCATTCATAAAGCTTTCTCTTTTCATGTCTGGATAATGTGTGCTTAGCCGGAGGTAAGTATGTGCCGGTCGCTCTTTTATCAGGAAGCAAATTTGGTCTAATATTCATCTCTGTAAGATCCAACCGTGCATTTTCACCATCTTTAGTTTTGTTTGGAATGTCAAGCAACGTGCCGACTATCGATTCACAAATGTTTTTCTCAATATGTATAACATCTAGGCAATGACGAACGTAAAGTGACTTCCAATATGGAAGTTCGTAGAATATTGACTTCTTCTTCCAAGGTCCATCGACAACTGGAGCCCCCCGTTTTCTCTTTCCCAAAACAACTTTCATATCTTTAACCATCTCAAATACGGCTTCGCCAGACAAAATTTGAGGAGCAGATCTTTCTTCGGTATTACCATCAAAAGCCTTTTTTTGTTTGCGGTATCGATGATTTATTGACAAGAATCTTCTGTGATCAAGATAAACAGTTTTCTTACCATTCTTCAACTGAATGGAAGATGTTTCCTTCATACAAACTGGACAACTTATAGAACTCTTCACAGGATAACCAGATAGGTTGCCAAGTGCAGGAAAGTCATTAATTGACCAAATCAACATTGCACGAAGATTAAACGTATCTTGACGGTGAGAATCTTTAACTTATAAACCATCTTCCCACAAGCTTGTGAGGTCATCGATTAATGGTGCTAAGTACACGTCAATGTCATTCCCTGGTTGTTGAGGGCCTGAGATCAATAATGTCAACATCAAGAACTTCCGCTTCATGCACAATTCCGGAGGGAGATTGTAGTTGACAAGTATGACTGGCCATGTACTATGCCGACTACTCAGGTTACTATGTGGGTTCATTCCGTCCGTCGACAAACCGAGACATAAATTACTTGGTTCTGTACTAAAATCTGGATGATCAATAAAGGTATTCCATTGTGGTGTGTCGGCCGGATGCCTAAGTTTGCCATCGTCAACACGTTTATCATAGTCACATGTCAAATTCTTAGCATGCTCGGCATTACGGAATAAACGACGCAAACGTGGAGCCGGTGGAATGTACCATAACACCTTAACCGGCACTCATTTTCTACCATTCGATGGCATCTTGCCCTTCTTCCATCTTGATTCGTTACAAACTGGACATTCATATAAATCTTCATATTCTTTCCGGTAAAGGACACAATCATTTGGACAAGCATGTATCTTTTCGTATTCCATTCTCAAAGTGCTCAACGTCTTCTTCGCCTCGTACATACTAGGTGGCACTTTGTTATCCTCCGGTTGAACATCTTTTAGAAATTCTAAAAGAGTTGTGAAACTAGAATTCGTCCACCCTCCCGACGCTTTCATATTCCATAATTTAACCAATGCCCCTAATTTCGTATATTTTGTACACCCGACATACAAGGGCGTTTCTGCATCATTAATCATTTCCTCAAATAACTCCGGGCGGTGCACAAAGTTTTCTTCCAAATCATTTACCATATTGAACATATTATCACCAACGTCTTCCTCAACAATAGGCTCTTTATCTTTAGTACTTGTCGATGTATATTTAATATCGAAAAAATCTTCGGCATGTAAATACCATGTTTGGTAAGAACAAATAATCCCATAAGTGCACAAATGCCCTCTAACATTATCAATGGAATGAGATCTATAATTACCACATATTTGAGACGAAGACGAAATCTTATCATCTTGTATGTGAGCTTCGGCAAATGACAAAATTCTTCAACACCATCTTCATATGCTTTAGACAATCTATTAAACCACGTCTATTTTCTATCCATGATTTGCAAATCCTAAATCAATAAATCAAAGCTTTCGAAGTCAAAGTGTGTGTAATTTTAAAAAATTGCATACATTTCATTTAGTTAATTAAACACTGCTATACCGGCGTATTAATTAATTGAACAATTAACAAAAAAGCAAATAAACACAAAAACTATGATTACCAGGCAAAATAACAATTTAATCATGATAAGTTTGTAAATTAAATAATAAGGGCGGCCCATTGCAGTAACGTACTAAATGTAATCCCAAAACATACAAAATTAAAATAAAATACAGAGGAAAACAACATAAAGCTAAGTTTGTGTGATCATGACTTACAAGAGAGATTGATATGATCGATGGAAGATGGTGGCGTCACAAAGTGGTGAACCGACTGTTTTTGGAGTAATCTAGAATTATTTTAGTTCACTGCAGGTATTGTATTGATGAGCGAATATCAGAGGCAACATTTTGGAAGGTCTTCGGAAGGTCATTTCGGCTCCGTGTTTTTCTCGAATTTTCCACGACGGTTTTTTTAAAAGCGATCGTTGAATCTCCATCGTCGAATCCACATTTTGTAGTAGTGAAAGCTTTGTTGGCACCTAATATCCTTATGTTTGTCTATTTCCCTTTAGTACAATCAACACATACCTAAAAGTCTGGGAAATCAAGGGAATCAAGAATCCTATTGGACACAAGTCTCTCAATTCTACTTTTAGAGATATGACCTATGCACTTGTGCTATAACGAAGTAGAATTCTCATTGGTTAATTTGCGTTTCATACCACGTGAATTCACATACAAGGTTTCATTAAATGAGGCAACTGTATTAAGCAAATAAAGAACTGATACCAATAATCTTTGAATTCAAAGAAAAACAAAACTGACTATTTCCAAAAGAACAAGAATAGCCAAATTTGTACAAAGCAAAAATATAGAAACCAAATTCCGTCTACGTGATGGTACAACATATGTCTCTTTCAAATCTAAATAATATCCAGTCTTTAATAATAACCTAAAATTTCCTATAGCCTTAACTTCCATCAATTTTCCATCACCCATATAGATGAATATTTTAGCATCATTTGGATTTCGGCAACTCAGGCAACCCTACATAGACACACTTATGTGAGTAGTAGCACTAAAATCCATCCACCAAGTGTGTCATAGTACTGAAGCTAAATTAACCTCAGAACAAACCATGGTGAGAAGTGTACCTTTCTTTGCACGCCAAGCATAACATTTGGTACATTCCCTCTTCATATGTCTAGGTTTGTGACAGAAGTAACATCTAAATTCTTCATCTTGGTTCTTTTGTTGTTTCTTTTGAGTATGACTACTTGCAGCTTCCTTTCCTTTTCTCTTTTCTTGTTCTTGTCCTTAGAAGTACTTGCCATGTGAGCACTTTTAGCTTTCTCTTGCTTTAGCCTTTCTTCCTTTTGCACATAATGAGAAATGAGCTTATTCAGTGACCATTTGTCCTTTTAGCAATTATAACTAATCTTAAATTTACCAAATTGTGTAGGAAGCCAAATCAAAACTAAATGCACAAGCAAATCCTTAGACAACTCTAGCTTTAGTGTCTTTAGTTTTGAAGGAAGATGAGACATATCCATGATGTACTCCCTCATATTTCCTTTTCCTTTATACCTCATTGAAATCAAGCTTGTTAGAACCATACTTGTTTCAACCTTATCATTTTTAGCAAAATGCTTTTCAATTTTCTCAAGAAACTCCTTGGCAGTAGTAACCTTTTTGGACACAACCCCTTAAAGGCTTCTGGAATTCCACGCTTTATGATCATGAGACTCATGCAATTTAAATGATCCTACCTCTCCATGTCCCATTTTTCCTCAGTGGAACTTTTGTCCGTAAGGTTAGTGGGTCGTTCTATCCTTAGCGCAAGGTCTAGATCCATACAGCCGAGAACGATCATAATGTTCTCTTTCCAATCCTTGAAGTTGGTCCTATTTAGCTTGGGAATGGAATTGACATTAGTAGATATAATATAAGCAAATGCACTAGCTGAATAGAGAACAAAATAAGCAAAATAACATGTTCACATAAGAATCCATATCAAACAACCAATAAATTCAAATAACGGTAGGGCCCATCATAAGATACCTAACACAACATTAATATTTAGTCTTTGGACATAAATATTAACTTGTAAGCGGTACTTTTAGTGTAGTAATCAAATATTGATAATAAGTCCTATTAAACAATAGGTTTATCTTTGGATCGACTTATTATTCACATGCAACATCTTATAATTGTCACATATTTATTACCACAAGTGTGCATGCAATTCGGCCAAATACTAACCTTCCTTTGTGCTAGTCAATATCTATATGAATTACATACAGACAACCATCTTAATATTTCAAATAAATTAATCTACACAAGAGAGGTTACTTTGGTAACATGTTACTTCAATCAATCTATTTTAGAATATTAGACATCCAAAAGATATAAACAATAAACCAAAATTTGAATTTAATTGAGAGAAAAAAAAATTAAAAACAAAAATTTTTTATTGGCACTGCAGCGCTGGTTTCCAGCGTTGCAGTGTCGTTTCATGGCCTAAGTCCGTACTTGGGCCATAAAAGTGCGATGTAGTGCCCGTATGATCCGTAGCAGTTTCCAAAGTCCCAAATTCAAAATTTAGGGTCGAAAATTTGTATTCCAAAGCCTAATATGTGAATTTTAAACCCTAAAATTCTTCTTTAATGTCTTTAATTCATAACAAAACATCAATATATCATTATATCATCATCAATAAGAGAAGATTCTGGAATTTTGAAAGAACAAAATCAAAGAATTCATTACCATAACCGTTCTTAAATCCAACAAAACCAAACCTAATTTAGAAGAAAAACTTAATTCTCAATGGTTTAACATGGGGAAGGTTCTGATACCACTTTTTAGAATACCTATTTCATCCAAGATGTACCATTATAAATCATCAAGAGAATGAAAACAGAAGCATACCTTGATCCATGGGAAGGAGATGATTACGGGTTATAGATCTTCCAATCCAATATGATTTTCCTTAGAGAAGAATCTATGTATTCTTACTGATGATGGGATGTCAAAGAGAATCTAAATGAAAATATCGTATGAATTAAGGACCATACCCATTTAATATAACTACAGTAATTATACTTTTCATATTTCTATTTTGACCGATCATAAAATTAGAAATATGAAATAAGGTCTCTACACATAATAAACCCATACCATATTTAAAGCCAAAGGTTGAGCCTAATGGTAAAACCGTGAGGACACAAGGCCCATGTAACGCCCCAACCTACGTAGGGCTGTTACCATACATACTTGTACTTACATAACTGCTTAAACCTACTTGGAAAATTGAGAATAAAATTTTTTTTTCTCAAACTTACATATAAAAATAGGATTGCTCATATAGTAAACTTATCATACATATATACTAAAATGAAAACATACATACATAATTCTTACAACTTGTTCGAGTCTTTAAATCCTCATATTTTTGTACAACATAACTTACTTTAAAATATATATGTATATATTTTAAACTTCATAGAACTTGCGGAAAATTTTGCGTAGTGGTATCCCACACCACCCTTCACCCGTCGCATCGTCCACCTGGCCCACTAATTAAGCTGCAGGCCTCTTATCTACAGTATGAAATATATTGATGAGCTTTCGTCCAGCAAGTACAAACATAATTCTCACAAAACGTAACAAATATCGTGCAACTTATGCATGAATCAATTATGAATATTTTATGACCAATTATTGACTTGAACTTATTATCTTGCTTAACATATGGGCCCCTAGTGTACGTGCCAAAAGCACGCAATCCTCAGAACGTCAGGGTTTGCCAGACCCTTAATAATTCTGGAAAACATAAACATAACCCTTCACGCATCAACGGAAGATTGATTATCATTATACCCTTATGCATCAACGAGAGGTTGATAATCATAAACTTGAAACATACATGATCCTCCCACATCAACAGGAGGTTGGTACGACACCTTACTTGTCTTGGTCTAGTCTTAGTCTTGTTACATTTCCAAGACTAAGAACCTTTACATGTGATCTTATTAGTCATGATGCGCATGAGACTAAACATGGCATAACTATAAATTCATGGCATAACTTGATATATCATGGCTTAACATGACTTAACATGGCTTATCCTATCATAACATAGCATGACATAGTATAACATGGCATGACATAGCATAACATGGAATGACATAGCATAACATGGCATAACATAACATAACATGTAATCATGTCATATACTTGAATAGCTTACTATTTTCCATACTGTAGGTGAGGTTTGTACTTACCTCGTTTACTATGTCCGCTAATGTGTCTCTCCAAGTCCGGACACAACAGCAGGTTATCTCCTGCTATAATAAAGGACATAGGTAAGGATTTAAAAATGTTGGGGATCTAGCCAACACTCATGTATAACCATAGTTATATGTCTCCCATACATGATATCTTACTTGGTTACTACAAGTAACCCTAGGTCTTAGCCCATGTTTAAACTTGGTATCTTGTTGGGCTACATTGGGTAACCCTGGGCTTTGGCCCAGTCCAATAACCTGGGTATCCTTCCAGATTACCGTTGGTCATCATCTAGTCTCCATATCTTGGGTCCAAAATTTATTGTGGCCTTTGTTTGGCTAAAACTTAACATTTTAGGTCCTTTTAATTCAAAAATCTTTTGTTCAACTTATGAAAAATTATAATTCTTGAGTAGGATTTGTAAAATCATTAAGTGTTGAAAAATGCCCTTGGAATAGCTTTCCACAATCAAAGCATCAGTGTATGTGCATGAATATCCTTTTCCTGCACTGTTTTAGAAAATCCTGAGCAGGAATTTCCTGTTTCCTGCACAGTTTTAGAAATCTAATTGTACTTAAAAATCTGGGTCGAATCTGAAAAAGTTTTCTTCATAAAAGTTTTACACTACTACAAAATTCGGATTCCACGACGGAGCTTCCATGACCGTTTTTAAAAAACGGTCGTAGAAAGTTAGGCAAAAACACGGAGCGGAACACAATTTTCAAAAACTGTCGTGGAAGCCGAGGCTTCCACGATGGTCTTCAAAAACCGTCGTGGAAGGCAGTGCTTCCACGACGGTCTCCAAAGACCGTCGTGGTAGTTCCCAAAAATTAAAAAAAAAATTTTGAAAAAAGACCCTAACACGACGGTTTTCCTAATAACCGTCGTGGTAGGTGTTAAGGCGGGATTTTTGAAAATTTTTGAATTAAATTCAATTTTTTGGAACATGTATTAAAACCCAAAAAATACCCCCTTTCCCACCCCATTACATTTCGAGCATTTTTCACTTTTTCACTCTCTAATACACACTCTAACTCCATACCAAAGCCGCTCAATTTCCTCCCTCAATTTCTCTCTCTCCGCTCCCTCCTTACTTAAAATCTCCAAAAACTCTTTCTATCTCACCGCTCCTCTTCACTCTATCTCACCTCTCAAATTTTTCTCTTGGCTCCATTCTCCGACAGCCTCCTCCACTACTCATGCGACCTCCTCCATTCTCTGACGGGTCCACCAAGGAACTCACGTAGCTTTCTCTCTCTCTTTCGCCGTATTCCGCCCTTACCCACACTCAACAAGCCGGTAAGTTGTAGTGTATATTGCTTGGGTAATGTACGGATTTGGGAATTTTTCGTCCAAAATGTTGATTTTGTTGATTGTGGTTGTTGATTGTGAATTTTCCATCCAAAATGTTGATTTTGTAGGTTGTTGAGTTGGGAATATTCAGTCCGAAATGGCCAAAATCCGTCCCCTACATTTTCGGTGATTGTTCATTGTGGTTGTATTTTAGATTGAATTAAATTGGTTTGGTAAGGTACGGATTTGGGAATTTTAGATTGAATTAAATTGGTTGGGTAAAGTACGGATTTGCGAATTCGTTTCATTTCTTCAAAAACATTTAAACCACAAAATCAACACTTTTTTCTGGGAATTTTCCAGAAAAAAGTGTTGATTTTGTGGTTTAAATGTTTTTGAAGAAATGAAACGAATTCGCAAATTTTTTTTTTCGTTGTAACCTACCACGACGGTTTTCTGGAAAAACCGTCGTGGTAGGACCCCCTACCACGACGGTTTCTTTGAGAAACCGTCGTGGTAGGTTTCCTTAGCACGACGGTTTTTGCGTAAAACCGTCGTGGCATGTCCTTAAATGTCCATATTTAGGTCCTATTTTTGCCCATTCTACGACGGTTAAAAAACCGTCGTGAAATCTGAAAAGATTCCACGACCCTGGATTCCACGACGGTTAAAAAACCGTCGTGAAAATGTTACCACAACGGTTAAAAACCGTCGTGGTATCTACATTCTGTAGTAGTGTTATATCTTAAAAAACCTTGCAACTTTCATGTTTTACTCAAAACCCAGTTCGGACTTTATCCTACTCTTATCCCCTGTTGAACCCACCTGACCGTGCATGAAGTCTGGGCACAGTCAGGCTCGGATTTTTGTAAAAAATGAGGCTGTTGGAGCCTTACTTTGCAAAACAGTCCATGCTAACCACTAGAAAAAACCATTCTCTACAACTTTCATGTTTTAAGTTTTCCCAATTCGGCCTCAAAAGGCCTCAAAATCAGCTTTCCAGAAAACTGGCCAGTTTTATCCGAATTGGCAGTTTTTATGCTTAGATTCATTTTACGTTCTAATGCGCGCACTCTACCTCAATCGGCCACAACCGAGAGCCTATACCAGCCATGCAGTGCTTTCTAACGTTCATTCCATCATCATACATCCATACAATTCATATACAAACCCTTAGGCAGATATGGGGACATACAACCATGCAAACCCTAATTTTCATACAACCAATCACGTAAGCATACATACCTTGAAATTTAAAACCACCTAAGCACCAATATCAAGCACAACCCTAAAATTTCTAAACTAGGACATGAAAATTAAAATGAGCTTAAGCTTTACAAACCAAGGCTTGAAATACACTTAAATTCCAAATTGAAACTTGAATTGGAAAGCCTAGAATCCAAAGAGGCTTACCTTACTCAATTCAAGAGATTGGCTCAATTTTCCCCCTTTTTCCTAGCACTACCACAACCGGCCTTCTCCTCCAAGGGGCTCCAAAATTTTTTTGAACCTTTGCTTGTGGTTCTAGCTCCAAATCCGACCACCCCCCTTGCACCTATTTCCTTGCTCTAATTTTTTTTTTCTTCCTCTAGGGTTCAGATTTTTTTGAGGAAATGGGTAGAGAAATTTTTTAGCATGATTTTGGTGATTTTTCCAATTTTTTTGAAGCAAAAACCGCCCCCCCCCCCAATGTCCTATTTATAGCTGAAAATTAATTTAATTTTGGATTTATTTTTAATCCAAAATTTGCATAAATACCCTTGGGACAAAAATAATTGCACAAAAATTTGCACAAAAACCCTCCAAGTGGCCGGCCATATGGTGCTAGGTGGCATCCAAAAATTTTTCCAATTTTCTTTAATCAAGAAATGATGTCATAAATCCAAGATAAGGTGATGTCATCATTAAGGCCTCGTTTAGCTTGTCTCTTAATATGCAGTCCACTTTTATGCTAACACAGATATTTCCAATACTGTTATTAACTAATAACAGTATTTTATACTGTACTACAGTCCAAAATTTATTTGTGTAAAAATGAACTGTATAAAATTTTTCTTATTTCTTGAATCCTTTCTTGCCCTTAATATCCTACTTGGTGTGCTTGATTTTTCTATGGTGGTTTTAAATCTTACTCCTGTTATCTTGTCCGTAAAGACGGTTTTCGCAGTATATTTCCTATACTGCTTATCATATCTCAGTACCTTCATCTATTTGACTTTTCTGGTCAACCTTTGACTTTTTCGGTCAACTTTGACTTTTTTGGTCAAACTTTGACCAATATGAAATCATAGAATTTTTCTTCCCTTTTTGCTCAAAGGTCACATGCTTGGCTAAGCAAACTACTTATTGAGTCTCATAGCTAATTAAATGAGAACTCAAACATTTACTGATAAAATTATGAATTTCACATTGATATTCACAATTTTCAAGAAACATTACAAAAACACATAATACGAACTTAAATTTCTTATGTACGAAGAAATCATGAGTCCGTATAAATTTTTGGTTATTACAATCTACCATCCTTACAAAATTTTCGTCCTCGAAAATTAGAATAATTCTGGGTGGCTTTTCTTCATATCCTCTTCACGTTCCCATGTTGCTTCTTCAATCTCATGATTTCGCCATAGAACCTTGACTAATGGTATAACTTTGTGCCTTAGCACCTTTTCTTCTCGTGCCAAAATTCGAACTGGTTTTTCCTCATAAGTCAGATCCTCGTGAACCTCAATTGGTTCATGGTTCAATACATGTGAGGGATCCGAGATGTATTTCTTTAGCATCGACACATAAAATACATTATGCACATATGCTAATTCTTGGGGTAAAGCCAACTTATAGGCCACATTACCGACTCTTTCAAGTACTTCGAATGGCCCTATGTATCTCGGACTTAGTTTCCCTTTCTTTCCAAATCTCATGACTCCTTTAAATGGAGCAATCTTGAGGAAAACCAAGTCTCCTACTTGGAATTCTAGAGGCCTTCTGCGTTTGTCAGCATAACTCTTTTGTCGACTAAATGCAGTTTCCATCCGTCGACGTATAAGTTTTATGGCCTCAGTGGTTCTCCGTATAAAGTCCGTAGATACAAGTTCTTTCTCTCTTGTCTCGTACCAATGGACTGGAGATCTACACCTTCTCCCATAGATAGCTTCATAAGGAGCCATTCCAATCGAAGCTTGGAAACTGTTGTTGTACGAGAATTCAATCAAAGGAAGCTTCTTATCCCACGTTCCCTTGAAGTCCATCACACATACTCGTAACATATCTTCTAGAGTCTGAATGGTCCTCTCTGATTGTCCATCCGTTTGTGGGTGAAAAGTTGTACTAAAAGTAAGCTTTGTACCCATTGCTTGATGTACACTCCTCCAAAATTTAGAAGTGAAATGACCATCACGATCTGAGATGATCGATTTTGGAATCCCATGGTAGCGAATGATCTGCGCGACGTATAGGTTCGCTAGCTGCTCCACTGAGAAGCTAAGCATGATGGCCAAAAGTGTGCGGATTTCATCAATAGATCGACAATCACCCAAATAGCATCATTGCCGCTGGGAGTTCAGGGTAGACCAACCACGAAATCCATCGTCACTTGGTCCCATTTCCATTCTGGGATGGAAATTTTCTGTAATTCTCCGCTGGGACGTTGATGTTCAGCCTTTACTTTTTGACACGTAAGGCATTTACTAACAAATGTGGCAACGTCATTCTTCATTTTGGGCCACCAAAAACTTTCCTTCAAGTCTTTGTACATCTTTGTGGCTCCAGGATGAACGGAATACGGAGTCTCATGAGCTTCTTTCATGATATGCTCCTTCAACTCGTCCTTAATAGGAATGCATAGTCTATTTTTCCGATAGAGTATGCCCTCATCAGATATATTGAAGTCTGACTCCTTTCCTTCTAAGACTTCATTTCTCGTCCTAAGCAGCGAGGCATCTCCTTCTTGACGCTCCTTCATGCCATCCAAAATGGTAGGTTGGAAGGTTAGGGCGACTAAACCTCCCGTAATAAGCTCTATTCCAGCTTCTACTAGCTCCTTTTGAAGGGGCTCGATCAATAACTGAATTGATCTCAACGAGGAAAACGACTTCCGACTAAGAGTATCGGCTACTTTATTCGCTTTCCCAGGATGGTAACGGATGTCTATGTCATAATCTTTCACTAATTTGAGCCATCTTCTTTGTCTCATGTTAAGCTCCTTCTGTGTGAAGATATACTTCAAACTCTAATGATCCGTATAGACTTCACACCTAGTGCCGTAAAGATAGTGTATCCAGATTTTAAGTGCAAATACTACCGCCGCAAGTTCCAAATCAGGCGTCGGATAGTTTTTCTCATGATCCTTAAGCTGTCGGGAAGCATATGCGATCACTTTTCCATTTTGCATGAGAATGGCTCCCAATCCTATCTTGGAAGCATCGCTATATATCACGAAGTTCCCTTCCTCTACCACTGGAATCGTAAGAATTGGAGCACTAGTCAGCTTACTTTTTAGCTCTTGAAAGTGTTCTTCACACTTAGCAGTCCATTCGTACTTCTTTCCTTTCCGTGTATGTACGGTGAGCGGCGCTGTGATCTTAGCAAATCCCTCGACGAAACATCGGTAGTAGCCTACTAAGCCAAGGAAACTACGTACTTCGGTGATGTTTTTCGGAGCTGGCCATTTACTTACGGCTTCAATCTTGGCTGGATCTACCGATATGCCTTCTTTGGAAACCACATGTCCTAAGAAATGGACCTTCTCCAACCAAAATTCACACTTAGTGAATTTAGCATAAAGCTGGTTTTGCTTTAGAATCCGTAAGGCAATCTTTAGATGCTCTTCATGCTTCTCCTTAGATCTTGAATAAATCAATATATCATCTATAAAGACAATAACAAACTTGTCCAAGTAGTCCTTGAATACTCAATTCATCTGGTCCATAAAGGCAGCTGGAGCATATGTCAATCCAAATGGCATAATGAGGAACTCGTAATGTCCATATCGCGTACGAAAGGCCGTCTTGGGAATATCTCTTTCCCTTATTCGAAGCTGATGATATCCCGATCGCAAGTCAATTTTCGAAAAAATTGAAGCTCCTTTCAATTGATCGAACAAACCGTCGATCTTGGGTAATGGATACTTATTCTTGATGGTAATCTTATTCAATTCCCGATAGTCAATGCACATCCTAAAAGTGCCATCCTTATTTTTAACGAACAAAACTGGGGCTCCCCATGGTGAGTAGCTCTGACGGATGAATCCTCGATCAAGGAGCTCTTGCAACTGAAGTTGCAATTCCTTAAGTTCGGCGGGGGCCATCCTATAAGGTGCCTTGGATACTGGTGCTGATCCAGGAAGCAATTCAATCTCAAAAGAGATCTCTCGCTCCGGTGGTAATCCTAGCAAGTGTTCAGGAAAACTTTGATAAAATCCTTGACTATCGGTACTTTTTCCGGCCTGCTCTTGGTTTCTTGCATCTTATCCACCATGTTGGCTAAAAATCCCATACATCCTTCTGCCAACAACTTCTTAGCCTTTAGCGCAGAAATGAGCATTTTCGACTGTTTCGGAGTCGATCCTCTAAAATGAACTCCTCGCCTCCAATTGGCTTGAACGTGACAATACGACGTTGACAGTCTATAACCGCGTTGTATTTCCCCAAGAAATCCATACCCAAAATGACATCGTAGTCATATAGGTCAATGACAATCAAGTTGACATACATATCCCTACCACATATAATTATTGGAACATGACGTATCCAATAATCAGACAACAGAACTTCCCCGGAGGGTAATGCAGTTCTGAAAGTTCTTCCAATCCTATCGCTTCCTCTACCTAGTTTCTTAGCAAACTTAGGTGATGTGAATGAATGCGTAGCTCCATAATCAATTCACACATAAGCATCTTGTTGGGCGAAAGGAAGCTGACCTGTCACAACTGTGGATGGTCCAGCTTGAACATCCTCCTTGGTATAGGCATAAATGCATCCTTGAGGTTCTGTAGCTTCAAGTCTGCCTTGGGAGATTTCAGATCCTTCGAGCTTCATCTGTGCTGCATGAAGCTGATACCCCTAACTCTTTTGTTGGTTGTGCGGATTCTGGAAATTAGCATTGCAGTCCCTAGCATAGTGGCCTTCTTTACCATACAGAAAGCAACGATTAGTTCTAGCACGGGGCATTCCTCTTCTGGGAAAAATTTTGTTGATTCCCCTGTCCCCCTCCATTCCACTTCCTTTTCTGTTGATTATTGCCGTACTGCTTGTTGTTGCTGTGTGGACCAAAAGATCCTCCTTGCCCTTTCTGCTGCGGAGGTTGGCTTGGTCTCGCCTGAATCTGCTTAGCTTGGGCATTCTCTTCTTTTTTTTCCTTAAAGAACTTAGCCCATTGTTCTTTTTCTGACCTACCCAATACTCAGCTCGAATCGCCCGACTGACACATTTAGCAACGGTGATTGGTTGGTAGAGGCCACTGCTAATCACTACAGCCAAATCCGAGCGGAACATCCTCATCATCCTTCTTACTTTGTCCCTCACGGAGCTGATAAGGTGAGGACAAAGACGTGCTAGTTGCTCAAACTTTTTCACCGCCTCAGCTACCGACAGATTACCCTGGCAAAAATTATTGAATTCATCTTGTTGAGCTTCCATAACGTCGATGTTGAAGTATTTCTCCTTAAATTCATCAACAAAGTCCTCCCAAGTCATTTGTGTAACATCTTGCCAGATCTGGACTGTTTCCCACCAGAGGTGAGCATCTTTCCTTCGCATAAAGGATGCACAGAGAACTTTCTCTTGATCATCGAGCCTAAGGAAGTTCAGGATAACCTGGAGGTCAATCAACCAGTTGTCGGCCTCAATTGGGTTTGTTGATCCTTCAAATTCCGGTGTCTTCATGCGCCGAAACCTATCATATAATTCTTTCAGAGTTCGAACCAGAGGTGTTGGCGGAACAGCCAAAGGCACATCAGGCACTTCAGGAGCTATGGGGTTTTCTGGAATCACCGGGTTAGGATCAGGAATTTCTAGTGCAGCAGGCTGATTCACAGGTGCTAGTGGTACTCTGGCATCAGGAGGTCCCTGATTTTGTTGAGCCAATTGAGCTCTAAGCCCACCTATCTCTTATTGTTGGGCTAACATCATCTGTCTTAGTTCATTCATCTGGGCCGCAAGATCAACGTCTTGGGTCTATGCCAGTTTACGCATTGGTGGCATGGTTCTACACATAAAACTTATGAAATAAGCTTCTTGTTTAATAAAATCATGTCTTTTATATAGAACCATAATCTTAATTCCATATCATAACATAATCATGGAACATATCTGAATCCATCATAATCTTGTTCATATCTGCTTCATAACATAAATGCATAAGTATAACATTTAGGAAGGTGTAAAACTTTCCCATCATGTTCATACGTCACTTAATTGCCACCACCAAGCAAATGCACCACCCAACGTCATCCTCGTATCCAATATTGTTCTTATGCAGCAAAATTCCACAAATACAACATATAACTTCCATAACGTCGATCCAATTCCATAGTGCGAGAAGTTCCAACGTGACAATTGACGAGAGATGCTTACTACGTACGCTAGATCCTAACTAATTTCTAAGCATAAGAAAAATAACTTAACTTACTTGGGCCATGGCGGAAATGATGTGAGGCAAGGTGAAGTAGGCTGGCAGGATACCGCTCTGATACCAAACTGTAACGCCACAACCTACGTAGGGCTGTTACCATACATACCTGTACTTACATAACTGCTTAAACCTACTTGAAAAATTGAGAATAAAATTTTTTTTTCCTCAACCTTGCATATAAAAATAGGATTGCTCATGTGGTAAACTTATCATACATATATACTGAGATGAAAACATACGTACATAATTCTTACAACTTGTTCAAGTCTTTAAATCCTCATATTTTTGTACAACATAACTTACTTTAAAATATATATGTATATATTTTAAACTTAATAGAACTTGCGAAAAATTCTGCGTAGTGGTATCCCACACCGCCCTTCACCCGCCGCATCGTCCACCTGGCCCACCAATTAAGCTGCAGGCCTCTTACCTATAGTATGAAATATATTGATGAGCTTTCGCTCAGCAAGTACAAACATAATTCTCACAAAACGTAACAAATATCGTGCAACTTATGCATGAATCAATTATGAATATTTTATGACCAATTATTGACTTGTACTTATTATCTTGCTTAACATATGGGCCCCTAGTGTACGTACCAAAAGTGCGCAATCCTCAGAACGTCAGGGTTTGCAAGGCCTTAACAATTCTGGAAAACATAAACATAACCTTCACGCATCAACGGAAGTTTGATTATCATTATACCCTCACGTATCAACGAGAGGTTGATAATCATAAACTTGAAACATACATGATCCTCCCACATCAACAGGAGGTTGGTACCACACCTTACTTGTCTTGGTTTAGTCTTAGTCTTGTTACATTTCCAAGACTAAGAATCTTTACGTGTGATCTTATTAGTCATGATGCGTATGAGACTAGACATGGCATAACCATAAATTCATGGCATAACTTGATATATCATGGCTTAACATGACTTAACATGGCTTATCGTATCATAACATAGCATGACATAGTATAACATGGCATGACATAGCATAACATGGCATGACATAGCATAACATGTGATCATGTCATATACTTGAAAATAGCTTACTATTTTCCATACTGTAGGTCAGGTTTGTACTTACCTCGTTTACTATATCCGTTAATGTGTCGCTCCAAGTCCGGACACAACAGCAGGTTATCTCCTGCTATAATAAAGGACATAGTTAAGGATTTAAAAATGTTGGGGATCTAGCAACACTCTCATGTATAACCATAGTTATATGTCCCCCATACATGATATCTTACTTGGTTACTACAAGTAATCCTAGGTCTTAGCCCATGTTTAAACTTGGTATCTTGTTGGGCTACATTGGGTAACCCTGGGCTTTGGCCCAGTCCAATAACCTGGGTATCCTTCCAGATTACCGTTGGTCATCATCTAGTCTCCATATCTTGGGTCCAAAATTTATTGTGGCCTTTCTTTGGGTAAAACTTAACATTTTAGGTCATTTTAATTCAAAAATCCTTTGTTCAACTTATGAAAAATTATAATTCTTGAGTAGGATTTGTAAAATCATTAAGTGTCGAAAACTACCCTTGGAACAGCTTTCCACAATCAAACCATCAGTGTATGTGCAGGAATATCCTTTTCCTGCACTGTTTTAGAAATCCTGAGTAGGATTTCCTGTTTCCTGCACAGTTTTAGAAATCCAATTGTACTTAAAAATCTGGGTCGAATCTAAAAAGTTTTCTTCATAAAAGTTTTAGATCTTGAAAACCTTGCAACTTTCATGTTTTACTCAAAACTCAGTTCGGAATTTATCCTACTCTTATCCCCTGTTGAACCCACCTGGCCGTGCATGAATTCTGGGCACAGTCAGGCTCGGATTTTTATAAAAACCGAGGCCGTTGAAGCCTTAATTTGCAAAACGGTCCAACAGCCCACTAGGAAAAACCCTTCTCTACAACTTTCATGTTTTAATTTTTCCCAAATTCGGCCTCAAAGGGCCTCAAAATCAGCTTTCTAGAAAACTGGCCAGTTTTACCCGAACTGGCAGTTTTTATGCTTAGATTCATTTTACGTTCTAATACGCGCACTCTATCTCAATCGGCCGTAACCGAGAGCCTATACCAGCCATGCAGCGCTTTCTAATATTCATTCCATCATCATACATCCATACAATTCATATACAAACCCTTAGGCAGATTTGAGGACATACAACCATGCAAACCCTAATTTTCATGCAACCAATCACATAAGCATGCATACTTTGAAATTTAAAACCACCTAAGCACAATATCAAGCACAACCCTAAAATTTCTATACTGGGGCATGAAAATTAAATTGAGCTTAAGCTTTACAAACCAAGGCTTGAAATACGTTTAAATTCCAAATTGAAACTTGAATTGAAAAGCCTAGAATCCAAAGAGGCTTACCTTACTCAATTCAAGAGATTGGCTCAATTTGCCCCCTTTTTCCTAGCACTACCACAATCGGCCTTCTCCTCCAAGGGGCTCCAAAATTTTTTTGAACCTTTGCTTGTGGTTCTAGCTCAAAATCCAACCACACCCCTTGCACCTATTTCCTTGCTCTAATTTTTTTTTCCTTCTCTAGGGTTCAGAATTTTTTGAGGAAATGGGTAGAGAAATTTTTGAGCATGGTCTTGGTGATTTTTCCAATTTTTTTGAAGCAAAAACCGCCCCCTTCCCCCCCCCCCCCCATGTCCTATTTATAGCTGAAAATTAATTTAATTTTGAATTTATTTTTAATCCAAATTTGCTTAAATACCCTTGGACAAAAATAATTGCACAAAAATTTGCACAAAACCCTCCAAGTGGCCGGCCATATGGTGCTAGGTGGCATCCAAAAATTTTTCTATTTTTCTTTAATCAAGAAATGATGTCATAAATCCAAGATAAGGTGATGTCATCATTAAGGCCTCGTTTGGCTTGTCTCTTAATATGCAGTCCACTTTTATGCTAACACAGATATTTCCAATACTGTTATTAACTAATAACAGTATTTTATACTGTACTACAGTCTAAAATTTATCTGTGTGAAAATGAACTGTATAAAATTTTTCTTATTTCTTGAAACCTTTCTTGCCCTTAATATCCTACTTGGTGTGCTTGATTTTTCTATGGTGGTTTTAAATCTTACTCCTGCTATCTTGTCCGTAAAGACGGTTTTCGTAGTATATTTCCTATACTGCTTATCATATCTCAGTACCTTCATCTATTTGACCTTTCTGGTCAACCTTTGACTTTTTTGGTCAACTTTGACTTTTTCGGTCAAACTTTGATCAACATGAAATCATAGAATTTTTCTTCCCTTTTTGCTCAAAGGTCACATGCTTGGCTAAGCAAACTGCTTATTGAGTCTCATAGCTAATTAAATGAGAACTCAAACATTTACTAATAAAATTATGAATTTCACATTGATATTCACAATTTTCAAGAAACATTACAAAAATACATAATACGAACTTAAATTTCTTATGTACGAGGAAAAGACAGATTGATGAAAAGTAAAGATTGCTGCTCCAAGATAGACAAATTGAGTTTTGTTTTTCCAACAAATGAACAACGCCTTAGATGGGGAGATTCAAGTTTTATATCATGTAATAAAGTCACTATGTGAAATTACCATTGGTGTATTACCTGAAAAAGTAATATAATCTGACAGAGAAATAATACTATGCTTTACTTGTAATTCAAGCTTGGTCTTTTCACAAGTATTTTAATTTAATTGAGAATGAATAAATATGGATATTAATAAAGACTATAGGAAAAGACTTAATTGAAAGTAAAGGTTGCTATATATGATATACAAGACCTACAATTAATTGACTTGTGTTTCCCAACAAATGGTCAACGACTTGGTCAGCAAATTGATGCATGGAGATTGAAGAGCCCTTATCCTTCATTGTAATCCAACAAGTTTAAATCAATTTATGATCCGGCTATCCTTTACTCTCTTAAATCATTTACTCTAGTGACCACTAAATGTGATATTGACTAATTCTCTTTCGCTGAATATCAAGCCCAATAACATGAAGTTCAGAGGAAGGGTATCCGCTCGGAGATCATCATCATCATCATTTGTTTAAAGATAATGATATTTGAGCTCTATTCCTTGTACTGAAATTACATGTAAAATTACCGCTAAACTTTGTCTATAATCATACATTACCACTAAATTTTATCTATAATCACACGTGCAGGTGATCGGTTAACGTTTCTTTAGAGTCTTTGGCTATAGGCAATTAAATTGCGACTAACTTTAGATTTAACTAATTGGAGGCTAGTGATTATGGCTAGAGATAACATGATTACCGACAGGTTCCATTTCTTAGAAAGCTAGCCATGCATGATTAGGGGGTGTTTGACACATTCGTTTCAATGAAGCACTTCATCAATTGTTTTTTCTCTTTTTCTTTAAAATGAACTTAATTATACTATTTTAAAAAAACTCAAACTTTAAAACTATATAATTTGTTATTTCAAATCGAATGAATATTTGTTTTTAAATTGCATAGAATTTTGAGAGGAATAAAATAACATTAATATTGACGTTTCAAGTTTTTAAAATTTTTAACTTTAAACAGTTCATTTTCAACTAATGCACAATTTCAAACTCAACGTAATCCTAATTAGAATAACTAAAACTCCAACTAGAGCAGATTAATCAATAGTTTCTTATGCTATGTTTGGTGTTTCATCTTAACTCAAATTTTTCATCTCAGTTTTTGTCTTTTTCTAAAAGTGAACAAAATTATAATTGGTTTTTAAAAAGTCAACCAACTCCAACTTAAAAATTTCATCTCCAACTAACTTACCAAATGGACGCTTAATGTGCATATAATTTTGTAATTGGTAAACGGTAAATGAACGCTCTACATAAATTTTGTAATTGCATGTCAATTTCTGGCATTCACAACCACAATGGTGGGATGAACTAGAGAACCAAAAGACCGAGTTGATTTTACCTCTTTTTTATCCCACTGGAGTAGCTTGAAAACTCTCCACAAAGTAAGATAATATAACGGAGGAATAAGTTGCTTTAGTCGTGATTCATGCTTTTTGATTAATGAACTTAATTGCTAAATTCTTTCTTCGGTCCCCTTGCAGTCTCTTATTTCTAGTTGATAATGAGTTTTTTTTTTTTTTCCAATGCATAATTGAAACTTCCAATATATCACCTGTTTTTAAGGCTTTTCAGATCGTCGGGGAAAAAAGATCCAATTAAAAAGAGAGTGGTAAGGAGATAGGAAGAGCGTTCCTGATAGGAGGTACATGATAACTTATGAATAGAGTTATTTAACATACTTTTAAGCTTATTAATTGTTGTTATTTCAAGATAATATGTCTTAGTTATATATTAATTAGTTTGTTTTAGTTAGAGAATGGGTCAAGTTAATTTTGGCTTTTGGCATATATATTTTATGTTTAATTTTGGTGTTGCCTTGCAGTTAGAGCCTACGATGTCAAAAGAAGTGGAGGCTCACTGGATTAGAGGAGATAATGAAAGTAGTAGCTGAAATGCATCAAATTGCTGCAGCAATGCTATAGCAAAGTCACAGCAAAGTTACAGCAGTAAAGAATTAAATTAAAAGAGCATGTGGGCCCAAGTTTTGCTTTACAGCTTGGCCCATTTTTGTCTATGCACAACAGCTGTAAGAAGGTTACTAATATTAGCTATCAAGAGGCACGTGTGCTAGGGCATCATTTGGAGGATTGGAATAAAAGGGAAAGTTAACAATTTAAAGGGGGCAGTCATTCTTCTGTGGAAAGAAGGCCGTTTTTGTGAAAATTAGAGAGAGGGGAGCCAAAATACACGATTCTGGCGAGGGAAAGAGAGGACTGGAGAATTAGAGAGAGAGGAGATTGCTTCAGCTTGCACGGCTGGAGATTTCTCGGCTGGAGAAAAAGATTTCATTTGTGCTGAAGATCTTTCCATTTTTTCAGTTCCTTCGAAACCTTTTCTTAATCTTT
>CM046365.1:25051867-25154494 GCA_025413025.1 Ficus hispida
TTCATGTTTTAAGTTTTCCAATTCGGCCTCAAAAGGCCTCAAAATCAGCTTTCCAGAAAACTGGCCAGTTTTATCCGAATGGCAGTTTTTATGCTTAGATTCATTTTACGTTCTAATGCGCGCACTCTACCTCAATCGGCCACAACCGAGAGCCTATACCAGCCATGCAGTGCTTTCTAACGTTCATTCCATCATCATACATCCATACAATTCATATACAAACCCTTAGGCAGATATGGGGACATACAACCATGCAAACCCTAATTTTCATACAACCAATCACGTAAGCATACATACCTTGAAATTTAAAACCACCTAAGCACCAATATCAAGCACAACCCTAAAATTTCTAAACTAGGACATGAAAATTAAAATGAGCTTAAGCTTTACAAACCAAGGCTTGAAATACACTTAAATTCCAAATTGAAACTTGAATTGGAAAGCCTAGAATCCAAAGAGGCTTACCTTACTCAATTCAAGAGATTGGCTCAATTTTCCCCCTTTTTCCTAGCACTACCACAACCGGCCTTCTCCTCCAAGGGGCTCCAAAATTTTTTTGAACCTTTGCTTGTGGTTCTAGCTCCAAATCCGACCACCCCCTTGCACCTATTTCCTTGCTCTAATTTTTTTTTTCTTCCTCTAGGGTTCAGATTTTTTGAGGAAATGGGTAGAGAAATTTTTTAGCATGATTTTGGTGATTTTTCCAATTTTTTTGAAGCAAAAACCGCCCCCCCCCCCCAATGTCCTATTTATAGCTGAAAATTAATTTAATTTTGGATTTATTTTTAATCCAAAATTTGCATAAATACCCTTGGGACAAAATAATTGCACAAAAATTTGCACAAAACCCTCCAAGTGGCCGGCCATATGGTGCTAGGTGGCATCCAAAATTTTTCCAATTTTCTTTAATCAAGAAATGATGTCATAAATCAAGATAAGGTGATGTCATCATTAAGGCCTCGTTTAGCTTGTCTCTTAATATGCAGTCCACTTTTATGCTAACACAGATATTTCCAATACTGTTATTAACTAATAACAGTATTTTTACTGTACTACAGTCCAAAATTATTTGTGTAAAAATGAAACTGTATAAAATTTTTCTTATTTCTTGAATCCTTTCTTGCCCTTAATATCCTACTTGGTGTGCTTGATTTTTCTATGGTGGTTTTAAATCTTACTCCTGTTATCTTGTCCGTAAAGACGGTTTTCGCAGTATATTTCCTATACTGCTTATCATATCTCAGTATCTTCATCTATTTGACTTTTTCTGGTCAACCTTTGACTTTTCGGGTCAACTTGACTTTTTTGGTCAAACTTTGACCAATATGAAATCATAGAATTTTTCTTCCCTTTTGCTCAAAGGTCACATGCTTGGCTAAGCAAACTACTTATTGAGTCTCATAGCTAATTAAATGAGAACTCAAACATTTACTGATAAAATTATGAATTTCACATTGATATTCACAATTTTCAAGAAACATTACAAAAAACACATAATACGAACTTAAATTTCTTATGTACGAAGAAATCATGAGTCCGTATAAATTTTTGGTTATTACAATCTACCATCCTTACAAAATTTTCGTCCTCGAAAATTAGAATAATTCTGGGTGGCTTTTCTTCATATCCTCTTCACGTTCCCATGTTGCTTCTTCAATCTCATGATTTCGCCATAGAACCTTGACTAATGGTATAACTTTGTGCCTTAGCACCTTTTCTTCTCGTGCCAAAATTCGAACTGGTTTTTCCTCATAAGTCAGATCCTCGTGAACCTCAATTGGTTCATGGTTCAATACATGTGAGGGATCCGAGATGTATTTCTTTAGCATCGACACATAAAATACATTATGCACATATGCTAATTCTTGGGGTAAAGCCAACTTATAGGCCACATTACCGACTCTTTCAAGTACTTCGAATGGCCCTATGTATCTCGGACTTAGTTTCCCTTTCTTTCCAAATCTCATGACTCCTTTAAATGGAGCAATCTTGAGGAAAACCAAGTCTCCTACTTGGAATTCTAGAGGCCTTCTGCGTTTGTCAGCATAACTCTTTTGTCGACTAAATGCAGTTTCCATCCGTCGACGTATAAGTTTTATGGCCTCAGTGGTTCTCCGTATAAAGTCCGTAGATACAAGTTCTTTCTCTCTTGTCTCGTACCAATGGACTGGAGATCTACACCTTCTCCCATAGATAGCTTCATAAGGAGCCATTCCAATCGAAGCTTGGAAACTGTTGTTGTACGAGAATTCAATCAAAGGAAGCTTCTTATCCCACGTTCCCTTGAAGTCCATCACACATACTCGTAACATATCTTCTAGAGTCTGAATGGTCCTCTCTGATTGTCCATCCGTTTGTGGGTGAAAAGTTGTACTAAAAGTAAGCTTTGTACCCATTGCTTGATGTACACTCCTCCAAAATTTAGAAGTGAAATGACCATCACGATCTGAGATGATCGATTTTGGAATCCCATGGTAGCGAATGATCTGCGCGACGTATAGGTTCGCTAGCTGCTCCACTGAGAAGCTAAGCATGATGGCCAAAAAGTGTGCGGATTTCATCAATAGATCGACAATCACCCAAATAGCATCATTGCCGCTGGGAGTTCAGGGTAGACCAACCACGAAATCCATCGTCACTTGGTCCCATTTCCATTCTGGGATGGAAATTTTCTGTAATTCTCCGCTGGGACGTTGATGTTCAGCCTTTACTTTTTGACACGTAAGGCATTTACTAACAAATGTGGCAACGTCATTCTTCATTTTGGGCCACCAAAAACTTTCCTTCAAGTCTTTGTACATCTTTGTGGCTCCAGGATGAACGGAATACGGAGTCTCATGAGCTTCTTTCATGATATGCTCCTTCAACTCGTCCTTAATAGGAATGCATAGTCTATTTTTCCGATAGAGTATGCCCTCATCAGATATATTGAAGTCTGACTCCTTTCCTTCTAAGACTTCATTTCTCGTCCTAAGCAGCGAGCATCTCCTTCTTGACGCTCCTTCATGCCATCCAAAATGGTAGGTTGGAAGTTAGGGCGACTAAACCTCCCGTAATAAGCTCTATTCCAGCTTCTACTAGCTCCTTTTGAAGGGGCTCGATCAATAACTGAATTGATCTCAACGAGGAAAACGACTTCCGACTAAGAGTATCGGCTACTTTATTCGCTTTCCCAGGATGTAACGGATGTCTATGTCATAATCTTTCACTAATTTGAGCCATCTTCTTTGTCTCATGTTAAGCTCCTTCTGTGTGAAGATATACTTCAAACTCTAATGATCCGTATAGACTTCACACCTAGTGCCGTAAAGATAGTGTATCCAGATTTTAAGTGCAAATACTACCGCCGCAAGTTCCAAATCAGGCGTCGGATAGTTTTTCTCATGATCCTTAAGCTGTCGGGAAGCATATGCGATCACTTTTCCATTTTGCATGAGAATGGCTCCCAATCCTATCTTGGAAGCATCGCTATATATCACGAAGTTCCCTTCCTCTACCACTGGAATCGTAAGAATTGGAGCACTAGTCAGCTTACTTTTTAGCTCTTGAAAGTGTTCTTCACACTTAGCAGTCCATTCGTACTTCTTTCCTTTCCGTGTATGTACGGTGAGCGGCGCTGTGATCTTAGCAAATCCCTCGACGAAACATCGGTAGTAGCCTACTAAGCCAAGGAAACTACGTACTTCGGTGATGTTTTTCGGAGCTGGCCATTTACTTACGGCTTCAATCTTGGCTGGATCTACCGATATGCCTTCTTTGGAAACCACATGTCCTAAGAAATGGACCTTCTCCAACCAAAATTCACACTTAGTGAATTTAGCATAAAGCTGGTTTTGCTTTAGAATCCGTAAGGCAATCTTTAGATGCTCTTCATGCTTCTCCTTAGATCTTGAATAAATCAATATATCATCTATAAAGACAATAACAAACTTGTCCAAGTAGTCCTTGAATACTCAATTCATCTGGTCCATAAAGGCAGCTGGAGCATATGTCAATCCAAATGGCATAATGAGGAACTCGTAATGTCCATATCGCGTACGAAAGGCCGTCTTGGGAATATCTCTTTCCCTTATTCGAAGCTGATGATATCCCGATCGCAAGTCAATTTTCGAAAAAATTGAAGCTCCTTTCAATTGATCGAACAAACCGTCGATCTTGGGTAATGGATACTTATTCTTGATGGTAATCTTATTCAATTCCCGATAGTCAATGCACATCCTAAAAGTGCCATCCTTATTTTTAACGAACAAAACTGGGGCTCCCCATGGTGAGTAGCTCTGACGGATGAATCCTCGATCAAGGAGCTCTTGCAACTGAAGTTGCAATTCCTTAAGTTCGGCGGGGGCCATCCTATAAGGTGCCTTGGATACTGGTGCTGATCCAGGAAGCAATTCAATCTCAAAAGAGATCTCTCGCTCCGGTGGTAATCCTAGCAAGTGTTCAGGAAAAACTTTGATAAAATCCTTGACTATCGGTACTTTTTCCGGCCTGCTCTTGGTTTCTTGCATCTTATCCACCATGTTGGCTAAAAATCCCATACATCCTTCTGCCAACAACTTCTTAGCCTTTAGCGCAGAAATGAGCATTTTCGACTGTTTCGGAGTCGATCCTCTAAAATGAACTCCTCGCCTCCAATTGGCTTGAACGTGACAATACGACGTTGACAGTCTATAACCGCGTTGTATTTCCCCAAGAAATCCATACCCAAAATGACATCGTAGTCATATAGGTCAATGACAATCAAGTTGACATACATATCCCTACCACATATAATTATTGGAACATGACGTATCCAATAATCAGACAACAGAACTTCCCCGGAGGGTAATGCAGTTCTGAAAGTTCTTCCAATCCTATCGCTTCCTCTACCTAGTTTCTTAGCAAACTTAGGTGATGTGAATGAATGCGTAGCTCCATAATCAATTCACACATAAGCATCTTGTTGGGCGAAAGGAAGCTGACCTGTCACAACTGTGGATGGTCCAGCTTGAACATCCTCCTTGGTATAGGCATAAATGCATCCTTGAGGTTCTGTAGCTTCAAGTCTGCCTTGGGAGATTTCAGATCCTTCGAGCTTCATCTGTGCTGCATGAAGCTGATACCCCTAACTCTTTTGTTGGTTCTGCGGATTCTGGAAATTAGCATTGCAGTCCCTAGCATAGTGGCCTTCTTTACCATACAGAAAGCAACGATTAGTTCTAGCACGGGGCATTCCTCTTCTGGGGAAAATTTTGTTGATTCCCCTGTCCCCCTCCATTCCACTTCCTTTTCTGTTGATTATTGCCGTACTGCTTGTTGTTGCTGTGTGGACCAAAAGATCCTCCTTGCCCTTTCTGCTGCGGAGGTTGGCTTGGTCTCGCCTGAATCTGCTTAGCTTGGGCATTCTCTTCTTTTTTTTCCTTAAAGAACTTAGCCCATTGTTCTTTTTTCTGACCTACCCAATACTCAGCTCGAATCGCCCGACTGACACATTTAGCAACGGTGATTGGTTGGTAGAGGCCACTGCTAATCACTACAGCCAAATCCGAGCGGAACATCCTCATCATCCTTCTTACTTTGTCCCTCACGGAGCTGATAAGGTGAGGACAAAGACGTGCTAGTTGCTCAAACTTTTTCACCGCCTCAGCTACCGACAGATTACCCTGGCAAAAATTATTGAATTCATCTTGTTGAGCTTCCATAACGTCGATGTTGAAGTATTTCTCCTTAAATTCATCAACAAAGTCCTCCCAAGTCATTTGTGTAACATCTTGCCAGATCTGGACTGTTTCCCACCAGAGGTGAGCATCTTTCCTTCGCATAAAGGATGCACAGAGAACTTTCTCTTGATCATCGAGCCTAAGGAAGTTCAGGATAACCTGGAGGTCAATCAACCAGTTGTCGGCCTCAATTGGGTTTGTTGATCCTTCAAATTCCGGTGTCTTCATGCGCCGAAACCTATCATATAATTCTTTCAGAGTTCGAACCAGAGGTGTTGGCGGAACAGCCAAAGGCACATCAGGCACTTCAGGAGCTATGGGGTTTTCTGGAATCACCGGGTTAGGATCAGGAATTTCTAGTGCAGCAGGCTGATTCACAGGTGCTAGTGGTACTCTGGCATCAGGAGGTCCCTGATTTTGTTGAGCCAATTGAGCTCTAAGCCCACCTATCTCTTATTGTTGGGCTAACATCATCTGTCTTAGTTCATTCATCTGGGCCGCAAGATCAACGTCTTGGGTCTATGCCAGTTTACGCATTGGTGGCATGGTTCTACACATAAAACTTATGAAATAAGCTTCTTGTTTAATAAAATCATGTCTTTTATATAGAACCATAATCTTAATTCCATATCATAACATAATCATGGAACATATCTGAATCCATCATAATCTTGTTCATATCTGCTTCATAACATAAATGCATAAGTATAACATTTAGGAAGGTGTAAAACTTTCCCATCATGTTCATACGTCACTTAATTGCCACCACCAAGCAAATGCACCACCCAACGTCATCCTCGTATCCAATATTGTTCTTATGCGGCAAAATTCCACAAATACAACATATAACTTCCATAACGTCGATCCAATTCCATAGTGCGAGAAGTTCCCAACGTGACAATTGACGAGAGATGCTTACTACGTACGCTAGATCCTAACTAATTTCTAAGCATAAGAAAAATAACTTAACTTACTTGGGCCATGGCGGAAATGATGTGAGGCAAGGTGAAGTAGGCTGGCAGGATACCGCTCTGATACCAAACTGTAATGCCACAACCTACGTAGGGCTGTTACCATACATACCTGTACTTACATAACTGCTTAAACCTACTTGAAAAATTGAGAATAAATTTTTTTTTTCCTCAACCTTGCATATAAAAATAGGATTGCTCATGTGGTAAACTTATCATACATATATACTGAGATGAAAACATACGTACATAATTCTTACAACTTGTTCAAGTCTTTAAATCCTCATATTTTTGTACAACATAACTTACTTTAAAATATATATGTATATATTTTAAACTTAATAGAACTTGCGAAAAATTCTGCGTAGTGGTATCCCACACCGCCCTTCACCCGCCGCATCGTCCACCTGGCCCACCAATTAAGCTGCAGGCCTCTTACCTATAGTATGAAATATATTGATGAGCTTTCGCTCAGCAAGTACAAACATAATTCTCACAAAACGTAACAAATATCGTGCAACTTATGCATGAATCAATTATGAATATTTTATGACCAATTATTGACTTGTACTTATTATCTTGCTTAACATATGGGCCCCTAGTGTACGTACCAAAAGTGCGCAATCCTCAGAACGTCAGGGTTTGCAAGGCCCTTAACAATTCTGGAAAACATAAACATAACCCTTCACGCATCAACGGAAGTTTGATTATCATTATACCCTCACGTATCAACGAGAGGTTGATAATCATAAACTTGAAACATACATGATCCTCCCACATCAACAGGAGGTTGGTACCACACCTTACTTGTCTTGGTTTAGTCTTAGTCTTGTTACATTTCCAAGACTAAGAATCTTTACGTGTGATCTTATTAGTCATGATGCGTATGAGACTAGACATGGCATAACCATAAATTCATGGCATAACTTGATATATCATGGCTTAACATGACTTAACATGGCTTATCGTATCATAACATAGCATGACATAGTATAACATGGCATGACATAGCATAACATGGCATGACATAGCATAACATGTGATCATGTCATATACTTGAAAATAGCTTACTATTTTCCATACTGTAGGTCAGGTTTGTACTTACCTCGTTTACTATATCCGTTAATGTGTCGCTCCAAGTCCGGACACAACAGCAGGTTATCTCCTGCTATAATAAAGGACATAGTTAAGGATTTAAAAATGTTGGGGATCTAGCCAACACTCTCATGTATAACCATAGTTATATGTCCCCCATACATGATATCTTACTTGGTTACTACAAGTAATCCTAGGTCTTAGCCCATGTTTAAACTTGGTATCTTGTTGGGCTACATTGGGTAACCCTGGGCTTTGGCCCAGTCCAATAACCTGGGTATCCTTCCAGATTACCGTTGGTCATCATCTAGTCTCCATATCTTGGGTCCAAAATTTATTGTGGCCTTTCTTTGGGTAAAACTTAACATTTTAGGTCATTTTAATTCAAAAATCCTTTGTTCAACTTATGAAAAATTATAATTCTTGAGTAGGATTTGTAAAATCATTAAGTGTCGAAAACTACCCTTGGAACAGCTTTCCACAATCAAACCATCAGTGTATGTGCAGGAATATCCTTTTCCTGCACTGTTTTAGAAAATCCTGAGTAGGAATTTCCTGTTTCCTGCACAGTTTTAGAAATCCAATTGTACTTAAAAATCTGGGTCGAATCTAAAAAAGTTTTCTTCATAAAAGTTTTAGATCTTGAAAAACCTTGCAACTTTCATGTTTTACTCAAAACTCAGTTCGGAATTTATCCTACTCTTATCCCCTGTTGAACCCACCTGGCCGTGCATGAATTCTGGGCACAGTCAGGCTCGGATTTTTATAAAAACCGAGGCCGTTGAAGCCTTAATTTGCAAAACGGTCCAATAGCCCACTAGGAAAAACCCTTCTCTACAACTTTCATGTTTTAATTTTTCCCAAATTCGGCCTCAAAGGGCCTCAAAATCAGCTTTCTAGAAAACTGGCCAGTTTTACCCGAACTGGCAGTTTTTATGCTTAGATTCATTTTACGTTCTAATACGCGCACTCTATCTCAATCGGCCGTAACCGAGAGCCTATACCAGCCATGCAGCGCTTTCTAATATTCATTCCATCATCATACATCCATACAATTCATATACAAACCCTTAGGCAGATTTGAGGACATACAACCATGCAAACCCTAATTTTCATGCAACCAATCACATAAGCATGCATACTTTGAAATTTAAAACCACCTAAGCACCAATATCAAGCACAACCCTAAAATTTCTATACTGGGGCATGAAAATTAAATTGAGCTTAAGCTTTACAAACCAAGGCTTGAAATACGTTTAAATTCCAAATTGAAACTTGAATTGAAAAGCCTAGAATCCAAAGAGGCTTACCTTACTCAATTCAAGAGATTGGCTCAATTTCCCCCCTTTTTCCTAGCACTACCACAATCGGCCTTCTCCTCCAAGGGGCTCCAAAATTTTTTTGAACCTTTGCTTGTGGTTCTAGCTCAAAATCCAACCACACCCCTTGCACCTATTTCCTTGCTCTAATTTTTTTTTCCTTCCTCTAGGGTTCAGAATTTTTTGAGGAAATGGGTAGAGAAATTTTTGAGCATGGTCTTGGTGATTTTTCCAATTTTTTTGAAGCAAAAACCGCCCCCTTCCCCCCCCCCCCCCATGTCCTATTTATAGCTGAAAATTAATTTAATTTTGAATTTATTTTTAATCCAAAATTTGCTTAAATACCCTTGGGACAAAAATAATTGCACAAAAATTTGCACAAAAACCCTCCAAGTGGCCGGCCATATGGTGCTAGGTGGCATCCAAAAATTTTTCTATTTTTCTTTAATCAATAAATGATGTCATAAATCCAAGATAAGGTGATGTCATCATTAAGGCCTCGTTTGGCTTGTCTCTTAATATGCAGTCCACTTTTATGCTAACACAGATATTTCCAATACTGTTATTAACTAATAACAGTATTTTATACTGTACTACAGTCTAAAATTTATCTGTGTGAAAATGAACTGTATAAAATTTTTCTTATTTCTTGAAACCTTTCTTGCCCTTAATATCCTACTTGGTGTGCTTGATTTTTCTATGGTGGTTTTAAATCTTACTCCTGCTATCTTGTCCGTAAAGACGGTTTTCGTAGTATATTTCCTATACTGCTTATCATATCTCAGTACCTTCATCTATTTGACCTTTCTGGTCAACCTTTGACTTTTTTGGTCAACTTTGACTTTTTCGGTCAAACTTTGATCAACATGAAATCATAGAATTTTTCTTCCCTTTTTGCTCAAAGGTCACATGCTTGGCTAAGCAAACTGCTTATTGAGTCTCATAGCTAATTAAATAGAACTCAAACATTTACTAATAAAATTATGAATTTCACATTGATATTCACAATTTTCAAGAAACATTACAAAAATACATAATACGAACTTAAATTTCTTATGTACGAGGAAAAGACAGATTGATGAAAAGTAAAGATTGCTGCTCCAAGATAGACAAATTGAGTTTTGTTTTTCCAACAAATGAACAACGCCTTAGATGGGGAGATTCAAGTTTTATATCATGTAATAAAGTCACTATGTGAAATTACCATTGGTGTAATTACCTGAAAAAGTAATATAATCTGACAGAGAAATAATACTATGCTTTACTTGTAATTCAAGCTTGGTCTTTTCACAAGTATTTTAATTTAATTGAGAATGAATAAATATGGATATTAATAAAGACTATAGGAAAAGACTTAATTGAAAAGTAAAGGTTGCTATATATGATATACAAGACCTACAATTAATTGACTTGTGTTTCCCAACAAATGGTCAACGACTTGGTCAGCAAATTGATGCATGGAGATTGAAGAGCCCTTATCCTTCATTGTAATCCACACAAGTTTAAATCAATTTATGATCCGGCTATCCTTTACTCTCTTAAATCATTTACTCTAGTGACCACTAAATGTGATATTGACTAATTCTCTTTCGCTGAAATATCAAGCCCAATAACATGAAAGTTCAGAGGAAGGGTATCCGCTCGGAGATCATCATCATCATCATTTCGTTTAAAGATAATGATATTTGAGCTCTATTCCTTGTACTGAAATTACATGTAAAATTACCGCTAAACTTTGTCTATAATCATACATTACCACTAAATTTTATCTATAATCACACGTGCAGGTGATCGGTTAACGTTTCTTTAGAGTCTTTGGCTATAGGCAATTAAATTGCGACTAACTTTAGATTTAACTAATTGGAGGCTAGTGATTATGGCTAGAGATAACATGATTACCGACAGGTTCCATTTCTTAGAAAGCTAGCCATGCATGACTTAGGGGGTGTTTGACACATTCGTTTCAATGAAGCAACTTCATCAATTGTTTTTTCTCTTTTTCTTTAAAAATGAACTTAATTATACTATTTTAAAAAAACTCAAACTTTAAAACTATATAATTTGTTATTTCAAATCGAAATGAAATATTTGTTTTTAAATTGCATAGAATTTTGAGAGGAATAAAATAACATTAATATTGACGTTTCAAGTTTTTAAAATTTTTAACTTTAAACAGTTCATTTTCAACTAAATGCACAATTTCAAAACTCAACGTAATCCTAATTAGAATAACTAAAACTCCAACTAGAGCAGATTAATCAAATAGTTTCTTATGCTATGTTTGGTGTTTCATCTTAAACTCAAATTTTTCATCTCAGTTTTTGTCTTTTTCTAAAAAGTGAACAAAAATTATAATTGGTTTTTAAAAAGTCAACCAACTCCAACTTAAAAATTTCATCTCCAACTAACTTACCAAATGGACGCTTAATGTGCATATAATTTTGTAATTGGTAAACGGTAAATGAACGCTCTACATAAATTTTGTAATTGCATGTCAATTTCTGGCATTCACAACCACAATGGTGGGATGAACTAGAGAACCAAAAGACCGAGTTGATTTTACCTCTTTTTTATCCCACTGGTGTAGCTTGAAAACTCTCCACAAAGTAAGATAATATAACGGAGGAATAAGTTGTTTAGTCGTGATTCAGCTTTTTGATTAATGAACTTAATTGCTAAATTCTTTCTTCGGTCCCCTTGCAGTCTCTTATTTCTAGTTGATAATGAGTTTTTTTTTTTTTTTTCCACATGCATAATTGAAACTTCAAATATCATCACCTGTTTTTAAGGCTTTTCAGATCGTCGGGAAAAAAGATCCAATTAAAAAGAGAGTGAGTAAGAGAGATAGAGAAGAGCGTTCCTGATAGGAGGTTCAATGATAACTCTATGAAATAGAGTTATTTAACATACTTTTAAGCTTATTAATTGTTGTTATTTCAAGATAATATGTCTTAGTTATATATTAATTAGTTTGTTTTAGTTAGAGAATGGGTCAAGTTAATTTTGGCTTTTAGCATATTATTTTATGTTTAATTTTGGTGTTGCCTTGCAGTTAGAGCCTACGATGTCAAAAGAAGTGGAGGCTCACTGGATTAGAGGAGATAATGAAATAGTAGCTGAAATACATCAATTGCTGCAGCAATGCTATAGCAAAGTCACAGCAAAGTTACAGCAGTAAAGAATTAAATTAAAAGAGCATGTGGGCCCAAGTTTTGCTTTACAGCTTGGCCCATTTTTGTCTATGCACAACAGCTGTAAGAAGGTTACTAATATTTGCTATCAAGAGGGCACGTGGTGCTAGGGCATCATTTGGAGGATTGGAATAAAAGGGAAAGTTAACAATTTAAAGGGGGCAGTCATTCTTCTGTGGAAAGAATGCCGTGTTTGTGAAAATTAGAGAGAGGGGAGCCAAAATACACGATTCTGGCGAGGGAAAGAGAGGACTGGAGAATTAGAGAGAGAGGAGATTGCTTCAGCTTGCACGGCTGGAGATTTCGGCTGGAGAAAAAGATTTCATTTGTGCTGAAGATCTTTCCATTTTTTCAGTTCCTTCGAAACCTTTTCTTAATCTTTTTTTTTTGTTGGAATGACGAATCTGTGGATTGAGATTTATATGTGTGATTTCTGTAATTTGAACATGAACTAAATCCTCTAGCTAGGATTATTGATGGAACCAAGGTTGCAATGAAGATCTAGATATTAAGTTAATTGTTTAGTAAAATTTATTTGGGTTATTCAAGCGTTTTGTATTGCTTAATTTCTGTTGATTGACTGGCCATCAATTGGTAGAATATACAAACTAGAATTAAATTTGGAAAGGTTAATTTTGGTTAGATTTAACTTGGATAATATAAGTGAATGATATAGGAATACATTGTTTTCTTGTACAACACATTAAAATTATTGCTTAATGTTATGTTTGGAAAACTGAGATGCATAGGATATGTTAAATTTGGTTTGAAGAACTGGAAGCACGACATCTTTCGAAAGAGGATTGTGCAGAATTTTAGTTGACTGGATAATTTTGCTGCAGCATTTCCTACAGCATTTGTGGTCAGATTTGCAACTAAGGGGAAATCAATAATTCTAGCCATCACCCATCATTGATTCATAACCTAAGCCTTTGATATTGTCACGTTTTATCTTTTGTTTGCATTTTTAATTACACCCATTCATTTATATTCAGTTTTTATAATTTTAGTATTCAAATCAATTCCCAATTCGTTTTAAACCGATTGTTTTCTATAATTAATTCTTGATAATTCAATCCCTGTGGATACGATACTCTACTTTACTTGTTCGATTACGTGTACTTGTATAGTATTTTCGCATACATATTTTTGGCGAACATTCAACAAGGCGTTGAATTTCTAGTCACCAAGTTTTATCTATGAAGCTTATCGTCGGATGATGAGTTATCACTACAAGAATTTTCACTTTCGGAGACCAAAAAATTGGTCCCAGAAGGTCTATTTTTTGGTCGCCGTTGCCTTCCGCGACCAAAATTTTTTGGTCGCCATTTGGTCCCCGAAAGTTGGTCGCACTAGGTATCGGCGACCAAAAAAATTTGGTCTCCATAGGTTAAGGCACCTACAGAGACCAAAAAATTTGGTCCCCGTAGGTATCAGATCTACGGAGACCAAAAAAATTTTGGTACCCGTAGGTATCGGGACCAACGGAGACCAAAAAAATTTGGTCCCAAAATGTATCAGAACCTACGGAGACCAAAAAAATTTGGTCTCCGAAGGTATCAGCGACCAAAAAAATTTTGGTCTCCGTAGGTATCGACACCTACGGAGACCAAAAAAATTTGGTCTCTGAAGGTATCCGCGACCAAAAAAATTTGGTCTCCGTAGGTATATTCGAATTTTACAAATTTCAAAATCGGCGAATTTTTCAAAATTTTTTGAAGACCAAAAAACGTATTTTGCAGAGCTTTTTAGCTAGTAAATGTGTTGTTTACCGAAATTTTGAGCGACCAAAATTTTTTATAAACAGTAATATTCATGACCTGTTGAGAATAGTTACATATTTTCAATGTATAAATATACAATTATAAAAAATGATAATACAAGAAAAATATGTTATATTAGCTAAAGAGACTCCAAATCTCTAAACACATTAAACAATTCATAATAATTGTTTCATTATAATAGGTATCAAACGAAGGTAAACTATAATTAAAACAAAAGGTAACTTAGGATATAGTGGCTGATGGTGGCGGTGGCGGCGGCGGCGGCGGCGGCGGCGGTCCATTTTGCCTCTGGGAGAAAAGTCCCGGATGATCTAAAGGCGGATTAAGATGTTGAAGAAGTTGTTGAATTAGCTCATCTTGTTTTTGCAACCTCTCATCCTGCATTTTCATCCTGCCCTCCACATCTATCACACGCTGTTTATGTTCCGCAACTTCGATTCTAAGGTTCTCGACCAACAATCGTTGTGTAGGTCCTCCAGAGATGCTCAATTGTCTCTTTTTAATCACAGGACCTGTTCCACGCTTAAACCCATATTTTTCATACCTTTCATTAATCAACAGTTGAGAGTAGATATCTTCTTCATCATCAGAATCGAGTTGCGAACCCTCTGGTAGTTGGCGTAATCTTTCATTACGTACTTCTATCAGACGTCGCTGCAAGATTCAAAGTGTTATGAATATATATAAATAAAAATAATATAGTTGATGAAGTCTAACAATTAAGATTGATCTTACATAATCCGCCTCAGCTCGGTCAGTTTGCCAACCATGCTTTTCACTCCAATGAGTTAATTTAAAGACATCTAAATACTTTCCCGAGCTTGTCGAATCTGAACTTGATTGGATGTTCTATATTCAAATCATTAATCAATAACAACATCATTTATTATCTCTTATTTTAGCAAAATATATGATTCAAATCGTAACAGTATTTAAAGTAAAGTCACCTACCGGATGTTCGTTCAAATGTTGAATTAGAGATTTCGAGCCACCCATATAAGCACCTGACTTTTCACGATTAGATGTACCAGCAACTGACTTTTTCTAAAAATGAGAATGAAAAAATAATTAATTCACTTACATATGTCAACTTAATATTCTACAAAAATTTTGACAACACCTCCCTTATAATTGGGCCCATCCTAAAATTTAATAACCTGTAAACAATAAACACTTTCCAGAAAACACATTTATCATATTAAACTCATATCAAACTCCATACAAATGTAAAAGTTTACCTTCCATGATTCAGATCCAAAGCATTCTGTGCACATCCACTTCCAATCGTCATCCTTCTCATAAGGATACGGATTGTTGTCCAATGATTCAACCACTTCTCAACAATTTTTTTTGTAATTGACATGACATTTGTATCGAAAATTTTTGAACCTCTCAAAAAAAGTGTTATTTATAATGTCATTCAAATGAGAATTGTCTTCTAAATCCATATCGAAATGTTCCTACAAAAACAATTATTAAGTTTTGGTAATTTTTTCTAACCATAATACAATAGTTACTATGAATAGTTAAGGAAACAATATACCTTTAATTTTTCAATGCACACTCTTTTCGCATACTATACGTGTTCAACATATCTCCAAACGGATTGAAACCGTCAGTGGCAAGACCCAATCTTACATTTCTTGGTTCAGCTGCAAAGTCCGGAAATTGTTTGTCAAAGTCTTTCCACGCCTCTCCATCAGCAGGATGTTGAAGGAAATCTTCTACCTCAACACGCTGGTCTTTGTGCCACCTCATATCAAATGCAGTGTGTTGCGACATAAATAATCGTTGCAATCTTGGAGTGAGTGGAAAGTAATGCATCTTTTTATGTGGAATGTTTCTCCCTTGGACAACACCACCTTTATATCTTTCATGACCACACACGGGACATCTTTTCAAATCCTTGGTATCTTTATAATACAAAACGCAGTCATTCTTGCACACATGGATGACTTCATACCCCAGGCCTAGGCTTCGCATCATTCGCTTCGACTCGTAATAACTCTCAGGAACTTTCGCTTCTGGGAATGCCTCTCAAATTAACTTCAATAACATATCAAATGAGTGGTTGCTCCATTTATTCAGTACTTTTATATGAAGCATCTTTAAAACTTAATGCAGAGAACTTTGTACACCCAGAGTAGAGCTCCTTCCCAGCTTCAGCAAACAAATCAACAAAATTTGGGGACTCTTCTTCATAAGCCTTACCTTCATTTCCATCTCCACCATCGTCGACTGCTTGTGATCTGTCATGTGGAAGTGCATCATTTAGCGCATTCATCATCTCGTCTTCATCGTCAAAATCATCAGTCTCTTGTTCATCTACACATTCTCCATCCCGTACATTATGACTAGCATTATCATCCCGTGCATTATGACTAGTACTCTCTTGGTCTTCACCATGTTGTGCCCACTTCACGTAACTCGTGCGAAAACCGTAGATATGTAAATGACGCTCTACCAAATCTATGTGGTGGAAATTAAAATTCATGCATTTCTTACAAGGACATCGACACTTCCCATCCCTATCTAGGTGATTACGTGCTAGTTCAATAAACATTTTCACTCCATCCTTATACTCCTTCAAGAGACGATTCTTAATGTAAATCCAACTCTTGTCCATCTTTACCCCCTATTATGTAAAAAGTTTTTTATAACTTTAAGATCCAATTTAAAGTATAAATTGGCTCTAGCAATACAATGGCAAGATCAGAAAAATAAGAGAACAACAAAAACAAAAACACAATTGATCTTTAATGAGAGAATTACCAAGCTGGATATCTGCTTCTCCTCCTATTCCTATGACAATTTCACAAAAAGGCTTAAACAATCAACAAATCGGATTCTCTCTCATATCAACCAAAATCTTTTCAAGATATTCAAACGAAATTCAATACAACTTAAAGCAAAAATTACACACCAATAAGATTTAAAAAAAACGCATAAAACAATTCTAGAGAGAACCCTAAAAAAAAAATTCACGAGACTAGAACACAAACATAACCAAAAAAAAAAAAAAAAAGACTAAGGAGGACTCACCAGAGAATAGAAGAAAAAACCAAGGAGATTTTTTCTCTTAATCCAAACTGATCAGAATACAAAACAAAACAAAACCAACTCTTCGATTTCTCCGTCAGTAAGTGAGTACACGGGCTTGTAACCTTGCTGAATCGAGAGACAAGAGAGCGAAAGAGGAGAAACTTTTAGAGAGAGGAGAGATCGAGAGAGAGACAGAGTGTGGAAACGTTTTAGAGAGAGGAGAGATAGAGAGAGAGACTGAGTGTGGAAACGTTTTAGAGAGAGGAGAGATAGAGAGAGAGACTGAGAGAGAACTGAGTGTGGGTGTTGTGCATGTCAAAATTATATTCAATCTGATTGAGGGAGACTCCCAAAATAGTATGGAGGGAATACCAAACACGAGGGGCGCGCGAGTTTTTCTGACCTTCAAAGTTGGTCACGAAGCGCGGCGCGCGGTAGGCGCGCGCGCTTGGGGTCGCGCGGGTCCGCGGGCGGGGGCGGCGCGCGCCTGGCTTAGGCAGGAATGAGGCTTTCGGGACCAAACTTTTGGTCCCCGTAATTCTTAATCACGGATTTTCAGGGACCAAATAAATTTGGTCTCTGAAGATAACCTACGGGGACCAAATTTTTGGTCCCCGTAAGTCACCTACCGTGACCAAATACTTTTGGTCGCCGTTTGGCTTAGTCATTAGGGATTTTCAGCGACCAAAATTTTTTGGTCCCCGAAGGAGACTTTCGGGGACCAAATTTTTGGTCCCCGTAAGTCACCTACGGTGACCAAAAAATTTTGGTCGCCGTTAGGTTTGTTCACGATCGATTTTCAGAGACCAAATAAATTTGGTCCCTGAAGATAAGCTACGGAGACCAAATTTTTGGTCCCTGTCAGTTATCTACCGGGACCAAAAAAATACTATGCTTTACTTGTAATTCAAGCTTGGTCTTTTCACAAGTATTTTAATTTAATTGAGAATGAATAAATATGGATATTAATAGAGACTATAGGAAAAGACTTAATTGAAAAGTAAAGGTTGCTATATATGATATACAAGACCTACAATTAATTGACTTGTGTTTCCCAACAAATGGTCAACGACTTGGTCAGCAAATTGATGCATGGAGATTGAAGAGCCCTTATCCTTCATTGTAATCCACACAGGTTTAAATCAATTTATGACCCGGCTATCCTTTAATCTCTTAAATCATTTACTCTAGTGACCACTAAATGTGATATTGACTAATTCTCTTTCGCTGAAATATCAAGCCCAATAACATGAAAGTTCAGAGGAAGGGTATCCGCTCGGAGATCATCATCATCATCATTTCGTTTAAAGATAATGATATTTGAGCTCTATTCCTTGTACTGAAATTACATGTAAAATTACCGCTAAACTTTGTCTATAATCATACATTACCACTAAATTTTATCTATAATCACACGTGCAGGTGATGGGTTAACGTTTCTTTAGAGTCTTTGGCTATAGGCAATTAAATTGCGACTAACTTTAGATTTAACTAATTGGAGGCTAGTGATTATGGCTAGTGATAACATGATTACCGACAGGTTCCATTGCTTAGAGAGCTAGCCATGCATGACTTAGGGGGTGTTTGACACATTCGTTTCAATGAAGCAACTTCATCAATTGTTTTTTCTCTTTTTCTTTAAAAATGAACTTAATTATACTATTTTTAAAAAACTCAAACTTTAAAACTATATAATTTGTTATTTCAAATCGAAATGAAATATTTGTTTTTAAATTGCATAGAATTTTGAGAGGAATAAAATAATATTAATATTGACGTTTCAAGTTTTTATAATTTTTAACTTCAAACAGTTTATTTTCAACTAAATGCACAATTTCAAAACTCAACTTAATCCTAATTAGAATAACTAAAACTCCAACTCAAGCATATTAATCAAATAGTTTCTTATGCTATGTTTGGTGTTTCATCTTAAACTCAAATTTTTCATATCAGTTTTTGTCTTTTTCTAAAAAGTGAACAAAAATTATAACTGGTTTTTAAAAAGTCAACCAACTCCAACTTAAAAATTTCATCTCCAACTAACTTACCAAATGGACGCTTAATGTGCATATAATTTTGTAATTGGTAAACGGTAAATGAACGCTCTACATAATTTTTGTAATTGCATGTCAATTTCTGGCATTCACAACCACAATGGTGGGATGAACTAGAGAACCAAAAGACCGAGTTGATTTTACCTCTTTTTATCCCACTGGTGTAGCTTGAAAACTCTCCACAAAGTAAGATAATATAACGGAGGAATAAGTTGCTTTAGTCGTGATTCAAGCTTTTTGATTAATGAACTTAATTGCTAAATTCTTTCTTCGGTCCCCTTGCAGTCTCTTATTTCTAGTTGATAATGAGTTTTTTTTTTTTTTCCACATGCATAATTGCAACTTGCAAATATCATCACCTGTTTTTAAGGCTTTTCAGATCGTCGGGAAAAAAGATCCAATTAAAAAGAGAGTGAGTAAGAGAGATAGAGAAGAGCGTTCCTGATAGGAGGTTCAATGATAACTCTATGAAATAGAGTTATTTAACATACTTTTAAGCTTATTAATTGTTGTTATTTCAAGATAATATGTCTTAATTTTAGTATTTTATATAATATTAATTAGTTTGTTTTAGTTAGAGAATGGGTAAAGAGTTGAAGTTAATTTTGGCTTTTGGCATATTATTTTATGTTTAATTTTGGTGTTGCCTTGCAGTTAGAGCCTACGATGTCAAAAGAAGTGGAGGCTCACTGGATTAGAGGAGATAATGAAAGTAGTAGCTGAAATGCATCAGATTGCTGCAGCAATGCTATAGCAAAGTCACAGCAAAGTTACAGCAGTAAAGAATAAATTAAAAGAGCATGTGGGCCCAAGTTTTGCTTTACAGCTTGGCCCATTTTTGTCTATGCACAACAGCTGTAAGAAGGTTACTAATATTAGCTATCAAGAGGGCACGTGGAGCTAGGGCATCATTTGGAGGATTGGAATAAAAAGGGAAAGTTAACAATTTAAAGGGGGCAGTCATTCTTCTGTGGAAAGAAGGCCGTTTTTGTGAAAATTAGAGAGAGGGGAGCCAAAATACACGATTCTGGCGAGGGAAAGAGAGGACTGGAGAATTAGAGAGAGAGGAGATTGCTTCAGCTTGCACGGCTGGAGATTCTCGGCTGGAGAAAAAGATTTCATTTGTGCTGAAGATCTTTCCATTTTTTCAGTTCCTTCGAAATCTTTTCTTAATCTTTTGTTGGAATGACGAATCTGTGGATTGAGATTTATATGTGTGATTTCTGTAATTTGAACATGAACTAAATCCTCTAGCTAGGATTATTGATGGAACCAAGGTTGCAATGAAGATCTAGATATTGAGTTAATTGTTTAGTGAAATTTATTTGGGTTATTCAAGCGTTTTGTATTGCTTAATTTATGTTGATTGACTGGCCATCAATTGGTAGAATATACAAACTAGAATTAAATTTGGAAAGGTTAATTTTGGTTAGATTTAACTTGGATAATATAAGTGAATGATATAGGAATACATTGTTTTCTTGTACAACACATTAAAATTATTGCTTAATGTTATGTTTGGAAAATTGAGATGCATAAGATATGTTAATTTTGGTTTGAAGAACTGGAAGCACGACATCTTTCGGAAGAGGATTGTGTAGAATTTTAGTTGACTGGATAATTTTGCTGCAGCATTTCCTACAGCATTTGTGGTCAGATTTGCAACTAAGGGGAAATCAATAATTCTAGCCATCACCCATCATTGATTCATAACCTAAGCCTTTGATATTGTCACGTTTTATCTTTTGTTTGCATTTTTAATTACACCCATTCATTTATATTCAGTTTTTATAATTTTAGTATTCAAATCAATTCCCAATTCGTTTTAAACCGATTGTTTTCTATAATTAATTCTTGATAATTCAATCCCTGTGGATACGATACTCTACTTACTACTATATTACTTGTTCGATTACGTGCACTTGCATAGTATTTTCGCATGCATATTTTTGGCGAACATTCAACAAGGCGTTGAATTTCTAGTCACCAAGTTTTATCTATGAAGCTTATCATCGGATGATGAGGTTATGAGAGAGCGTGCCATCTGCAGAGGACAAGTAATTCCATATCAGAATTGCAAATGTGGTCAGATCGCTGTCGGTTGTGAGGCTTTTCAAATGCATTATTTATAATATCCTGATATATGTGTCATTTGGAGGTTTCGATCTGCGAGAGGAGGCGAGTCGTTTGATAGTGCGATCATATGTTGACCTTCACCACTAGTGCTAGCAGCACGTGTATGCCAACTGCTTGACCTTTTGCCAGTGTTGAGAGCCTTTGCTCTCCTTGGATCCCAGTAAATTAATTGTGGTGATCTTATAGTTGAACGTTAAATTGAAGTGGTTAGTGATTATGATCACATGACTGGAAATGGGGTACTTAGAAGCAGCCGCCAATTACACTGCACCCGTATCACACCTGAAGACGACTCCAACACCGGGCATCTACATTTTTTTTTTTAATAAGTACCTGGCATCTACATTAATTTTCACTACTCCGGGCTCCAATGACTGCCATTAAAACTGAGGAATTCTATTCTCTGATGCAGCGCAATTTGGTGGACCCAGTCGTATATAATTATATTATGAATGATACAGTAAGTCGCGTCAGTACATATCAATTTGGGCTAGACATGTTATACCAAACATGACCTATTTGTAAATTATGTCAACTTGTTATTAGTTCAAATCCATTTATATAGTCACTCTAAACCCTCTAATTTCATGCGAATTCGGTGTAATATATATTATCCGTACCATGATTCAAATTTTCTTGTGTAACAATACATCATGATCGTAAAACATGAAACTACTAATAATAAATTAAATCGAGATCTTTTATTTATTTCAAGACCACTACTAAGAGTACATTTATTCATACCACAACACACTGGCTGCTGAGAAGCTGGCCATGTTCATAACAACATTAGAAACAGTATAGATAGTAGATACAATCGCATGATATATCCTTAATATTGCATCCTTTTATTCTTTTTTATTTATTAACCTAATTTGGTACCACTGCTACATGAGATGGCCATAGTCATAAATGTAGATACATTTCATGGTGCTTAAAACAGTCTCGGGTGTCTCATTTAATTGCCTCCAGGTAAGCAGTTACGATTATATTTGGTACACTTTTTTTATATCTTGAGGGCGGAGTGTAAGTCTTTCCACGAACATAAGGTTGTTCTGTATAAATTTCAACCATCTATATATGATCAACTTTGGTCAGTTATATAGAACTAATATAACACAACAAAATGACTTTTTAAATGTTTCGAGACCATTTGTGTTATTGAATTTAAGTGAAGGGGACTAAAACGCAACTTTTTTTAGATATTACGAATTTAGACCTAGCTAATAGTTAATCCTTATTAATATTCACAGATATGTGTAGACGTGACCAAAAGAAAAAATCACAGGAATAGCATATAATTTCAGTTTTTGTTTAGTTGAAACTTTTAAAATTAAGGCTCTAAATGATTATTTTTTGCTAAAAAAAAAAAAAAAAAAAAACAGAAGAAGGAAATTCGCTAGTGCATGTACTCTCACCTTGAGCTAATTGTCGAGCTAGGGTTGAAGAGGGAAATAAAAGAATGGTGGCCAAGAAAATGTTTAGAACAAGAAAAAAAACCTTTTTCATCTTTATAGATCAACTGTGGCTATTGGTTGTCTTCAAACTTCTCCCACGCTTCACCTATTTATAGTGCGTTTAAGTGCCAAAGGCAAAGGAGCTGAGAGTAACTTTTTTTCATTTTGCGTACACTTTTTCGTCTTTTCTTAACATGTTAATTATCCAAAATAAGTATAAGAATTAGATGCTACAGTATTTTCCAACAAATTGACAAAATACTTGTTCAGAAAATTGATGGAGATATATATTTACTCTCCTTCGTAGCACTCCAAACAAGTGCAAATCAAATTGGCATATGACTTAATTAATTACTAACAATTTTGGTTCCGTCTTCCCAAGCTTTCTTAGGGAGAAAGAGCAAATTAAATAGTAACTTTGAAAAGAACAGTAATAAATTATAGTGAAAAACTTTAAACATAATAATAAATAACATAATCAAATTTATGATCACATAATTTAAAAATAAAAAAAATAAAAAATAAAAACCTACTCCTTCCTCTTCTCTCTCTACATGAAACTATACACATAAATTTATTATAATATATTAACCGTAAATCTGATATTTTTAGAAAAACTAAGTCTAAGAATTTATCATAAATATATGCTATAATTTATCATCTTTAAAAAACATGCTATAAATTTTAAACGAACCTATTAAATATACTATTTGCTATAATTTCTGTTGGATACGGTCTCATCAAATTATTTATTTGAGTGCCAACTACAAGTAAGAATGACCCTCTTTCAAGGAAATTATCAAACCAAGAAAAGTAAGAGGAAATTAAGGGTATCTGCTAGGTGACGTTTCTTTATTAAATTTTGGAATATCTAAGTGGCAACTACAAGTGATAATGACCCTCTTTCGAGGAAATTATCAAACCAAGAAAAGTAAGAGGAAATTAAGGGTATCTGCTAGGTGACATTTCTTTATAAAATTTTGGAATATTAGTGTACAATTCAATTGTGTTTTAATAATATAACCGAGACTTTGAACCATTTCTTAGAGAGCTAACTATATGCATGACGTAGTGTATAGTACTTTTGATATGGGGATGATTTTTGTGATTTTAATTAGTACAACTAGTTTTATGGGGAACATATATATAACTGGTTTTTGGACAGTCATTTTCATTAATTTGGACATAAGGGTCTCACCACGCAGAATTAAGGAAATTATATCCCCCTTGGCTGGCTGCTAAATTTTAAGAACTCTTTTACACATTTTCTTCAAGAATATACCTACTTTTTCAAAAACTATAATTTACACGGCAAGTTTCAATTTTTAATCCTACTTATGTTTCAAATTATTTAAAATCACAAATAATTTAATATCAATTATACTACGATTCAAGTTCTCGATTTTTAAAACTTTGAATCTCTTTAAAACTTGAGTTGGAAGGGGGAAAAAGATCAAATAGCTAGGAAAAAAATAGAAGAGAGAGATAAAGAGTTATTAATAAGAAGACATTGTTGTGGATATATTTTAAAATGTATTCCTAAAAATAGACTTTTTGTGTAATTATTTCTTAATTAGTTTGCTCTTGACGAGAGAAATTACACGCCAACTTGAAAAGAAATTGATGACTACTCAAATTATTCTGCATTATTCACCTATTTATAGATCATTAAAGTATGTGGTGCATATTTCTTTTTCTTTTTTTCCCCTTCTTCATCTCCACGCAGAAGAACAGAGACCAGAAAAGGGGAATGCATAAATTATAAAAAAACTGCAGTTGGATGACCAAGGAAGTTCAAAATCACCTTAAACAAGATATGGCAGGTCAAAATCACCCTAAATAAGATATCTCAATGACCAAATTCAATCCAAACTAGCACTAACCTGTTTTGGGTCCAAGAAAGGCAAAATGTAGCCAAATTTGGACAAAAACAATGGCCAAAATGCACAAATTGTAAAAAACAGCAGTTGGATGACCGTGGCAGTTCAAAATCACCCTAGGCAAGATATCCCAATGACCAAATACAATCCAAACCAGCACTAACCTGTTTTGGGTCCAAGAAAGGCAAGAAGTAGCCAAATTTGGTGCAAAACAAGGGCCAAAATCCACAAATTGTAGAAAAAACATCAGGTAGATGACCATGACATCTTATAATCACCCTAAAAAAGATATCCCAATGACCAAATTAAATCCAAACCACCACTAACCAGTTTTGGGTCCAAGAAAGGCAAAAAGTACCCAAATTTGTGCAAAACAATGGCCAAAATGCACAAATTATAAAAAAAAAAAAAACAGTTGGATGACCATGGCAGTTTAAAATTACCCTAAACAAGATATCCAATGACAAATTCAATCCAAACCACTACTAACCTTTTTGGGTCCAAGAAAGGGAAAAAGTAGCCAAATTTGGTGCAAAAAATGAGGTCGCTTTGGTAATCAATAAAGGAATGCGACATGGCATACCCAAAAGTCCTAAGAAATCATTTTTTGTTAACAATAAATAGATCTACGACAAGGTTAATGATGCCAACAAATTGATGAAGACTTAACTTGGTCAAAAACGTCGACTAGACTCAATATATATTCTTTATATCATTTCAACTAATTGAATTTAATTAGTAAAATGTCATCCGAGCTTAGGCACATGTTGTGGCGTGTCTCTCCAAATATAAAAAAATTTATTAATCCTCTTCTTTCAGAGGTACTAATTTACTACTTTTGCTTAATTTTGACAAGAACTTGAAAGGAAAAAAATCTGGTTGCACTATATGGTGCTTATATGTTTAAAAGGAATTATTACATGGATATTAAGAGTGAAAATGCCATATTATGGTTTTGAAGTTCACGGGTATAAAGAAAAAGAAAAAGTCTTTGCATTCGATCTTCATTAATATTTTGGGGACCCTCATGTCGTTAGGAGAAAATAAAAGTTTGATAATTCGAACAAGAATTTTTCAAAATTTTTTGGCTCTATTATTATTTTTAATATACCGGCACAACTTGCTTTCAATTGAATATCTAGTCCACCCTTTCCCTTCAAGAGACACTACATACATATATAGCAACGCTTTCAAAGTGATCAGTAGAAGTAAAAAAGAGTACTTGCAAGTCTGACTAGTCCAGTAATATTCCACGTAAATTGTACCCAAATTAGTTAAGTTGATGATGCATTGGATCTGTTATTACTTGCCAAGCAAGTATGATATATTGACTAGTTGGGATGTGTTGGTATTCTTTGACACTAGCTGTTCCCTTGATCACCATTTACGTATTTAAATGTATAATCTGATTTAGTTTGTATAGTGGCCAAGAGGAACCTCCACCATGAAGAAAAACGAAAATATCCCAGTTTGCCAAAAATATGGTAATTAATGCTGTTGAAAACCAGTCATGATCAATTTTACTTCGGGTGTCGCGTTAGTTTTTTATTTTATTTTATTTTTTGGCTACCATATAATTTAAGGATTTCAAATGAAATTGGTTGTTAAGGGCAAATTGCTAGGTTGGTCCCTAAACTTTTAACTTTATACAAGTTTGGTCCCTGAACTTTTTTCCGTAGCTAGAATGCCCTTAAACTTTTAAAATGTTGCTACAATAGTTCTTTACATTAATTTTTAGATAAAATTCATTAGTTAGCATCATTTGTTCATCAAATTTGTAACGGATTCCATTTAAAAATTAACAAAAATAACTGTTGTATGAATATTTTAATAGCTTAGGAGTATTTCCTATTTTTTTTTCTCGTAGAAGGAATGATAATAAATTATTAAAAATCTTACTACAATAGTCATTTCTATTAATTTTTTGATGGAATCCGTAGTTAGCACCACTTTTTGATCAAATTACTAATAGATTTTGTCCAAAAATTAACGGAAAGGACTATTTTAGTAACATTTTAAAAGCTTAGGGGTATTTTACTATGAAAAAAAGTTCAGAGACAAAAATTGCACAAAATTAAAAGTTTAGGGACTAAATGAGTAATTTTCCAAATTAATAAATATCAAAGTCGTAAGACTAAAAATAGTAAAGTTTGTTAGAGAAGACCTATAGGTTGACTTGACTAGAGGTTAAGCAGTCATCTAATTGTACATTACTAGGAAATCAGATTTTCTATTGTTGTTTGAACCTCCAATCTTAATTGAAAACTAAATTAGAATAAAAATGAATGATTTTAACCGGCCCCTATGATCTATAAAAGAGAGCAAGGAGGAGAAGTTTATACCACACACAAATATTCAACCAAAATTTGATTTCAAAGATGAAGGCATATCCTATTCTATGCATTCTCTTGGTTTCCCTTCTCTTCTTTCCCTCTTCGCTTCTTGCTCGAGACTTGGCTGAATCTGCAGGTGACGACCACTACTTTCCCTTCTGCTAAATTCATTCTAGCATTAGTAATTAGCGCCTGCTTGTCGATTATGACTACGCAACATATGCTACGTGCTAAGAGAGAGAGAGAGAGAGAGAACCATTTTCGATTTTGATTTTCATATAGCACTGCTAAAGCTAAAGAATATGCAACTTCTTGTAAATTTGGTCCAACTCGGGGGTTTTTTTTTTTTTCAAGTCAAAAGAGGTATGTAGATATACTAATGATTATCCTTTAATCCCTAAAAAATAAAAATAAATAAATAAATAAATAAGTGTTCTCAAGCAAGTCCTTAATTAGTCTTTCTTCTGATTGAGTTTGTTGTTTAGCAGATTTGTTTTTTTATTTTCCAAGGAAAATCGTGCTAAAAATTGTGTTCGTCTTTTTAACATTAGTTAGATATAGTCTGGCCTCTAATTTGGGTATCTAAACTTTGCAGGCAAGGTGACACCAAGAACAGGAGACCCTAATAAACCTGCATGCCCCGGTGGCCGTGGTACTCGATATAATTGCAACCAACCAAAGCCTCGTAAATGTAGTGACCCCTACAAGCGCAATTGCTGACTTAATTCAAGCCCTTGAATTTGGAGACAAACGATATGATGTGAAATCTACTGCAATCTATAGTATGTGTCTGCTTAATTAGTAATATACATGTCAAAAATAAGAAGAAAAAAACGTGTAGTAGGAATCTGGATTAAGGTTTGTCATCAAGGCTTTGCAGTTTGCAGTGTGCCACTGTCTTTTAATCTATGTTGTGTACTTGGTCTATAGTAAATAAATAAATAACTGACTCATGTCAGTTGGTTTGTTCATCTTTTGGTCTATTTTCAAAATATCAATTTTTTTTTTTTGAAGATTTTGATGAGCGACTTGTAACTTGTAACTCAACACCAATTAAAATAATAATAATAAGATAAGTCGAGCCGGTATATTCATTTGACTAAAGCAAATATTACAACTCAGTTCGAGTTAAATACCAAGATCGGTATAGCAAAATTTATTTTATACATGGTAAACAAAATACAACAAACCATTTAGTTCGCAAGAACATAAAGGGCTTATTGATTTATGGCTCAGACTCGCACATCTTATAATTTGGTGGACTGCAAGAAAGTCTATGACAAAGCTCTGTGTAAAGATAAAAAGAAACCTATATTCCACATGATAAAAATATAATAATGTTGATAATTAACATATAAGAGTATTGGGTCATTACACTTAATACAGTTGACTTTTTAAGATAAAAGCTCAATATTTTAGAAGAATCAAATTTCACACCGTCTCTTTTTTTTTTTTTTAATGCACCGTCTATTTCATGTTTGATCCTAAGTGATTTTTGTGGTCTTTCGTTTTTATGGTGCCTGATTATTTAGGTAAGCATTTATTTAAATAAGCGTTTAAAAATTATTTATTTACCTAATTTTTTTAAAAAAAATTATAGTGATAGAAATCAGTAGGTATACTAAGACATTTCGATTAGGTCGAAATAGTAGAAAAATGACAGGGCATTTAGCTGGTTTTAGAGGTAAACTACCTGTAGTCAGTTGTCGAGCTAGGTTTGAAGAGGGAAAGAAGAGAATGGTAGCCAAGAGAATGCATTAGAACAAGAACTAAAACCTTCTTTATCTTTAGAGATCACTTGTAGTTATTTGCTTGTAACTCTTCGCTTATTAATAGCGCCTTTCAAGTGCGCTAGGCAAGGACTTGATCAGGAGAATTTTCTTCGTCTTGCTTACCCTTTTTCGTCTTTTCGTAAGTATATGCAATTTAATTAACCTAGAAGAAACAACGATATTAATAGAGACTATAGGAAAAGACAGATTGATGAAAAGTAAAGATTGCTGCTCCAAGATAGACAAATTGAGTTTTGTTTTTCCAACAAATGAACGACGCCTTAGATGGGGAGATTCAAGTTTATATCATGTAATAAAGTCACTATGTGAAATTACCATTAAATTATGTCTATAATTAGATATGTCCGTGATGAGAGACGTATATGTAGAATCTTTGGCTATCGACAACTTAATTGCGATCTTATTGCTTTAGATTTAACTGATTGCGGGGCTAAAAATAATAATAATTGGAGGCTGGTGATCACCTGAATAAGGGCATTGGGCCATTTCTTAGAGAGCTATCCGTACATGACTTAGTGTGTCTATAATTGTATTATTGATGTGGGGATAATTTTTGTACGCTACTACAAAATTCGGATTCCACGACGGAGCTTCCACGACCGTTTTTAAAAAACGGTCGTAGAAAGTTAGGCAAAAACACGGAGCGGAACACAATTTTCAAAAACTGTCGTAGAAGCCGAGGCTTCCACGACGGTCTCCAAAAACCGTCGTGGAAGGCCGTGATTCCACGACGGTCTCCAAAGACCGTCGTGGAAGCATCGTTCTTCCACGACGGTCTCCAAAGATCGTCGTGGTAGTTCCCAAAAATTAAAAAAAAAAAATTTTGAAAAAAGACCCTACCATGACGGTTTTCATAATAACCGTCGTGGTAGTGTTAAGGCGGGATTTTTGAAAATTTTTGAATTAAATTCAATTTTTTGGAACATGTATTAAAACCCAAAAAATTTTCAAAAACTGTCGTGGATGCCGAGGCTTCCACGACGGTCTCCAAAAACCGTCGTGGAAGGCCATGATTCCACGACGGTCTCCAAAGACCGTCGTGGTAGTTCCCAAAAATTAAAAAAAAAAATTTGAAAAAAGACCCTACCACGACGGTTTTCCCAATAACCGTCGTGGTAGGTGTTAAGGCGGGATTTTTGAAAATTTTTGAATTAAATTCAAATTTTTGGAACATGTATTAAAACCCAAAAAATACCCCCTTTCCCACCCCATTACATTTCGAGAATTTTTCACTTTTTCACTCTCTAATACACACTCTAACTCCATACCCAAAGCCGCTCAATTTCCTCCCTCCATTTCTCTCTCTCCGCTCCCTCCCTACTTAAAATCTCCAAAAACTCTTTCTATCTCACCGCTCCTCTTCACTCTATCTCACCTCTCAAATTTTTCTCTTGGCTCCATTCTCCGACGGCCTCCTCCACTACTCATGCGGCCTCCTCCATTCTCCAACGGGTCCACCAAGGAACTCACGTAGCTTTCTCTCTCTCTTTCGCCGTATTCCGCCCTTACCCACACTCAACAAGCCGGTAAGTTATAGTGTATATTGCTTGGGTAATGTACGGATTTGGGAATTTTTCGTCCAAAATGTTGATTTTGTTGATTGTGGTTGTTGATTGTGAATTTTCCATCCAAAATGTTGATTTTGTAGGTTGTTGAGTTGGGAATATTCAGTCCGAAATGGCCAAAATCCGTCCCCTACATTTTCGGTGATTGTTCATTGTGGTTGTATTTTAGATTGAATTAAATTGGTTGGATAAGGTACGGATTTGCGAATTCGTTTCATTTCTTCAAAAACATTTAAACCACAAAATCAACACTTTTTTCTGGGAATTTTCCAGAAAAAAGTGTTGATTTTGTGGTTTAAATGTTTTTGAAGAAATGAAACGAATTCGTAAATTTTTTTTTTTCGTTGTTACCTACCCGACGGTTTTTTGGAAAAACCGTCGTAGTAGGGGGTCCTACCACGACGGTTTCCTTGAGAAACCGTCGTGGTAGGTTTAGATACCACGACGGTTTTTACGTAAAACCGTCGTGGTATGTCCTTAAATGTCCATATTTAGGTCCTATTTTTGCCCATTCCACGACGGTTAAAAAACCGTCGTGAAATCTGAAAAGATTCCACGACCCTGGATTCCACGATGGTTAAAAAACCGTCGTGAAAATGTTACCACAACGGTTAAAAACCGTCGTGGTATCTACATTCTGTAGTAGTGGTAATTTTAGTATGATATCGTTTTTTATGTTGTTAAATGGTAAATAATGGACGCTCCACCTGAATTTTGTAATTGCATATCAATTTCTGGCACACTCAGCCATAATGGTGGATGAACTTGAGAACCAAAAAGACTGAGTTGATTTAGACTTTTTTATTAGACATATATATTTTACCCAATTGGTGTAATTACCTGAAAAAGTAATATAATCTGACAGAGAAATAATACTATGCTTTACTTGTAATTCAAGCTTGGTCTTTTCACAAGTATTTTAATTTAATTGAGAATGAATAAATATGGATATTAATAGAGACTATAGGAAAAGACTTAATTGAAAAGTAAAGGTTGCTATATATGATATACAAGACCTACAATTAATTGACTTGTGTTTCCCAACAAATGGTCAACGACTTGGTCAGCAAGTTGATGCATGGAGATTGAAGAGCCCTTATCCTTCATTGTAATCCACACAGGTTTAAATCAATTTGACCCGGCTATCCTTTACTCTCTTAAATCATTTACTCTAGTGACCACTAAATGTGATATTGACTAATTCTCTTTCGCTGAAATATCAAGCCCAATAACATGAAAGTTCAGAGGAAGGGTATCCGCTCGGAGATCATCATCATCATCATTTCGTTTAAAGATAATGATATTTGAGCTCTATTCCTTGTACTGAAATTACATGTAAAATTACCGCTAAACTTTGTCTATAATCATACATTACCACTAAATTTTATCTATAATCACACGTGCAGGTGATGGGTTAACGTTTCTTTAGAGTCTTTGGCTATAGGCAATTAAATTGCGACTAACTTTAGATTTAACTAATTGGAGGCTAGTGATTATGGCTAGTGATAACATGATTACCGACAGGTTCCATTGCTTAGAGAGCTAGCCATGCATGACTTAGGGGGTGTTTGACACATTCGTTTCAATGAAGCAACTTCATCAATTGTTTTTTCTCTTTTTCTTTAAAAATGAACTTAATTATACTATTTTTAAAAAACTCAAACTTTAAAACTATATAATTTGTTATTTCAAATCGAAATGAAATATTTGCTTTTAAATTGCATAGAATTTTGAGAGGAATAAAATAATATTAATATTGAGTTTCAAGTTTTTATAATTTTTAACTTCAAACAGTTCATTTTCAACTAAATGCACAATTTCAAAACTCAACTTAATCCTAATTAGAATAACTAAAACTCCAACTCAAGCATATTAATCAAATAGTTTCTTATGCTATGTTTGGTGTTTCATCTTAAACTCAAATTTTTCATCTCAGTTTTTGTCTTTTTCTAAAAAGTGAACAAAAATTATAACTGGTTTTAAAAAGTCAACCAACTCCAACTTAAAAATTTCATCTCCAACTAACTTACCAAATGGACGCTTAATGTGCATATAATTTTGTAATTGGTAAACGGTAAATGAACGCTCTACATAATTTTTGTAATTGCATGTCAATTTCTGGCATTCACAACCACAATGGTGGGATGAACTAGAGAACCAAAAGACCGAGTTGATTTTACCTCTTTTTTATCCCACTGGTGTAGCTTGAAAACTCTCCACAAAGTAAGATAATATAACGGAGGAATAAGTTGCTTTAGTCGTGATTCAAGCTTTTTGATTAATGAACTTAATTGCTAAATTCTTTCTTCGGTCCCCTTGCAGTCTCTTATTTCTAGTTGATAATGAGTTTTTTTTTTTTTTCCACATGCATAATTGCAACTTGCAAATATCATCACCTGTTTTTAAGGCTTTTCAGATCGTCGGGAAAAAAGATCCAATTAAAAAGAGAGTGAGTAAGAGAGATAGAGAAGAGCGTTCCTGATAGGAGGTTCAATGATAACTCTATGAAATAGAGTTATTTAACATACTTTTAAGCTTATTAATTGTTGTTATTTCAAGATAATATGTCTTAATTTTAGTATTTTATATAATATTAATTAGTTTGTTTTAGTTAGAGAATGGGTAAAGAGTTGAAGTTAATTTTGGCTTTTGGCATATTATTTTATGTTTAATTTTGGTGTTGCCTTGCAGTTAGAGCCTACGATGTCAAAAGAAGTGGAGGCTCACTGGATTAGAGGAGATAATGAAAGTAGTAGCTGAAATGCATCAGATTGCTGCAGCAATGCTATAGCAAAGTCACAGCAAAGTTACAGCAGTAAAGAATTAAATTAAAAGAGCATGTGGGCCCAAGTTTTGCTTTACAGCTTGGCCCATTTTTGTCTATGCACAACAGCTGTAAGAAGGTTACTAATATTAGCTATCAAGAGGGCACGTGGAGCTAGGGCATCATTTGGAGGATTGGAATAAAAAGGGAAAGTTAACAATTTAAAGGGGGCAGTCATTCTTCTGTGGAAAGAAGGCCGTTTTTGTGAAAATTAGAGAGAGGGGAGCCAAAATACACGATTCTGGCGAGGGAAAGAGAGGACTGGAGAATTAGAGAGAGAGGAGATTGCTTCAGCTTGCACGGCTGGAGATTCTCGGCTGGAGAAAAAGATTTCATTTGTGCTGAAGATCTTTCCATTTTTTCAGTTCCTTCGAAATCTTTTCTTAATCTTTTGTTGGAATGACGAATCTGTGGATTGAGATTTATATGTGTGATTTCTGTAATTTGAACATGAACTAAATCCTCTAGCTAGGATTATTGATGGAACCAAGGTTGCAATGAAGATCTAGATATTGAGTTAATTGTTTAGTGAAATTTATTTGGGTTATTCAAGCGTTTTGTATTGCTTAATTTATGTTGATTGACTGGCCATCAATTGGTAGAATATACAAACTAGAATTAAATTTGGAAAGGTTAATTTTGGTTAGATTTAACTTGGATAATATAAGTGAATGATATAGGAATACATTGTTTTCTTGTACAACACATTAAAATTATTGCTTAATGTTATGTTTGGAAAACTGAGATGCATAAGATATGTTAATTTTGGTTTGAAGAACTGGAAGCGCGACATCTTTCGGAAGAGGATTGTGTAGAATTTTAGTTGACTGGATAATTTTGCTGCAGCATTTCCTACAGCATTTGTGGTCAGATTTGCAACTAAGTGGAAATCAATAATTCTAGCCATCACCCATCATTGATTCATAACCTAAGCCTTTGATATTGTCACGTTTTATCTTTTGTTTGCATTTTTAATTACACCCATTCATTTATATTCAGTTTTTATAATTTTAGTATTCAAATCAATTCCCAATTCATTTTAAACCGATTGTTTTCTATAATTAATTCTTGATAATTCAATCCCTGTGGATACGATACTCTACTTACTACTATATTACTTGTTCGATTACGTGCACTTGCATAGTATTTTCGCATGCATATTTTTGGCGAACATTCAACAAGGCGTTGAATTTCTAGTCACCAAGTTTTATCTATGAAGCTTATCGTCGGATGATGAGGTTATGAGAGAGCGTGCCATCTGCAGAGGACAAGTAATTCCATATCAGAATTGCAAATGTGGTCAGATCGCTGTCGGTTGTGAGGCTTTTCAAATGCATTATTTATAATATCCTGATATATGTGTCATTTGGAGGTTTCGATCTGCGAGAGGAGGCGAGTCGTTTGATAGTGCGATCATATGTTGACCTTCACCACTAGTGCTAGCAGCACGTGTATGCCAACTGCTTGACCTTTTGCCAGTGTTGAGAGCCTTTGCTCTCCTTGGATCCCAGTAAATTAATTGTGGTGATCTTATAGTTGAACGTTAAATTGAAGTGGTTAGTGATTATGATCACATGACTGGAAATGGGGTACTTAGAAGCAGCCGCCAATTACACTGCACCCGTATCACACCTGAAGACGACTCCAACACCGGGCATCTACATTTTTTTTTTTTTAATAAGTACCTGGCATCTACATTAATTTTCACTACTCCGGGCTCCAATGACTACCATTAAAACTGAGGAATTCTATTCTCTGATGCAGCGCAATTTGGTGGACCCAGTCGTATATAATTATATTATGAATGATACAGTAAGTCGCGTCAGTACATATCAATTTGGGCTAGACATGTTATACCAAACATGACCTATTTGTAAATTATGTCAACTTGTTATTAGTTCAAATCCATTTATATAGTCACTCTAAACCCTCTAATTTCATGCGAATTCGGTGTAATACATATTATCCGTACCATGATTCAAATTTTCTTGTGTAACAATACATCATGATCGTAAAACATGAAACTACTAATAATAAATTAAATCGAGATCTTTTATTTATTTCAAGAGTACCACTACTAAGAGTACATTTATTCATACCACAACACACTGGCTGCTGAGAAGCTGGCCATGTTCATAACAACATTAGAAACAGTATAGATAGTAGATACAATCGCATGATATATCCTTAATATTGCATCCTTTTATTCTTTTTTATTTATTAACCTAATTTGGTACCACTGCTACATGAGATGACCAGTCATAAATGTAGATACATTTCATGGTGCTTAAAACAGTCTCGGGTGTCTCATTTAATTGCCTCCAGGTAAGCAGTTACGATTATATTTGGTACACTTTTTTTATATCTTGAGGGCGGAGTGTAAGTCTTTCCACGAACATAAGGTTGTTCTGCATAAATTTCAACCATCTATATATGATCAACTTTGGTCAGTTATATAGAACTAATATAACACAACAAAATGACTTTTTAAATGTTTCGAGACCGTTTGTGTTATTGAATTTAAGTGAAGGGGACTAAAACGCAACTTTTTTTAGATATTACAAATTTAGACCTAGCTAATAGTTAATCCTTATTAATATTCACAGATATGTGTAGACGTGACCAAAAGAAAAAATCACAGGAATAGCATATAATTTCAGTTTTTGTTTAGTTGAAACTTTTAAAATTAAGGCTCTAAATGATTATTTTTTGCTAAAAAAAAAAAAAAAACAGAAGAAGGAAATTCGCTAATGCATGTACTCTCACCTTGAGCTAATTGTCGAGCTAGGGTTGAAGAGGGAAAGAAAAGAATGGTGGCCAAGAATGTAATAACCAAAATTTTAGAACTCATGATTTTCTTGTAAATAAGAAATTCAAAGTTCGTACTATGTGTTTATGTGTAATTTTATGAAAATTATGAATACTAATACAAAATTCATAATTTTATAGTATATGATTGAGTTCTCAGTAAATTAATTACGAGAATTCATGATAGACCTTTTAAGGAAAAAGGTATGATGAAATTTCATAAATTTATGTTGGTCAAAGTTTGGCCAGAAAAGTCAATGTTTGACCAGAGCGGTCAAATATAAGACGGTACTGTGAAATGTTAAGCAGTATGGGAAATATACTACGAAAACCGTCCTTACAGACAAGATAGCATAATTAAAGTTTAAAACCACCATAGAAAAATCAAGCACCTAAAATAGGATATTAAAGGCCAAATGGCTTTAAATAAAAAGAAAAAGTTTTATACAGTCCAACTACACACAGATAAATTTTGGACTGCAGTTCAGTATAACAGTACTGAATTGTACTGTGTATTAGTGAATACAGTATTAGAAATATCTGTGTTGGTTTTAAAGTGGACTACATTAAGAAAAATAGCCAAACAAGCCTTAACTAGGCTTAGGTCATCACCTTTTGATTTATGACATCATTAAGGCTTTAAAAAAAAATTATTAGAAGGTTATGAAGTGTTCTAGAACCACTAGGTGGCCGGCCATGTGGGGGGGGGGGGGGGGGGGTCAAAATATAATTAATTTTGCTCTATGGATTTATGAGCAAAAGTTGAACAAAAATTTTTGCAAAAAGGTCCCATTTTTCACCTATAAATAGGCTCATGGGGGGATCAGTTTTGGCTGATAAAAATTCAGAAAAGCAGCCAAATTCTGCCCATTTTCCCTCTCCAAAAATCTGCAATCTCAAGTGGGTGATTGAGTGAAGAAAAAAATTGAGAAACTTAGGGGTTTTGATGTTTGTAGTCTTCAGTTTCCCCTAGTAAGTACAAGCAAAAATTTTGGTAGTTTTTGTGCCCAATTTTGGGGCCAACAGCTGGCTGCCAAGGGGGGGTGAGTGAGTGAGAAAATTTGGATTTAAGAGAGCTTAGTTTAGATGCAAGCAGCCACCAAGAATCAGCCAATTTAGGTGCCAATTGGTGCAACAAAACCGGCCTTGGGTGGTGTCCTAGGAGGAAAAGTTTTGTGAGCCAAACCCTAACCAATTTTTGGAGATAAATCAAGGTAAATCATTCTAGACCTTAATCTCTTTCAATTAAGCATTCAATTTGAAATTTACATGTATTTCAAGTTGAAATTGTAAGAGCATAAGCTCAATTTATTTTGTGCCCAAAGTTAGGAATCTAGGGTTGTGCTTGATCTAGAATTAGGGGTGGTTTGATTTTTATGTGCATGCTTGCTTTAATTTTCTTAATTTGCATACTAAATACTAGTTTATTATATGTCCCCAATCTGCCCTAGTGTTGGTGAATGATAATTTTGTGCTAGGTTGCTAGAATTTAATTAGTATGCTTGTTAGGTTTTGTGCAACCGAAATCATGCAACTTAGTTGATCCAATATCAATTAGGTTTGCATGGTGATGTTAGAAATTGTGATTAAAGAAAATTTACGCTAGAAAATCGCTGCATGTGTGTATTAGGGCTCCCGCGGTGGCTGGTTGAGCTAGATTCCACGTCTAGGACGTAAAACAAAAAATCGAAACCGAAAACTGCCATTTCGGGTAGAAATTGGCCAGTCTCGGGAAAATCAGATTTTGAGGCCTTTAGAGGCAGAATTTGGAAAAACTTAAAACACAAAAGTTGTTCAGAACAGTTTTTCCTAGAGGGCAACGCGAATTAATTGGCAAAATGAGGCACCAATGGCCTCCGTTTTTATGAAAATCCGAGGCTAATCTGTTCAGACCTAGTCTACACGTCCAGTAAGTTTCAAATTAAAACTGACAAGAATCCAAGCAGAACTGGGTTTTTCTTAAAACACGAAAGTTTTAGAATTTTTCGAGAGCAAGAACTTTCATGAAGAAAAGTTTTTCAAAATCATTCTGGATTTTTAAATACAATCTGAACTATGAAAACTGTGCAGAGAGCAAGAAATTCCTGCACAGGATTTTCTAAAACCATGCAGAAAAACTGTATTTTTGCACCAACACTCCTGTTTTGACTATGAAAACTGTTTTAAAAGCAGTTTTCAGTCTTTAATAAATTTTAAAGTCTTACTTTGAAAACCACGAATTTTGGAGTAAAACAAAAGATTTTCTAGCCAATTTTCCAAATTGGATTTTAAAAGCCAAAATATATTAACAAGACCATGACGAATAGTAACCGGGAAGGATACCCGATTTACTAAAACTTAAGTTCGATAATAAGAATGGTAATTTAATACTAATCATATGGGTTTAATACCCAAGGTTACCTCGAGTAATCTAAATGGGTCAAGACGATTAACCATAATCTCTAGGGTTACGATTAGTAACCTAATAATCGATCAAGGCATGTAAGGGGGACATATAACTATGATGCTGGAAAGGTTACCAACGTTTTATAGGATCCTTATCCTATGTTCTTTCTAATAGCAGGAAGTAACCTGCAGTTGAGGTCAGGGTGGAAACAACGAAGTCTGGATTATAACGAATCAGGCAAGTATCGAACCTCACTTACAGTATGAAAATAGTAAATACTATTTTCATATATGCTATGTTAAGCTATACTAGTTATACTACATATTTAAATGTACTTGCTATGTTATATGATGTTATGAGATGTTATTCGATGATGTGCTATGACATGTTACATATTATGCCATGTTTCTAAAATATCATGGTTTTAAAAATGTCATGTTTTCAAGAATGCCATGATATGGCAAATGTTAAGTTTGAATATGACATAGTGACATCATGAAGCATGTTCACTAATGTTAAATCACATGGTAAGATAATCAAGTAAGGTGTCGTACCAACCTCCCGTGATCGTGGAGGATACATGTTTAACACCAGTTATGATATTAACCTCTCGTTGATGCGTGAGGGTCACGTTATGATTCCCAGAACTGTTAGGGCCTTGCAAACCCTAGCTTTATCTGGAGGCTGCGCGCTTTCGGTACGTACACTATGGGCCCACAAGTTAAGACAAGATAAGTTAAAGGTTGAGTCTATAATGAAACATAAGACATTCAATCAATCATAAATGGTTCATGCATAAGTTACATGATGATGGACATGTTTTAAGATGTTTGAATTATTTCGTGAGATTATGTTTGTACTTGTTGGGCGAAAGCTCACTCTTATATTTCATACTGTAGGTAAGAAGCCTGCAATTTAAGTGATGGGCTATGCGGACGATGCGGCGGGTGAAGGGCGGTGTGGGATACCACTACGCAAAATTTTCCACAACCGCTTTTGAATCTCAAAAGTAAATTATGTTATGCAATATGTATGAAGTTTAAAGACTTAAAAAGATATCTTCAGTATAATATGTATACATGACAGGTTTTTCTCTATAAGATAACTTATGTAAATATGTTTTAAAGAAAAAAAAAATTATTCTCAAATTTTCAAGTAAGTTAAGTACAAGTAAGTATGGTGTCGACCCGGCTTGGAAGTCGGGGCGTTTCTCAAATTTTCAAGTAAGTTAAGTACAAGTAAGTATGGTGTCGACCCGGCTTGGAAGTCGGGGCGTCACAGTTTGGTATCAGAGCGGTATCCTGCCAGCCTACTTCACTTCGCCTCACATCGCTTCTGCAACGGCCCAAGTAAGTTATGTTATTTTCTTACGATTAGGATTAGTTAAGATTTTATGTGCGTAGTAAGTATTTTCTTCAACGGCCATGCTGAAGAATGTTGGATACAGGGATGACGTTGGGTGGTGTCTTAGCTTGGTGGTGGCAACTAGGTGACGTACGAAAATGATGGGAAAGTTTTATATCTTCCCCAAATGTTATGGTTAGGTACTCCTGTTGTGAAGGAGATACGAACGAGAACATGATGAATTCAGATATGTTCATGTTATGCTTTTATATGGAATGACGATTATGGTTCTATATAAAAGGCATGATTTCAAGAAGCTGAATTTATTTCCTTATTTCCGTACAGAACCATGCCACCAAAGCGTAGAAGAGTACCGACCCAAGACATTGACCTTGCGGCTCAGCTGAATGAGCTAAGACAGATGATGTTAGCCCAACAGCAAGAGATAGGGGGGCTTAGAGCTCAGATAGCTCAACAGAATCAGGGACCTCCTGATGCCAGGGTACCACCAGCACCTATGAATCAGCCTGCTGCACCGGAAATTCCTGATGATGTCCCGGTGATCCCAGAGAACCCCATAGCCCCTGAAGTACCTGTTGCGCCTGCAGCTGTGCCACCAGCACCTCTGGTTCGAACTCCAGAAGAACTATATGACAGATTTCGGCGAATGAAGGCACCGGAATTCGAGGGGTCCACAAACCCAATTGAGGCCGACAACTGGTTGATTGACCTCCAGGTCGCCTTAAATTTCCTCAGACTTAATGATCAGGAGAAAGTCCTCTGTGCAACTTTTATGCTACGGAAAGATGCTCGCCTCTGGTGGGAAACAGTTCAGATCCAGCGAGATGTGACTCAGATGACTTGGGAAGACTTTGTGGAGGAATTTAAGGAAAAGTACTTCAATACTGAGGTCATGGAGGCTCAACAAGACGAGTTCGACAAGTTCCGCCAAGGAAATCTGTCAGTAGCCGAAGCTGTCAAAAAGTTTGAGCAGCTAGCACGTCTCTGCCCTCACCTCATCAGTTCTGAAAGGGACAAAGTTAGAAGAATGATGAGAATGTTCCGCTCAGATTTAGCAGTGGTAATCAGCAGTGGCCCCCATCCACCACTCACTGTTGTTGAATGTGTCAGCAGGGCTATTCGAGCTGAATATTGGGTGGGTCAGAACAAGGAGCAAAGGGCTAAATTTTTCCAGGAAAAGAGGGAAGAGAAGGCCCAAGCTAAACAGATTCAGGCAAAACCAAGCCAAACTCCGCAACAGAAGGGTCAAGGAGGACCTACGGGCCAGAACAACAACAACAAGCAGTACGGCAACAGCCAGCAGAAAAGGAAGTGGAATGCAGGAGGACAGGGGAATCAACAAAATTTACCCCAGAAGAAAAATACTCCTGATGGCAACAGTTATCCCACTTGTTAGAAATGTGGGAAAAAGCACCCGGGAGACTGCCGTGCTGGAAGTGGTCGCTGTTTTCTATGCGGCAGGGAAGGCCACTATGCGAAAAACTGCAATCTAAATCCCCAGAGTCCGCAGAATCAACAGAGAGGACAGGGATCTCAACTTCACGCTGCACAGATGAAGCTCGAGGGACCCGAAATCTCCCAAGGCAGGCTGGAAGCTCCTGAACCTCAGGGACGTATTTACGCCTATACAAAGGAGGATGTTCAAGCTGGACCTTCCACAGTGGTGACAGGTCAGCTTCCTTTTGCTCAACAAGATGCCTATGTGTTAATTGATTCTGGAGCTACGCATTCGTTCACATCACCTAGATTCGCTAAGAAACTAGGTAGGGCAAGTGATAGAATTGGAAAAACATTTAGGACTGCATTACCCTCCGGGGAGATTCTGTTGTCTGATTATTGGATACGTCATGTTCCAATAATTATATGTGGTAGGGAAATGTATGTTAACCTGATCATCATAGACCTATATGACTACGATGTCATCCTGGGTATGGATTTCTTGGGGAAGTACAACGCAATTATCGACTGTCCACGGCGTACTGTCACGTTCAAGCCAATTGGAGGCGAGGAGTTTATTTTTAGAGGATCAACTCCAAAACAGCCGAAAATGTTCATTTCTGCGTTATAGGCTAGGAAATTGTTGGCAGAAGGATGTATGGGATTTCTAGCCAACATGGTGGACAAGACGCAAGAGACCAAAAGCAGGCCGGAAGAAGTACCGATAGTCAAGGAATTTATAGAGGTTTTTCCTGAAGAGTTGCCAGGACTGCCACCAGAACGAGAGATCTCCTTTGAGATTGAGTTACTTCCTGGATCAGCACCAGTATCCAAGGCTCCGTATAGGATGGCGCCTGCCGAACTTAAGGAACTGCAGATTCAGTTACAAGAGCTTCTGGATCGAGGATTCATTCGTCAGAGCTACTCGCCATGGGGAGCTCCAGTTCTGTTTGTTAAAAAGAAGGACGGCACTCTTAGGATGTGCATTGACTATCGGGAATTGAACAAGATAACTATCAAGAACAAGTATCCCTTGCCTCGGATCGACGATCTGTTTGATCAGCTGAGAGGAGCTTCAATTTTCTCGAAGATTGACCTGCGATCCGGATATCACCAGCTTCGAATTAGGGAAGGAGACGTTCCCAAGACAGCTTTTCGAACACGATATGGACATTACGAGTTCCTCGTTATGCCATTCGGACTGACAAATGCTCCAGCAGCCTTTATGAACCTGATGAATCGAGTATTCAAGGATTACTTGGATAAATTTGTTATTGTCTTTATAGATGATATCTTGATTTATTCAAGATCAAAGGAGGAGCATGAGGAGCATTTAAGGATTGCTTTACGAATTTTAAAGCAAAACCAGCTCTACGCTAAATTCACAAAGTGTGAATTTTGGTTGAAAAAGGTCCATTTCTTAGGACATGTGGTCTCCAAGAACGGCATATCTGTAGATCCGGCCAAGATTGAGGCAGTAAGTGAATGGCCAGCTCCGAAAAATGTCACCGAAGTACGTAGTTTCCTCGGCTTGGCGGGCTACTACCGACGTTTCGTCGAAGGATTTGCTAAAATTGCAGCGCCACTCACTGCACTTACACGAAAAGGAAAGAAATACGAATGGACTGCAAAGTGTGAAGAGCACTTCCAAGAGCTGAAAAAAAGGCTGACTCGCGCTCCGATTCTCATAATTCCGAATGTGGAAGAAGGAAACTTCGTGATATACAGCGATGCTTCTAAAATAGGATTGGGAGCCGTGCTCATGCAAAATGGAAAGGTGATCGCTTATGCTTCACGCCAGCTAAAGGATCATGAGAAGAACTACCCGACACATGATTTGGAACTTTCGGCGGTAGTATTTGCGCTCAAAATCTGGAGGCACTACCTTTACGGCAGTAAGTGTGAAGTCTACACAGATCATCAGAGTTTGAAGTATATCTTCACACAAAAGGAGCTTAACATGAGGCAAAGAAGATGGCTCGAATTGGTGAAGGATTATGACATAGACATCTGTTACCATCCAGGGAAGGCTAACAAAGTAGCTGATGCCCTCAGTCGGAAGTCGTCTTCTTCGTTAATGTCCATGCAGTCGTTAATCGAACCTCTTCAGAAGGAGCTAGTGGAAGCTGGGATAGAGCTCATCACAAGAAGTTTAGCTGCCCTAACTTTCCAACCTACCATTTTGGATAGCATGAAGGAGCGACAAGAAGGAGATGCCTCACTGCTCAGGACAAGGAACGAGGTCTTAGAAGGAAAGGAGTCGGACTTCAACATATCAGATGAGGGCATACTCTATCGGAAAAATAGATTATGCATCCCTAACGAGGATAAGTTGAAGGAGCAGATCATGAAGGAGGCTCATGAGACTCCATATTCCGTTCATCCAGGAGCCACAAAGATGTACCAAGACTTGAAGGAAAGCTTTTGGTGGCCCAGAATGAAGAATGACGTCGCTACATTCGTCAGTAAATGCCTTACATGTCAAAGGGTGAAGGCAGAACACCAACGTCCAGGGGAGAATTGCAGAAAATTTCCATTCCAGAATGGAAATGGGACCAAGTGACGATGGATTTCGTGGTTGGACTACCCCGAACTCCCAACGGCAACGACGCTATTTGGGTGGTTGTTGATCGTTTGACGAAGTCTGCACACTTTATCGCCATCAAGCTTAGTTTTTCGGTGGAACAGCTGGCGGAACTATACGTCGCGCAGATTGTTCGCTACCATGGGATTCCAAAGACAATCATCTCTGATCGTGATGGTCGTTTCACTTCTAAGTTCTGGAGAAGTGTACATCAAGCCATGGGTACCAAGCTTACCTTTAGTACAGCTTTTCATCCTCAAACGGACGGGCAATCCGAGAGGACCATTCAGACCTTAGAAGACATGTTGCGAGCGTGCGTGATGGACTTCAAAGGAACTTGGGATAAAAAGCTTCCTTTGATTGAATTCTCGTACAACAACAGTTTCCAAGCTTCAATTGGAATGGCTCCTTACGAAGCTCTGTACGGAAGAAGGTGCAGATCTCCAGTCCATTGGTACGAGACCAGGGAAAAGGAACTTGTGTCCACAGATTTCATTCGGAAAACCACTGATGCCGTCAAACTTATACGCCGACGAATGGAGACTGCATTTAGTCGACAAAAGAGCTATGCCGACAAACGCAGAAGGCCTCTAGAATTCCAAGTAGGAGACTTGGTCTTTCTCAAAGTTGCTCCATTCAAAGGGGTTATGAGATTCGGAAAGAAGGGGAAATTAAGTCCACGATACATAGGGCCATTCGAAATACTGGAAAGAATTGGTAATGTGGCCTACAGGTTGGCTTTGCCTCAAGAATTAGCATATGTACACAATGTATTTCATGTGTCAATGCTAAAGAAGTACATCTCGGACCCATCGCATGTATTGGACCCGAACCAATTGAGGTCCACGAAGATCTGACATATGAGGAGAAACCGGTTCGAATTTTGGCACGAGAAGAAAAGGTGCTAAGGAACAAGGTTATACCATTAGTCAAGGTCCTATGGCGAAATCATGAGATTGAGGAGGCAACCTGGGAACGCGAGGAAGAAATGAAGAAAAGCTACCCCGAATTGTTTTGATTTTCGAGGACGAAAATTCTTTAAGGAGGGTAGATTGTAATAACCAAAATTTTAGAACTCATGATTTTCTTGTAAATAAGAAATTCAAAGTTCGTACTATGTGTTTATGTGTAATTTTATGAAAATTATGAATACTAATACAAAATTCATAATTTTATAGTATATGATTGAGTTCTCAGTAAATTAATTACGAGACTTCATGATAGACCTTTTAAGGAAAAAGGTATGATGAAATTTCATAAATTTATGTTGGTCAAAGTTTGGCCAGAAAAGTCAATGTTTGACCAGAGCGGTCAAATATAAGACGGTACTGTGAAATGTTAAGCAGTATGGGAAATATACTACGAAAACCGTCCTTACAGACAAGATAGCATAATTAAAGTTTAAAACCACCATAGAAAAATCAAGCACCTAAAATAGGATATTAAAGGCCAAATGGCTTTAAATAAAAAGAAAAAGTTTTATACAGTCCAACTACACACAGATAAATTTTGGACTGCAGTTCAGTATAACAGTACTGAATTGTACTGTGTATTAGTGAACACAGTATTAGAAATATCTGTGTTGGTTTTAAAGTGGACTACATTAAGGAAAATAGCCAAACAAGCCTTAACTAGGCTTAGGTCATCACCTTTTGATTTATGACATCATTAAGGCTTTAAAAAAAATTATTAGAAGTTATGAAGTGTTCTAGAACCACTAGGTGGCCGGCCATGTGGGGGGGGGTCAAAATATAATTAATTTTGCTCTATGGATTTATGAGCAAAAGTTGAACAAAAATTTTTGCAAAAAGGTCCCATTTTTCACCTATAAATAGGCTCATGGGGGGATCAGTTTTGGCTGATAAAAATTCAGAAAAGCAGCCAAATTCTGCCCATTTTCCCTCTCCAAAAATCTGCAATCTCAAGTGGGTGATTGAGTGAAGAAAAAAATTGAGAAACTTAGGGGTTTTGATGTTTGTAGTCTTCAGTTTCCCCTAGTAAGTACAAGCAAAAATTTTGGCAGTTTTTGTGCCCAATTTTGGGGCCAACAGCCGGCTGCCAAGGGGGGGTGAGTGAGTGAGAAAATTTGGATTTAAGAGAGCTTAGTTTAGGTGCAAGCAGCCACCAAGAATCAGCCAATTTTGGTGCCAATTGGTGCAACAAAACCGGCCTTGGGTGGTGTCCTAGGAGGAAAAGTTTTGTGAGCCAAACCCTAACCAATTTTTGGAGATAAATCAAGGTAAATCATTCTAGACCTTAATCTCTTTCAATTAAGCATTCAATTTGAAATTTACATGTATTTCAAGTTGAAATTGTAAGAGCATAAGCTCAATTTATTTTGTGCCCAAAGTTAGGAATCTAGGGTTGTGCTTGATCTAGAATTAGGGGTGGTTTGATTTTTATGTGCATGCTTGCTTTAATTTTCTTAATTTGCATACTAAATACTAGTTTATTATATGTCCCCAATCTGCCCTAGTGTTGGTGAATGATAATTTTGTGCTAGGTTGCTAGAATTTAATTAGTATGCTTGTTAGGTTTTGTGCAACCGAAATCATGCAACTTAGTTGATCCAATATCAATTAGGTTTGCATGGTGATGTTAGAAATTGTGATTAAAGAAAATTTACGCTAGAAAATCGCTGCATGTGTGTATTAGGGCTCCCGCGGTGGCTGGTTGAGCTAGATTCCACGTCTAGGACGTAAAACAAAAATCGAAACCGAAAACTGCCATTTCGGGTAGAAATTGGCCAGTCTCGGGAAAATCAGATTTTGAGGCCTTTAGAGGCAGAATTTGGAAAAACTTAAAACACAAAAGTTGTTCAGAACAGTTTTTCCTAGAGGGCAACGCGAATTAATTGGCAAAATGAGGCTCCAATGGCCTCCGTTTTTACGAAAATCCGAGGCTAATCTGTTCAGACCTAGTCTACACGTCCAGTAAGTTTCAAATTAAAACTGACAAGAATCCAAGCAGAACTGGGTTTTTCTTAAAACACGAAAGTTTTAGAATTTTTGAGAGCAAGAACTTTCGTGAAGAAAAGTTTTTCAAAATCAATCTGGATTTTTAAATACAATCTGAACTATGAAAACTGTGCAGAGAGCAAGAAATTCCTGCACAGGATTTTCTAAAACCATGCAGAAAAACTGTATTTTTGCACCAACACTCCTGTTTTGACTATGAAAACTGTTTTAAAAGCAGTTTTCAGTCTTTAATAAATTTTAAAGTCTTACTTTGAAAACCACGAATTTTGGAGTAAAACAAAAGATTTTCTAGCCAATTTTCCAAATTGGATTTTAAAAGCCAAAATATATTAACAAGACCATGACGAATAGTAACCGGGAAGGATACCCGAGTTACTAAAACTTAAGTTCGATAATAAGAATGGTAATTTAATACTAATCATATGGGTTTAATACCCAAGGTTACCTCGAGTAATCTAAATGGGTCAAGACGATTAACCATAATCTCTAGGGTTACGATTAGTAACCTAATAATCGATCAAGGCATGTAAGGGGGACATATAACTATGATGCTGGAAAGGTTACCAACGTTTTATAGGATCCTTATCCTATGTTCTTTCTAATAGCAGGAAGTAACCTGCAGTTGAGGTCAGGGTGGAAACAACGAAGTCTGGATTATAACGAATCAGGCAAGTATCGAACCTCACTTACAGTATGAAAATAGTAAATACTATTTTCATATATGCTATGTTAAGCTATACTAGTTATACTACATATTTAAATGTACTTGCTATGTTATATGATGTTATGAGATGTTATTCGATGATGTGCTATGACATGTTACATATTATGCCATGTTTCTAAAATATCATGGTTTTAAAAATGTCATGTTTTCAAGAATGCCATGATATGGCAAATGTTAAGTTTGAATATGACATAGTGACATCATGAAGCATGTTCACTAATGTTAAATCACATGGTAAGATAATCAAGTAAGGTGTCGTACCAACCTCCCGTGATCGTGGAGGATACATGTTTAACACCAGTTGTGATATTAACCTCTCGTTGATGCGTGAGGGTCACGTTATGATTCCCAGAACTGTTAGGGCCTTGCAAACCCTAGCTTTATCTGGAGGCTGCGCGCTTTCGGTACGTACACTATGGGCCCACAAGTTAAGACAAGATAAGTTAAAGGTTGAGTCTATAATGAAACATAAGACATTCAATCAATCATAAATGGTTCATGCATAAGTTACATGATGATGGACATGTTTTAAGATGTTTGAATTATTTCGTGAGATTATGTTTGTACTTGCTGGGCGAAAGCTCACTCTTATATTTCATACTGTAGGTAAGAAGCCTGCAATTTAAGTGATGGGCTATGCGGACGATGCGGCGGGTGAAGGCGGTGTGGGATACCACTACGCAAAATTTTCCGCAACCGCTTTTGAATCTCAAAAGTAAATTATGTTATGCAATATGTATGAAGTTTAAAGACTTAAAAAGATATCTTCAGTATAATATGTATACATGACAGGTTTTTCTCTATAAGATAACTTATGTAAATATGTTTTAAAGAAAAAAAAAATTTATTCTCAAATTTTCAAGTAAGTTAAGTACAAGTAAGTATGGTGTCGACCCGGCTTGGAAGTCGGGGCGTCTCAATTTTCAAGTAAGTTAAGTACAAGTAAGTATGGTGTCGACCGGCTTGGAAGTCGGGCGTCACAAAGAAAATGTTTAGAACAAGAAAAAAAACCTTTTTCATCTTTATAGATCAACTGTGGCTATTGGAATGTCTTCAAACTTCTCCCACGCTTCACCTATTTATAGTCGTTTAAGTGCCAAAGCAAAGGAGCTGAGAGTAATTTTTTTCATTTTGCGTACACTTTTTCGTCTTTTCTTAACATGTTATTATCCAAAATAAGTATAAGAATTAGATGCTACAGTATTTTCCAACAAATTGACAAATACTTGTTCAGAAAATTGATGGAGATATATATTTACTCTCCTTCGTAGCACTCCAAACAAGTGCAAATCAAATTGGCATATGACTTAATTAATTACTAACAATTTTGGTTCCGTCTTCCCAAGCTTTCTTAGGAGAAAGAGCAAATTAAATAGTAACTTTGAAAGAACAGTAATAAATTATAATGAAAAACTTTAAACATAATAATAATAACATAATCAAATTTATGATCACATAATTTAAAATAAAAAAAATAAAAAATAAAAACCTACTCTTCTCTTCTCTCTCTACATGAAACTATACACATAAATTTATTATAATATATTAACCGTAAATCTGATATTTTAGAAAAACTAAGTCTAAGAATTTATCATAAATATATGCTATAATTATCATCTTTAAAAACATGCTTAAATTTAAACGAATATTAAATCACATGTTGAGGTCAAGTGTCAAACCATGGCTCTGAATTGTTAGAACTATTCAACAACCTTGGTTGTTCATCGAAGAATTCTAACTCCAATGGTCAAAGTCGGCCATGTCTTCTAACAAACAATAGGCTTCACTTATGGATAATTATTAAAAAGAGGCGGTACCATTTCCTCTTTTGACTCAAGTTCTTGTTGTGGTGCATAACCCGTTGAGAAAGTTTTGTAGTTGACATTCCTTTGAGAAACCATGATAAGTGAATGAAATAAGTAATTCTTTGTATCTCTACCATGTACTATGATATGGCTCCAAATGTTGTTGAGCAAAATTCAAAAAAACTTTTGATGCAAGATCTCCAAGTACCTCGCAATACAAACATTCAAAAACAAAAATTAAAAAGGAAAATAAACGCCTAAATGAAAATTAAGTTGCTTACTCACAATATTAGCAACAATCTACAAGAAACAATCCCTAGAAACGGCACCAAAAACTTGTTGCGTTAAATCTCGCAAGTGCACGAAGTTGCTAAGTTTTTATAGTATAGGGTGAGTGAGTGTCGTATCCACAGGGATTGTTTCTTAGATTGATGCTAAGTTCTATGATGATAATGAAACTAAAATAAAACAAATAAAAATAAGAAAAGAGCAATGCTATTATTTACAAAGATTCTAGGCTATTGATATCGCTAAACTTTCTCTCTGTTCATCCTATCAAGTAATTGCTAGCCAAACTCATTCAATTCATTAATCAAGGAACCTAATCTAACCTCATTACCTCTCTTGAGTATCAAATGAGATAATATACATAAATATTCAAGTTGATATCCCTATCTAACTAGTTTACCTAGACATTTCATTAAGCCTAACGATTAAATTGATTATCAAGGCATTGATTGCCTCCCGGCCTCACAACTACCAAGATTCTCAAATAGATTATCTAAGTATTGATCTCCTCCCAGTCTCACAACAACATAGACTATGATTCCCAATTCTGAAATATGAACTAATCTCTCCCGAACATCAATCCATAAATCCAAAATCGAGTACTTCATTTCCCAATAAATTAGAAGCACAAAGTATGGAGAAACATAAATGAATAGAAAATGGATTTAAACTAACAATTAACAAAATAATCAAAACATAGTTCAAATAAAGCTATATTAAGCCTTAGAATATGACATTTAACTCAACATAAGAAGATTCATAAATGTAAATATTGTAGAAGACAATTCGTACAAATATAAATCCAATAAAAATAAAAATAAAAAACCAAAAAGGATATAAAGGGAGAAGAATAAACTAATTTTGGAAGGAGTAATCTTCAAGGACTTTAATTCTCCAAGAAATTGTCAAGATCTTCAAGAAATGCCCCATAAAGTTTGAGCCTCCAAGCAATCATTCTCTCTAGACATTTTGTGCATCTCTTCCACTCCAATTTGGGAACTAGGGTTTGCTTCCCTTAAGAAGGCTCAAATCAGGTGAAATTTGGACCGTTGGATCTTCAAGAATAGGCTAATCTGAGCCATCAACAGTGATGGGGCGTAGCCATGCAGGCTTAGGGTATGGAGGCACGTATGCGTGCTCTTGGCCTCAAGGGTCTTAAAGTTGCATGGGCACGTGCCAGAGAGATGCAACCGCCCAGCACTGTTGGGCCTTGAAGGCCTACGGTCGTGGAGGCCTACTACCGCGCAGGCCTCTCGGCCTGGCTGAGGGCTGCAAGGCCTTAATTGTTTAAATGCTCTAATTTTTGTTCCATAATTCCTCTAAGTCCCAAATTCTTAATTTCCTACAAAATACCACAAAGAAATATCAAAATAACACAAAGGCTTAAGGTTTTCACACATACCTAAGCTCAAAAGATTTATGAGTAAAATGCTCACTCATCAAAGTGATTAGGCATTTTTAGAGTACTTTTGTTTTTCAGTTTTAGGACACTTTAAAAAACCTAAAAAGGGACAGAGAAAGTTGTCAAGTGAATTCAAGGCGAAGTGAAGAGTTGAAGATTTAGGGAAATTTCTTCATCAGTTTTTACTCTTAATCATTCTTCTCTCTTTACTTTTCTTGTAATTTCAATGATGATGAAACTCTATTCTTTGGTGATTTTAATTATTATGATGAACGAATTTTCTTTTCTACAGTTACAATTGGACCTCAACATGTAGCTTGAATTGCTTTATCCTCTCCCTTGATTTTTATTAATCGATATCAGATCGTTTATTCTGTCTTGTGCTTAATGTTTCTAATTACTTGATCACTAATTAGATTGATTTGGTAAACCCTAATGAACTTGGAAAAGGGAATTTTTTGTTTATCCTCAGACAGGATGACACATGATCTATGAGCGGAAGCCTTGAGTTTATGTAGGATAGGAATATACCTATGTAACATATGTAACCATTGAGAGGGCCTATACTTAATGAATCTTCCTTAATCTAATTCTTATAGGAATACAGTGAGTTAATTAAGGGGAGTATTTATATCAGACCATCGAACGAAGCTTTTAGATAACTTAGGACTCATGGTTAGCAATTCGATGTGGTTAATTAGTCAAGGGAAGGACAGAAAGATTCAAGTGAAATATTGAAGGAAGATTGTAACCCTAGGTTTTGTTCTATTAATTTCAACCTCGTGTTATTTTATTTTATTTTTGTTTTGTCATTTTATTTTCATTTGTTTTCATTTGTTTTCATTTATTGTTTAAATAAAATCAAGGTGATATAATTTTACTAATTAACAATTATAGTAGTAGTTCTCCCAAGGAATGATCGTTACATATCATTATATTACTTGTTTGCGACACGTGCACTCGTGTTATAAAAATCAACAATAATCAACATGCCCACAGATAATTATGATATAATGATAGATATATTGTGACATGTAAATCTACATATTTTCACAATTAATAAGAATGAGGCTAAAACAATATAAGGTTAAGTACCAACCTCCACTTAGTATAAGGATAAGATAAGAACAAAAGTTATCAGTTATGATCTTGGAGGTTGTTGGTCGGTCGCTCCCCCAACTCCCCATTTGTTGTGCATATAGGTACGCACACAAGGGCCTTGACGTAGACAAGATATATAATAAAGCATAATTAAACTCACATATATCACATGTATTTTGAGCATTCGTGTTGTGTTATATAAGACATGTGATGATATGATCTATGAAAATATTTTGTGAGATATAGTTTATACTTGTCGAGCAAAAGCTCATATATGTTCGCTCATGTTGTAGGTAATATGGGTAAGTAACCCGTCACTTAGATATTTTCTGGAGTGGCGAAGTGGTATGGAACAATGAAGGAAGGGAGTGGGATACCACAACGAATTTAATTTCTGAATTTAGTCTTCTTAAATTATTTTGTATTGATTATCGTTCATAACTATGTTTAAATATTTCAGTACTACTAAACTAGTAGGAGTACTTCATGAGAAAAAAACTTTAGGGTATTTCCTTTTAACTCACATGATATTATAGTTTTTTAAATTTATCTAAGTTTGAATTTGAATGTGATATTTATTATCTATAAATTTCAAGTTACTTAGTTAAAATTTTAGTCTATTTAACTTGTACTTGGTATAATTTGTTTTAAATATATATATAGATAGAGTTCTGTATTTTTAGAATTAAATATAAACAAATGTTAAGACTTTATTAATTAAGAATAAGTAAGTTAGTTAACGGTCTGAAAATTCAGGTTGTTACATTGAAGGTCACGAAGCACCCAATCCCAAAGGATTGAAAAGGGAATATTGCGTAATTTCAGAAGGACAATCTTGAAAAAGAAATTTTTGGGAAACGAATCGTATTTCTCCCTAAAATCACTCTGTTAATTGACTATGGTTGCAACACTAACTGATATATGAAAGTTAGATGACGTGTCAAAACTTAATAAGAGATACAACAAATGGGACAATCATTTGAGATAACAGATCTGAACTCTTAAAATTGATTTGTATATTTATTATAAGAATTTAAATAACTATTTTCCTACAAAAACATAATTATTTAGTTTAAGACTTGAAATAAACAATTACTTTATAGTACTTATCTTAAAAATGAAAATAGATATTTTATGTGATTCTGTACCTGTATTATTACATAAAATATACCTAATATAAATATATCATTGTTTCAGGAAAAGCACAATTCTTATGTCCCAGACACTATCAGTTTAGTGCGACACTCGGTACCAAAACTTGATACTTAGTTATTTTTCGTACTGCCCCGAAAGAGGTGGGCAGCCAGCGCGTGAATCACACGATCATTCCATTGTTTCAGAGGTTTTTGAAGCCAGTTAGAACTCCATAAATTTATTTTTACTTTGATCAAAGCCGCAAACAAATAAATATAATTCTTAATTTTCGTCTAAACCACGATCAGATCTACACTCTGAATAATAATAATAATAAGTAATAAACAATCTGACTGTCATTTAATAATCAGATAGTAATGAAGTACCCATCGATCGTTATCTTTACCTTAGTCCAAATTCTTTTGACGGTAAAAGAGAGATGAGTAAAGTTTTTTTATTTTATTTTATTTTATTTTTTGGTGATAAGTAGAGATGAGTAAAGTTAGGCAAGTGAGAATTCACACGGATTGTATGAAATCTGACAAAGAAAAAAACGAAAAGAAAAGAAAAGGACAAAGCAGAAGAGGTTGGCATTTGCGTAGAAAAGAAATGGTGGAACGTGCGGAAGTTGACTTTTGCGTTGTATTACGACACACGCACTTTTTGAGCCCCGATCCTCTTTGTATTCTTCTCTTCTATATTTAAAAACGGACCCATAAATAAATGTGAGAAATTCTATAATGAGGTCGTGTATTGTACCCTATTGATAGGGTAAAGTCTTTTCAGTCGTCCACTTTATTGTGAATGGTTAAGATCATATAAGATATACCAAAACTACTGTGAGAGTATTGTAGGTGATTGGTGAAATAATAATAATAATAATAATAATAAAATAAAAGGGAGACCTTCTTCTCTGAGACGAAGCTCTCAAAGAATTTTTATTTATTTATTTTTATTTCTGATTCAACACTTCAATTTTTACAGATCAAACTAATCTTACAAAAATTTAAAAAAAAAAAAAAAAAAAAAAAAACTTATAGCTGCTCAAGAACAAACTCAGTCTTTCTTCCCTTCCGACCATCAACTACTCTTTCAAATTTTGTATCTTTGGTAGAAGTGGACAATGATGGGAAACAATTTTTGAGATTAACTCCATCTTAAACTTCGTCATTATTATTCATTAAAAAAAAAAATCAGAGAATGAAAAAAAAGTATAAAAAGGCAAAAAAATATTTTTTTTGAGTTCAAGAAAACTCATCTTCTTCTTCTCCGGTGAGGCTATCCGCAGAGAAGAGGAAGACCATGGTGGAGTTAAGACGATCTGGGCCACTCATCCCCAATCCTTTACCGCCAACGACAACTAACCAGCCGACCACTAGACCAAGCACCCCCCGCGATGACGGACCACCACCACGCATCCCAGCTCCCCCTACGACAGTGAACCACCACCTTGTGACCCACCGCCCCCTTGTGACGGCGACCCACCCCATCCGGCAACGTCCCCATTTCCCCACTCTCTCCAAAACGCGACTCAACCGCCCCTCCCCCTCTCCTCCCTGTGGCTACCCACCCACAATCTCTTTTCACCGGAATCTGGGGTTTTTTTTTCACCGGAATTTGGGTTTTCTTTTTGCTTTGCGACCGGAATTTGGTTTTAATAGGTTCTCAATTTTTTTTTAATGGTAATGTTTTTTTAATTTTAATAATATTTTTGAATTTTTTGAATTAATTAGATTAGAATTTGATGCGTTAAATAGCACATGTATTCTCGTTTAAATCAAATAATGATCGTTAAATAATGATAGTTAGATATTATCTTATCGAGGAGGGAAATGCAAGTGTTCCCACTATAGAAATCTCCAAAAAAATTATAAACATAAAAATAAAACAACAAATAAGAAATAAATAAAGCCACAATTCCCTCTCCCTTGCAAACACCCATCGCCAACCACAACAACCCCCCTACCCAAAAAAAAAAAAAACAAAACAAAACAAAAATCTTCTCTCTTTAATATAAATTGTTTTAATTAATCATTCCCTTTCTTTGCTCACCTTTCAGATCTAAAATCTCCTGTTTGATCCCAAGCAAGAATTAAGGGGGGAAAAAATGATGAGAAAAACATTTCTAACTCTCTTTCTTCTCCTTTTGGGTTTCTCTCGTCTCCTTTCTTCTGCTGCAATTCCCACAACCCGTAAGTCCCAACAATCTCTCTCTCTCTCTCTCTCTCTCTCTCTCTCTCTCTCTCCCCTTTCTAATTTCATTATAAAAATACCCTTTTCATTTCTTCAATTAATTTATTGAAAAAAATTGTTTGGTTTGTGTTATAGGCAGTCTCTGGTCAGTCGAGGAATACTCGTCTCTCGAGATACTTCAAAAACAGGTCCTTTTCTCTCTAGTTTTTGATTATTGTTATAAAAGATCATTTTATTTTTATTTTGTGTAATATTAATTGCTTTTTAATCTGCAGAGTTCGTTCGAGATGTTTGGGGAAGAAGAAGAAGAAAAGAAAAGGATGGATTTGGAAAACACGCTTGACTATCCAGGAACTGGAGCAAACAGGAATCATGACCCAAAAACCCCAGGAACATCTTGAATCAAAGATTGACCCAGTTCAGCAATTCTGGATTTGAATCTAATTTTGATAATTTCAAGGTTGGCTTCTTGGTTGTCTCTAGAGATTCTTGTGAATTTTATAGCAAATATATATATAGCTATAGAGTTATTTTTTATATAAAGAATAATACATCTTGGCTTTATGGGGTATGATTTGTCCGCACCGCAACCAGTTTGATCCAGCGAACTCGTCAGGGATATTCCATGTCTTGCTCCTAATATAATAGATAAATTTGATGTTTTTGTTGTCTTCTTTTTAAATTGTCAAAGTAAGAGAATTTTCTAGTTATGGTTCACACATATATTTAGTACGAGTTTTTTCTAGTTATCGTTCACACATATATTTTGTATTTTATTCTAATGTATTTTAATGTCTTTAGGCAATTTTTCTGTAAATCTATTTATGGGATCACTCAGCGTCTTGAAAGTTCTTGTGATAACAGACATATAAAAAACATTTGTCACAAAATAGTATTCAGAGTAATTAGTTAAAATAGTTTATGAATTCTTTATAAAGTAATAGTTTGTTCCATATTTTATTTTTTTTTATTTTTTATTTTTGTCCAGAAGATCTTAAACTCTTAAAACGTTAGTCATTATAGTTTTTTATGTCTAAAACTATTAAATTTCTAACAGAATAAGTAATTTGAGAGGGAATTTTAATAAAGTAATTATAATTAATTTAATAAAAATAAAAAATCATAAAAAAATAAAATTTATCTCTTTTTTCTCTCTCCTTCATCTCTCTCTCTTCTTATTTTTTAGATCCGTGGATTTTTTTTTCGGGGGGGGGGGGGGGGGGGGGGGGCGGCGCTCCGGCTTTGTCAGCACTGGGTCGAGGAGTTTGGGTAGTGAAGGCATCTAGAACGTCGTCGTTCTGGTCGGTGTCGAGAGGTTTTGGAGATCCCAGGAGTGGGAAATTGGGGACTCTAGGGTTAAGGTTTTGGAAGTGTAGGAATAGGCGAACTCTGGGGGAGGGTCCCTGACGGAGTTGGTAGGGACCTGGGTATCGGGGGTGAGGTCACCATGGCTATAGGGGAGAGAAAGAAAGGGCTTTTTTCTTTTCTTTTCTTTTTTTTAATGTTATTGATGTGAATAATGATATTTTTATATTTTTCTTTGTCAATTGAGCTCATGTGATAGGTCACATAACTCATTCCATTAAAAAACTTAATAGTTTTGGACGGAAAGAACTATAATGACTAATATTTTAGGGATTTAGGGTCTTCTCGAGCAAAAAATAAAAAAAAATATGGATCAAACCATCACATTTTAAAAAGTTCATGGACTATTTCAATCAATTATTAAAGGTAATATATTAATGTTAGTTTTCCCTTCTCCAAACAAGGTCTCATGGGAGATTATCTTAAGAGAGACACATGAACAATTTTTATAATGGGACAATCTTTGGGACAACAGATCTCCTCTCATCACAAAACACCCAAAGGATCCGATCTTGTAAACAATTATTGTATTCTCTACACTCTAGAGCCCATTCTCTTTACTTTCTATATTCTCTTTCTGCATTCTGCATTCTTCATCTTCTCTTTTCCCATTCTTACTGTCATGACATTCATTTCAATATTTTATCAATTATAATGAATGTAACGACCCGCCTTACATAGGCCACTACTATACTTATCTTACTTAATTACTTAACTTACTTGATACTGCAGAAATATGAATTTTTTTTTCAATACTAGAAACCTCTTACAACCACGTACTTATATATATATACTTACTTAATTGTATATTGAAGTTTCAAACATATTTTAACACATAGCAGATAGTACTAAATAATAAATACAAACAACTTATTTCAAAATGCGTAGCGATATCCAACCCGAAGTTTCACAGTTAGCCATGCCATGCCCCATCGTCTTGCATCAAGTATTGTCAATAGTCGGCTTACCTATAGCATAAACATCAATTATGAGATTTCGCCCAGCAAATACAGCTTATCATTCTACAAAACAAACATAAAAACATACGTATGAATTGATTATGCTTTCTTATCAAGTTTTCCTTTGTTAGTCTATCTTTACGGGCCACTTACTTAACATGAGTGTGCGTACCGTGATGCACAGCCATAGAGTGGTTAGGGCGACCAGCCTAGTCCAACTCAAACTATGGATCAAACCCGCCCTCGTGCCAGGTCGATACGATACGAGAAAACTTACTTAACCTCATACTTGAAAACACTATATTACTTGAAAACAGTTTCTTTCTTGAAAACGGTTTCTTACTTGAAAACAGTTTCTTAAAAACACTTTCCTTAAAACAGTTTCTTACTTGAAACTTGATCTTATTCTTATCATGTGATTTATCATTAGTGAGCATGCTTACATGATGCCACAATAATATAACATATAACATATGCATCATAGATATTAATGCATGAGCTTTGAAAAATATACAAAGCGATAAAACAATTTGCCTATGCAATAGGCAGAGTTGTACTTACAGGTTGTCCTGGGTTTTGGGTTTGTTATTCCAATGAGGTACAACGACAGGTTACCCTCATGTTTCCAAATAAGAAGTAAGATAAAAATCATCCTATCTTACTATAAACCATAACATTCAATGTTGGTATCCAATCCAGCAACCATAAGTAACCCTAGATACAAGACCAACATGTTACAGTGGTATCTCATTTGGTTGCTATAAGTAACCTTGGATGCAAAGCCCAACAGATTAAATTAGTATCTCATTTGGTTACTATGGGTAACCATGGATACAAAGCCCAATATATTGATTTTGGTATTCTATCTGATTACTATCCGTCATAACATTGTTACCATTTTTTTTGTCAAATAACTTGGCCCATTTTATTCATTTTTCTCACAACACCTTGTGATATTGTCTTTTAAAATCATTTATAAGATTTCAATCTTTTAAAACCATTTTTTGTAAAACTATAGTTTCTTTTTGAACAAAGATAATAAAACTGTAAAATTCTAAAAACTGCTTTTAAAAACAGTCCCCTAACTTTAGTTGTCGGTGCATGTGCAGAAATTTTCTATTCATGCACTGGTTTAAAAAAAATTTAGTTTTATCTTAAAATCAGTTTTGAATTTGAAAAACTCTTCTTCATGAAAGTTGTAAACCTGAATGATTCCTACAACTTTCATTCTTTGCTCAAAACTTGATTATATATTTAACCTATCCGTTTTCTTTTTTGAAACATCCTAGCCGTGCTTAGTGTCTGGGCCGACCAGGTTTAGAAATTTATAAAAACGGAAGCCTTTGGAGTTTGTTTTTCAAAAACTATCCATGTTGCCTCTAGAGTTTTCCATTTTCTATAACTTTGCAGTTATGACTTTTTCCAAATTCGGCCTCTAAGGGCCTTAGAATTCGGTTTCCAGAAACTATCCCATTAACTTAAAAAATTTTCGGGCAGTTTGTGTTTGTTAGTTTTTATTGGAAATTTCACACACACTACCTCAAATGGTCGTAACCGTTAGCCTACGTCATTCATGTCGTAACCGTGAGGCTACATCATTCATGCAGTGTGTTAAGTACATATTCAACATTCATTCACTTGTTTATCTTCATGAGTAACACAATATTTGATAACTTTTTAAAGCTTACCAAATTGTATTTATAGGTTAGTTTCTTAACCTTCATGCATCTATCATTTACAACATAATTACCATCATTATTATTCATAAAATATTTCTACTTAAGCATGTGGAGACATTTCACGAACATATAATGGGCATACATAATGTCCACATTCCTTCTAGGGCATAGAATCACATTCATGCATTAAACATAGAAATCAAGACATTCAACATTTAGATCATGCATAAACTAATCTCATCACAACCATAAATAGATAGAAAAAGGGACATGAGCTTATGCTCTTACAACTCATGCTTGAAATACATATAGACTTTCTTGAATCAAATTAATTGAAATTCTTAAGAAAAGGGTTAAGGGAATACCTCTAAGGCTTGGAGAATTTGATTCTAGACTCTTTTTGAAAGAAATTTTCCCTTCCTTTTCTATCATACAAGGACCGGCCACTACCTCTTCTCACACACACACACACTCTCTCTTTCTCTTTATTTTATTTTATTTTATTTTATTTTTTTATTTGTAAGCTAGAAGAAGAAAGTTGGAAGTGAACTAGAGCTTTAGAAACTAACTAGTGGTCCTTCACCACCTCACCACCCCTATTTATAGGGGAAAAAAATCAAATTTTCTAGAATTATTTTTATTCTTAAAATTACACATTTAACCCTAAAAATAAAATATTTGCTCTTTAATCTTATGAGGTGGCCGGCTATTGTGGAGCCATTTTGCTCCCATTTAATTCATAATTATCCACTTAAATAATAATTCCCAAAATTACTTAATTAGATATAATGAGGTGTCCACCAAATAAGGCTATGTTTGGTACTTTCCTTAATATACAGTCTATTTTCTTAATAACTCAGATAATACTATTACTGTTTTAACTGTTAACAGTAAGTTTTACTTGACTGCAATCCAGAATTTATCTACACTTAATTGAACTATGTGTAGGTTTTTCTTAGAACTTGAAGCTACTAAGTCCTTATTACTCTAAATATTATGCTTGATTTTTCTAGAGTGATCCCGTGCCTTATTCTTACTTCTTCATCTGTAATGACTGTTTATCGCAATATAATTTCCATACTGCTTATTACACTGCAGTACCGTCTTAATCGCATCCTAAATTATCCTCGTCAAACTTTAACTAAAATAAAATCATAAAACCATATTCTGCCATTTTCATCAAAATGCCTCATACTAGACTAAGTAAACTATTATTCAATCTTACAATATTATAAGAACTCACACATATTTTGATAATTCAAACCATATATTTTACATAAACATACATAGTACAAACCTTGATTCTTTAAAAAGAAAATCGTAAATTTGTAAAAAGGTTGACTACTACAATCTACCCCCATAAAAATTTTTGTCCCTGAAAATTAAAATAAATTGGGATAGCTTTTTCTCATTTCCTCTTCTAGTTCCCACGTTGCTTCTTCAACATTATGATTTTGCCATAACACTTTGACCATAGGAATTGTTTTGTTCCTTAAGACCTTTTTGTAACGACCCGCCTAGCACAGGCCGTTACCATACATACATACTTACATACTTAACTTCTCGTACATACTTACATACTTAACTTCTCGTACATACTTACATACTTATGAAACACAGCGGAAATTTTTTTTTTTTTTTTTTTTTTTTATATATGGCATACAAGTGCAACATATAAGAGTGTCTTTATCAAAAATATTTTCCATAACATAAATACGTATATCAAAACGCGTAGCGGCTACATTTCCCACATTTCACAGTTTGCTCCGCCATGCCCTTCCATCTTGTATCAACCATTGCTGACGGTTTCTTACCTACAGCATAAACGTAAGACAGTGAGCTTTCGCTCAGCAAGCACAACCTCCTATACCGCGACATCATGAACATAACATATTCTAATATATCATATCTTAACTTATCATGCATATCATATCATTACTTAACTTCATTCATCGTAACATAGCATACATATCATAATGCATGGTCCATTTATGCACATTTTATGCTCAATTCATTCTTAACTTACTTCCATTTCTTATCTTACTTATGGGCCCCATAACATAAGTGTATGTACCGGGCGCGCGACTATGGAGTGGTTGGGGCGGCCAAACCATTTCCAACTCAAACCATAGTCCAACCCGACCTAACGCGGGTCGGCACAACACAGGCGATTGCTCGCCATCTTTCTTTTCATCTTGTTGTGTCATACTTGATCTTATAATTCTTATAAGATTTCGTGAACATGCTTCGTGCTTTAATAAACATAACATAGCATTCGTCAATAGCATACCTTAACCTATCATACAACATAACCCAACATAGCATAACAACAATAACATCACATAGCATCAACATCATAACCTATCATCACATCCTAACATAGCATCAACATCATAACCTAGCATCAACATCCTAACATAGCATCAACATCAATATCATAGCATACATCCCTAGCATACATCTATCATACTTAGGCAAGTACCACAACAAAGCCTATGCTGTAGGCGGTGGTTGTACTTACCTCTCTTGCTATGTCCTGCGTTAAGTTGCTTCTCCTCCGAGTACAGCTGCAGGTTCCCTCCTGCTCGTTGAAGGACATAGGTGAGGTTCTAATTAGTTTTGCGGAAATGTTGATAATCTAATCAACATGCTTACATAATCCTAATTGTATGTCCCCATACTAAATATGAATTAATTCTTTAAGAGGTTACGTTGGATAACCTCATGTGCTAAACCCTATACATACCGTTAGGGTTAGGTTACCTTCCTAACCTTGGGCTTTATTATACTTATTGGGTTTTCTTAATTAACCCTATATCTTAGCCCAATTTATTAATCTTAGTCTCCTTTAGGGTTTTCTTGTTTAACCCTTAAGGTTAATTCTTAATCAACCAAGTTAACCCTATATAGGTCAAACTTGCGCTCTAGGCTTTGGTCTAGTAACTCGGATATTACATCCGGTTATTACCCGTAATTATTTTACTTACCCAATTTGGTTTAAAAAATCCATTTTCCATTTCCTTGGAAACTTGGGTAATTTTAACTTTAAAAATCGTTTACTTAACTCATAAAAATTCATATCCTTAAAATAGGTTTTTATAAAATCATTTAGGACTGGAAACTGCCTTTGGAACAGTTTCCCTAGTCAAAACAGTGGTTTTGGAAAAGATACAATTTTTCTGTACTGTTTTTAGAAAATCCTGTACAGGAATTTCTCATTTCCTGCACAGTCTTTATAAAACCGTGTCAGTTTAAAAATCCATTCTGATTTTGAAAAAGTTGTCTTCACGAAAGTTCTAGCTCTCGAAAAATCCTAAAACTTTCGTGTTTTACGAAAAATCCAGTTCTCCTTGTATTCGTACCAGTTTTTGTTTGAAACTGGCTGATCCTGTAAACTGGGTCTGGGCAGGCTAGCCACGGGTTTTTGTAAAAACGGAGACCATTGGAGCCTCAATTTGGAAAACTGTCCGCGTTGGCCCCTAGGAAAACTCGTTCTGAACAACTTTTATGTTTTACGTTTTACCCAGTTCGGCCTCTAAAGGCCTCAAATTCCACTTTTCCCGAAACTGGGCAGTTCACATCCGAACTGGCAGTTTTCGGTTTTAAGTTTGTTTTACTTCCTATTTCGCGGATTCTAACTCGACCGATCACGCGGGAGCCTAGATAACATACATGCAGCGTTTTCTAACGTCCCACATGAACCAACATGTAATTCAAACATGTCCATGCAAACCAAAACCCGTATTAACTTAACCTAGGTTTGCATGGTTCTAACTTTTTGCATACAACACATACAAACACTAAACTTTGCTCCCTAAGCTAGCATGCTTCAAGCACTGCCTAAGGGCAGATTTTCGGACCAAACCAGGGGACACACAACCCTAAGCATTAGGCATGAAAATCAATCATACACAAACACAAATTATGCAAGAAATCAAGCCATACACCCTTAGATCTACAAATCAAGCACATACAACTATTAGGGCAAAAATTGGAAGATGGACTTATGTCCTTACAACCAAATTGAACTACCTTAAATCTTAAAATTTGAACTCAAATAAAAGAGTTAGGGTTCTAGATTTTTACCTTGGACCAAAGTCAAGTTTTGGTCACAAAATTTCTGCCTTCCCTAGCTCCAAAACCGTGGCTGCCCTAGACCAAGAAAATGGTCTCAAAAAAACTTGGTTTCGGTTGATGAAACAAACCCGAATTCTTTCCCTTAAAATTTTTGGATTCCCTCTTGGTTTCCCTGCACCCTAACAGTCGGCTGCAAGCCTAGAACAAGGCTGGAAAATTTCTCAAACTCTCCCCTTAGCTTTCCCGTGCAAACCGAAAACTAACCTAAGCTTGGTTTAGGCAAAAATTCAGTTTTTCTCTTGGCTCCCTCTCACCTTCTCTCACGGTTTTGATGGCAGAAAATGGCAAGAGTTTGGCTAAGTTTTTCATTAAAAATGAATATGGGTCACTCCTATTTATAGGCAAAGGGGAACTTTAAAAAAATTCAACTTTGACCCCTAAATTTATTGAAAATTTGGAGAATTCTCCATGAGGTGGCCGGCCATCCCCCTTGGTGAGCAAGGCAAAATTGTTCTAGAACAAGACACATGGCATCTAATGGTTGGTTCATGGAATTATGATGTCATAATTCCAAATAAGGATGATGTCATAATTATGATGTCATCCTAAGGCCTTGTTTGGCTACTTTTCTCTAAAATAACCCATTTTTGAGCTACACAGATATTTCTAATACTGTGTTTACTAATACACAGTACAATTCAGTACTATTTTACTTGACTGCAGTCTAAAATTTATCTGCGTAAAAATGGACTGTAAAAACTTTTTCTTATTTTTTTCAAGCCCTTTTGGTCTTTAATCCTACTTGGTGTGCTTGATTTTCTAAGCTAGTTTTCAAAGCCTATTCATACTATTTCAACCGTAAAGATGGTTTTCGCAGTATACTTTATTTTACTATACTGCAAAGTCAATCCTTTAACCGTTCTTGGTCAAACTCTGACTTTCGTTAAAATCATATACTTTTCGTCCCTTTTTTACTCAAAAGGTACGTTGCTAATCTACATAGTCCATTTTTGAGTTTTATTGATCTAAAAACTCATAAAATGTAAGAGAACTCTTAACCGAGCTTCTCTTTCAATAATACCTCTATGGTATTCATTTAATTCCTTTAAAAAAAATAGTAACATCGAGAAATCTAGGTATTACACTTTTCTTCCCGATTCAAAATCCGGACTGGCTTTTCTTCGTACATTAAATTAGTTTGGACTTTAATTGGTTCTTGACTTAGAACATGGGAAGGATCAGGTATATACTTTTTCAACATCGAGACGTAGAAAACGTCATGCACAGAAGCTAATTCTGGCTGCAAGGTAAGCTTGTAGGCTACTTTTCTAATCATTTCAAGGATTTTAAATGGTTCTGTATATCTCGGACTAAGCTTTCCCTTCTTACCAAACCTCATTATTCCCTTCATAGGAGCAATCTTAACGAAAACAAAGTTTCCCCAAGGGCTTCGATGTTTATCGGCATAAATTTCTATCGACTAAAAGCTATGTTGAGCCTCTGTTTGATGATCTTGATATCCTCTGAGGTTTTTCTAATGAAATCCGTAGTTTGAAGATACTTTTGTCCAATTTCTTGCCAATGAATGGGAGATTGACATTTCCTTCCATATAACGCTTCAAACGGAGCCATACCAATTGTGGCGTGATAACTATTATTATAAGAAAATTCGATCAAAGGTAGCTTCTGATCCCAGCGTCCCTTGAAATCCAAAACACATGATCTCAGCATATCATCCAGTGTTTGGATGGTTCATTCCGATTGTCCATCAATTTGGGGGTGAAAAGCTGTATTGAACTTCAATTTTGACCCCATAGCAATGTGAACACTCGTTCAAAATCGGAGGTAAAGCACCTATCACGATCTGAAATGATAGATTTTGACATTCCATTGAGCCTAACAATATGAGATACATAAATTTCAGCAAGTTTTTCTATTGAAAATGTAGCCTTAATAGCAATGAAGTAGGCTAATTTGGTTAATCTATCAATAATAACCAAAATCATTTCATTCTCACTTGCAGTCATGGGTAATCCAACTACAAAATTCATAGCAGTTTGTTCTCATTTCCATTCTGGGAGCTTGATTTTCTGAAGATATCTGCCAAGTTGTTGGTATTCAACTTTAACTTTCTTACAATTTGACACAAAGTCAGCAATCTCATTTTTCATGTTTGGCCACCAATAGTTTTTCCTGAGGTCCTTGTATATCTTGGAAGCTCCTGGATGTACCGAGTATGGCGTCTCATGTGCTTCTGACATGATTTGTTTCTTAAGAAACTCAATTAAGAACATAAATCCTTCCCTTGAAATAGATTATTCTGTCCATAAAGGCCTTGAATTTTTTATTCTTTTCTCCAAGGAAAAGTTGCACCTTGAACAGAAAAGGGCCCTTCCCTTGATGAAGCTTAATAGATTCTAGGAGATTGGACTGGAGAGTTAGAATAGATAATTTCCCAATTATCATCTCCATATTAAAATCAGAAATTTCCTTTTGAGGTGGCTTTGGCAGCATTCCAAGAGTCATCATTATACTGAATGATTTCCTACTTAGAGCATCCGCTACTCTGTTTGCCTTTCCGGGTTGGTAAAGAATATTACAGTCGTAATCTTTTACGAGTTCCAACCATTTATGCTGCCTCAGATTGAGCTCCTTTTGGGTGAAGATATATGTGAGATTTTGATGATCTGTATAGATTTCACATCTATTCCCATACAAATAGTGTTTCCAGATTTTTAATGCGAAATTACAGCTGCAAGCTCTAAATCGTGCGTTGGATAATTCTGTTCGTGATCCTTCAACTGTCGTGAAGCATAGGTGACCACCTTCTCTTTTTGCATTAGGATAGCCCCTAGTTCGGTTTTAGAAGCGTCACTGTAAATTACGAAATTCTCTGCGTCCACGTCAAGAATTATCAACACTGGTGCGCTTGTAAGTCTCTTCTTAAACTCTTGAAAGTTTTCTTCGCATTTCTATGTCCACTCAAATTGCTTCCCTTTTCGAATAAGAGCTGTAAGAGGTGCAGCAATTTTGGAAAATCCTTCAACGAAGTGTCGATAGTATCTGGCTAAATCCGTAACATTTTTCGGCACTGGCCACTTACTGACCGCCTCTACTTTAGCAGGGTTGACAGAAATTCCTTCCTTTACAATCACACGTTGCCTAAGAAATGAACTTTTTCCAGCTAAAATTCACATTTTGTGAACTTGGCATAGAGTTGATTCCGTATTAACGTCTCCAAAACCATCTTGAGGTACTGCTCGTATTCCTTCCTAGACCTTGAGTATATTAGAATATCGTCAATGAAGACGATAACAAACTTATCTAAGTACTCTTTGAATACCCAGTTTATAAAATCCATAAAAGTAGCTGGTACATTGGTTAATCCAAACGGCATGACAAGAAACTCATAATGCCCATAACGTATTCGAAAAGCCGTTTTAAGAATATCTGCCTCCTTAATTCTGAGTTGATGGTATTCCGATCGCAAGTCAACCTTTGAGAATACTACTGCTCCCCTGAGTTGATCAAAAATATCATTAATTCTAGGAAGAGGATACTTGTTCTCAATCGTAATCTCATTCCGCTCACGATAATCAATACACATCCGTAACAACCCATCCTTTTTTTTGACCAACAGAACCGGTGCTCCTCATGGGGAATGGCTTTGTCAAATGAATCCTTTGTCCAATAGTTCTTGCAACTGCACTTGGAGTTCCCTAAGTTCGACTGGGATCATACGATAAGGCGCTTTTGATATTGGTGCAGATCCAGGCAATAATTCTATCTCAAAAGAAATTTCCCGCTCTAGAAGACATCCTGATAGGTATTTTGGAAAGACATCCACATATTCCTTTATAATAGGGACATCCTCCAGCTTTAACTCTACCTCTTACTCTTTGTCTACCATGTTAGCTAAATATCCTTGGCATCCATTAGCCAACATTTTCCATACCTTCATTGCAGATACTAACCTGGTTGATGAACTCCAGGATTGACCATAGAAGTGGAATTCTTCTTTACCAAAAGGACTAAACATAACACTATACTTTCGAAAATCAATCTTAGCGTTGTACTTTCCTAAAAAGTCCATTCCAAGAATAATATTGTAATCTTGAAGCTTAATCATAATGAGATCTACATAAAGCCCTCTACCACAAATGGCTATTGGAACATTTCGCATCCAATAATCAGATAACAAAATTTCTCCTGACGGAAGGGAGGTTCTGAAGGGTTGCTTTAGGTTAACAACTTCTCTTCCTAATTTCTGGGCAAACTCCCTCCATACAAACGAATTAGTGGAACCAGAATCAAATAGGGAAATTACATCATAAATGGCGATAGAAATCTAACATGTTACCATATGAGAAGTTCCAGCTTCAGCATCCCCTTTTGTGTAGGCATATATCCTAGCTTGTGGTTCATGAGCTTCTAGTCTTCCTTGTGAAATCGATGGGCATTCGATCTTCGCTTGCACCGTATGTAACTGACTGTTTGAATTCCTATTCGGATATTGTGGGCTCTGATTCTGGCTATTTAACATACAATTCCTTGCATAGTGGCCTTCCTTGCCACAAAGATAGCAGGCGTTTGTCCCCAATCTACATACTCTGAGATGCTTCTTTCCACATTGGGTGCACACGGGATAGTTATTATTATTACCCCGATTGCCTCGGTTGCTCTTCTTTTGAGGGTAATTCTTCTGTTGTCCCTTGCTAGCTGTTGGAAAAAACGGATCCGATATCGGAGCGGAAGTTTTAAAATTTTTTATGCCGTTTCGAAAAGAATCTCATGATGCATATAACAATAAATTAAATTTATGATCAAGCGTACCTTATTTCTCGGATTCCGGAATCACTAGAGCGTTTGACCAACGTGTCTTCTCTACTATTCTCGAGTTCCACGTCTTAGAGTGTGTGTGGGCACACGTTCTATGAATCCAAGTGACCGGTAATGCTTTCTGAAGTCTAAATCCCTCCTTCTCAATTCCGATGTTCCTCGTTGAGAATATGATCCAACTTCTTTCTTCAAAACTACAAAACAGGAGCCGGTTAACCTCCTATGAAAATTATCACTTAGTTTAACCTTCCTCACAGTTTTGATTCAATGGAATTTTCTCTCTTTTTCTGTCTCACAAGATAACCGAATTTTATGAAGTAGAAGAAACCCAAATTATTTTTTCTTCTCTCCCAAAAAACGTTTTTCTCCTAGAAAAATACCAAAAATTAGTTTCTCAAGAATTCCTAGCCTTTATATAGAAGTCTAATCCTTTTCAAAATTTAATTCCTTCTTGAAAAATAATTAATAATTATTTTTTCAGATAAATTTTGAACCAAAAGATCATACAACTTTAGGGCTAGATTCATTGAACCTAAAAACGTTTTTCCAAGGAGAGAATCTCCTCCAAATTTTCGGCCACTAAAGGATAAATCTAGATTGGTGGTTCAAATTTTAAATCAAGAATCTAGACTAGTGAAAATATCCTAGTCCTATCTAGATTCAAATTACTTTTAAACCTTTTTGAATTTAAATAAGATTCACTTGTTTGAATTAAATATTTTTCCTCAAACATCAACCATATTTATTAATTTAAATAAATGGAATATTTGAATTTTTTTTCTCCTCTCAAAACCGTGCACAACAATTTAAAGGAAAAAAAATTCATCAAATAATCTCCTATTATTTAAATCAATTAATAATTTAATGTTAGGAATATATTTGAACAATTTTAAAACAAACTTTTCTTCTCTCCACCTATCTAAAAACCGTACACTTTATTTAGATTATGAGAGAAAAATTTTTTTTTTCAAAATTAAATAATTCAAACACAATCTTATTTCCAAAATTCAAATTAACCAATCACATGTTGACAAATCATATTATTTGTCTACACCAATCTTACATGTCCAATCCTCTTCCGGATTGCATGTTTGTAATACCTAGTTATTTAACGATTATGATTCTTTGTACAAAAAATTCAAATTGTACCTTAAGAATATTAATGAAAAAGCCCGGTTAAGGGTTTTTATAATGTTTTGTGAGTTTTTATGACTTTAAAAGACTCAAAAATAATTTCTAGGACAAGAAAACGTCCTTTTAGGTAAAAAGGAATGAAAATGGCCAAAAATGTATGTTGGTCAAAGTTTGACAAAAAAACGTCGACGGTTGACCAAAAAGTCAACTGTTGACCACGGGAGTCAAATCTCGGCAAGAAAGTCACCTGTCGACAAGAAAGTCAATGGTGGACGAGAAAGCCAAAGATTGACCCCAAAAAGTTAAAGAAAAGACGGTACGAGTAAAATCGCCGCAGTATAGAATTATACTGTATAGGCCGTTTTTACTGATAAAATGATATGTTTAGAACTTAAAACCACCATAGAAAGACAAGCACATTAAGTAGAATTAAAGGGAAAAGGGTTTTAAGAAATAAGGAAATTTTTATACAGTTTGTTTTCACACAGATAAATTTTGGACTGCCGTTCGGTAAACTAATACTGTGCATAAGTGAATCCAGTATTAGAAATACCTGTGTTAAAACATTAATGGACTGTGTAATAAGTTAAAAAGCCAAACAAGCTTAAGAAAAGCTTGCATCACCTAACTTTTTCTTAATGACATCATTAAATGATTTAATGAAAATTTTGGAAAGTAATTGGCCAAAAATCAGCCACAATGGCCAGCCACATGTCCCCTCCCAAAGTCCTATTTCTGAAATTTTTGAGGACTAAGTTGTGCAATTTCAAGAAATTCCAACCTCTATAAATAGGTGAGTTTACTTTTGAAAAAAATTAGAAAACTTAGCCAAACTTTGCCAAATTTGCTCCACCAAAAATCCGAACTTCAACAAGAGAGAAAGGAAGGAAATTTTGCAAAACCAAGTGTGTTTTAAGCCTAGGGATAGTCGGTTTTACCTTAGAGAGCAAGCAAGGAAGTTTGAAAAAAATTGGAACCCATATCTAGGCCAAGGGCCGGTTGTGTGGGGCAAGAGGAAAGCAAGAGAGAAAAGTTGAATCCAAAGGGGGATTTAGGGTTTTGAGTGTTGGTTTCCACTTAGAACATCATTTAAGAGCACTAGAGCATTTGGTGCACAAGTTGGCCAAAGGACCGGCTGTTGGAGAGGGAAAAAGGGGAGCCAAGAGCCAATCCAAAAATTCGGATCCAAGGTGAGGTAAAATTCCAAATTCTTAAGCTTTCATTTAAATTTCAATTGGAGAAAATTTAAATGTATTTAAGCATGTGTTGTAATGAGCATAAGCTCACTTTAATTTTCTGCCCTAAATTAAGATTATAGGCTATGTGCTTGTTATGGTTAGGGTTTATGGTTTGGTGGTTATGTTTTTTTGCATGCTAGATGTTTGTGAAATGGTTAGGGTTTATGTACATTATGTTTGATGCTAAATTTGATTTGTATGTTGAATATTGGACGTTAGAAAACGCTGCATGACCACTTTCTAGGCTCCCGCGTGTTCGGTTGAGGTTAGATGTACGTAATAGGACGTAAAATGAATGTAAAACCGAAAACTGCCATTTCGGGTGGAAACTGGCCAGTTTCGGGAAAAGCTGATTTTAAGGGCTTTATAGGCCGAATGAAAAAAAACTCAAAACATGAAAGTTGTAGAGTAAGGTTTTTCCAAGGGGGCAACGTGGACAGTTTTTCAAAACGAGGCTCCAATGGCCTCGGTTTTTAGCAAAACCCGAGCCTGACCATGCCCAGGACACGGCCAGGAATGATTTCACAAGGTTTTTGACAATGAAAACGTCCGAACTAGACTTTGCTCAAAACATGAAAGCTGTAGAGTTTTTCAATATCCAAAACTTTCATGAAGACAAGTTTTTCAGAATTGGTCTTAATTTTAAGATGAAAATGGCTTTCGGAAAACTGTACAGGAATTATGGAAAATCCTGTACAGGATTTATAAATTAACACAGAAAAAGTGTAATTCTGTAATTACACTGCAAAATTGACATTGAGAAACTGTTCCAAAGGCAGTCTCCAATAGTCAATAATTTTATATGACTCCTTTTAAGGTTTTCAGTTTTTTTTAAAGATTGAACAAAAGGATTTTTAAACCAAAACCTAAGAATTCTTTTCTAAAGAAATAAGTTTGTTTTTAAAACCTAAGTTAAAGATTTAACCGGTTAGGGTTACTTAGGTAACCAATTAGGACAATGTAAAGATAAGTAAGGTTATATAAGAATGTTGGTTATATTACCAACAGTTCTAACTCTTACTTTTATTAATCTCAGAACGTCGCACGCCGAAGTGTCCCAACGGGATTTAACTCGACTTTTGGACACAGCTTTTACGAACGAGGTAAGTACAACTCCGCCTACAGCATGGGCTTTGTTGTGTATACTTGCCAAAGTATGATGAAAATGCTATGTAGTGTAAATGTTATCTCTTATGTGTTGTAGATAGTTTTAAGTTATAGGAAATGTTATAGAAAATGTCATGCTTTGTAGTATGCTATGATTATGTGTTATGAATATGTTATAAAATGCTATGATGATATGCTATGTTATATGCTATGGTATGTTATGTGTTATAAAAAGTTGAAATGCTATGATTTAGAATGCTATGGAATAGGTTATGATGATAAGATTATAAATTAATTGTGTGACATATCACGATGTATGCTCACTAATTAATACAAGTAAGTATGAGATAATGAAAGTTATGATGGCAAATAATTTGCCTGTGTCGTACCGACCCGCGTTAGGTTGGGTTGAACTATGGATTGAATTGGAAATGGTTTGGCCGCCCCAACCAATTCATAGTTGCGCGCCCGGTATGAACACTTACGTTATGGGACCCACAAGATAAGACAAGATAAGTTATGATAAGTTAAGAAAGCAAGTTACGATTAATCAAGCAAGCATAATGAAGCATAAATGGCTCATGCATAAGTTAAGATAAGTTATATTATGTTATGCTTAAGTTATGATTAGTGTGGTATACTAGTTAGGATATGTGTGATGTGTTTTATTTAAAGTAAATTGCGGTATAGAATAGTTGTACTTGCTGAGCGAAAGCTCACTGTCTTACGTCTGTGCTGTAGGTAAGCAGCCTGGAAATAATTCTTGATGCAAGATGGAGGGCATGGATTGGCGGACTGTGAAATGTGGGAATAAACCGCTACGTGTTTCGTTATATTATGTAATTATGAAATAAGTTTTATTTACACCCAAACAACGTAATTAATGTTCGATATACATTTATATTTCGTATGTAAGTACAGTATAAAAAAAAAAAAAAAATTTCCGCTGTGTAAGTTATGTATGTACGATATGTATGTATGGTAACGACCTGTGCTAGGCGGGTCGTTAAGAGTTGGTATCAGAGAGGTTCCCTGCATCAAATTTCACAGTCAGCCTGCCATCGCCGCCATCATTGTAAGTTAAAAATTTTATTTTCGTATATTAATAATTATTATGCGAATATATGATGATAGATACGGGATTATGGACGCGGCACTAGTAGCAGAGGATCAACGCTCGGTGGCTTCATTTTACGAGTCACAGCCTCTACTGTTCGATGGTACGAGACGGACAGTGTCGCTATCGGTATGGCTATACGACACAGAGCTGATATTCCGCACCAGCCATATTGTGGAGCGTCTGCAGGTCTCTTTAGCGAGTCGGTGCTTAGTAGCGGATGCCCGATTATAGTGGATGACCTGGGGCGAGAGATCGCTTCCAGAGCGCACTTGGGCATATTTTCGTGTCCTAGTGATTGCACGCTACGGTCCGATACCGGAGGAGGGAGCGGACGAGCCTTACCGCGATCCTGAGATTTATCGGGATATGTCCCACGACCGGTATTACGAGTTTGTTGCGGATTGGCACACATATCCCCAGGAGTCCATGGGACATTATTGCCGACGATTTCAGGAGGCGATGTTGCCCCATATTCCCCAGGACATACCTGACCCAGGGATGCAGGCTTTAGTGATACTCCGCAACGGACTACCTCTACAGATTCGGCAGCACACTCCTATGCCTACACCTGACATGACAGTAGGTCATATGATCGAGTATATTTTGGGTGCTGAGATCCTCGTTCAGGCTTTGCAGGCAGACGCATATGTGGTAGAGCCTCAGGTTCCCGCTAACGACGCCGAGATACCAGAGCCGGTGTATGAGCCAGATCCAGCCTACCAGGAGGACCCGATGGCTGCCGACCCGATGCCAGAGGTACCTGCTCATGAGGTCGACTTTGAGGCCGAGGCTGATGACTATGACGGGGATGATGAGATGGACGTTCCCGAGGACCCGATTCCTCCTATTATCGTATTATCCAGCGATGATGAGGAGGAGGAGCCCGAGCACGAGCCTGGGTTTGGAAGGTGGCCGGAGGAGGGAGATGACTTCGAGGAGGATCCGGAGGAGATCTTCGATGAGGACGGAGAGGCCGACTCCGACGTCTCAGTAGTCACAGTTGTAGAGTTAGATTAGGATTAGATCGATCGATTATGTATATATTTTTGCTTTTAAGACTGTTTGTACTAGCTTATTATTTTTGAGATAGGCTTGTACTTATGTACGATGGTAAAGTGGTAGACACTTCTATCATATTTTTGACCCTGTGTATACAGTATGATGAACATATATGTACGTATATTATTGTAAATATGATGTACTTTTTGTAAATGTACAAAAGATAAGTTCAAAGTATGGTATGAATGACAAATGTTATGTTATGAGATACAATGTCTGTATTATGACTATGAATGCTATGATAAGTATGTAATGTTAAGTATTACATTATGATAAGATAAATGATGAATGAAAGAAAGGATATTAATAGTATGATAATATCTTTTCTAAATGGTATGATAGGATGGTACGCCCACGTCGAGCAATGCCAGTAAATCCGCCCGAGCCGGATTTCGCGACAATTGTTGCAAATTTGCAAAGACAGCTACTCGAACAGCAGCAAGAAACTAACAGATTGCGAGAACAGATAGCGCAATTGAATCAGAGGCCCCAAGTGAACGAAGTTCCACCCCCAGTACAACAGGTACCGCCAGTGGTACCTCAAGTTCCAGAGGTCCAACCAGAGATTCCTCGGAATGCTGAGATTCCGATGGCACAAGCAGGAGGACAGGACAATGTACAGCCAGTGCGGGAGGATCTGCTGTACGAGAGATTCAGGCGGATGAAGGCGCCTGAATTTGAAGGGGTAACTGACCCAGTCGCCGCCGATAATTGGTTGATCGATATCCAGGTTATCTTGGATTTCATGCGGCTTACAGAACAGGAGAAGGTTCTCTGTGCTTCATTTGCCTTGAAGAAAGATGCACGGCACTGGTGGATGACCGTTCAAATGCGGCGGGATGTCATGGCCATGAACTGGCAGGATTTTGTAATCGAATTCCGTGCCATGTACTACAACGCGGAGATACTGGCGGCTCAGCAAGATGAGTTCATCAGTTTACGACAGGGATCGATGACGGTTATGGAGGCCGTAAAGAAATTTGAGCAGCTAGCCCGTCTGTGCCCGGAACTGGTTCCGAATGAAAAGGAAAAGGTCAGAAGGATGATAAAGATGTTCCGCACAGACATCTCCAAGCAGGTCAGTGCAGGCAGTAGCCCACCTACCCTGGTATCTGATTGTGTCAGTAGAGCGATAAGAGCTGAGTACTGGATCAACCAGGACAAGGAAGCTAGGGCTCAGATTTTTAAAGCCAGAAAGGAGGAAAAGGCCGTGGTAAAGCAGACACAGCCTCGTCAAAATGCTGAGACCAACCAGAAGGGCCAGACCAGTAGCCCTGCCCAGAATTCCAAGCAGTTTGGAAAGAATAAGAGAAAGGGTAATTTCACGGGCCAGGGACAACAGAAAACTTCCCACAGAAGAGTAATAATCGGGGAAGGGATGGTAACAGTGTTGAGTATCCGCAGTGTGCCAAATGCGGAAAGAAGCATCCAGGGGTATGCAGAATGGGGACAAATGTTTGTTACCTATGTGGCAAGGAGGGGCATTTTGCCAGAAGCTGCAACCAGAACCCCCAAAACCAGAACCCTCCACCATCTAACCGAAACGCACCCGGTCAATTACACGCAGTCCAAGCCAGACTCGAAGGACCCTCGATCACGCAAGGCAGATTGGAGGCTCCTGAACCTCAAGCCAGGATCTATGCTTACACGAGAGGAGATGCTGAAGCAGGAACTTCTCACGTGGTGACAGGTCAGATCTCTATCACCACTCATGAAGCTATTGCCTTGTTTGATTCTGGAGCCACTCACTCGTTTATATCCTTAGAGTTCGCCCAGAAGTTAGGAAGAGGTGTTGATAAGTTAGAGCAGCCTTTCAAAACTTCTCTGCCATCCGGAGAAATTTTATGGTCCGATTTCTGGATACAGAATATTCCCGTAATTATTTGTGGTAGAGAATTGTATGTAGATCTCATCGCGATCCGACTTCAGGATTTCGATGTGATCTTAGGGATGGACTTCTTGGGCAAGTACAACGCCAAGATCGACTGCCGGAAGCGTTGTGTGGCTTTCAATCCCTACGATGAAGAGGAGTTCAATTTCCATGGACAGTCTCGGAACTCAACAACCAGATTGGTCACGGCAATGAAAGCTTGGAAAATGTTAGCTAGTGGCTGTCAGGGGTACTTAGCTAACATGGTGGACAAGGATCGGGAGATGGAATTAACGCCGGAAGATGTCCCCATTATTAAGGAATATGTGGATATCTTTCCGAAGGATTTGCCAGGGCTCCCGCCAGAACGTGAAATTTCGTTCGAGATCGAGTTGCTACCTGGAGCTGCTCCGATATCGAAAGCACCTTACCGCATGGCACCAGCTGAGCTTAGAGAACTGCAAGTGCAATTACAAGAGTTGCTCGACAAGGGATTCATCCGACAGAGTTACTCTCCGTGGGGAGCGCCTGTTTTGTTCGTTAAGAAAAAGGATGGATCGTTGCGTATGTGTATCGACTATCGCGAGCTGAATAAGATCACAATCAAGAACAAGTATCCCCTCCCGAGGATAGACGATCTGTTTGATCAGCTTAGGGGAGCAGTGGTATTTTCAAAGGTCGATCTGCGATCAGGTTATCATCAGCTCAAGATCAAGGAGTCAGATATCTCCAAGACGGCTTTTCGTACGCGCTATGGACACTACGAATTCTTGGTTATGCCGTTTGGACTGACCAACGCCCCAGCTGCTTTCATGGATCTTATGAACAGAGTGTTCAAAGAATATTTGGATAAGTTCGTCATCGTCTTTATTGACGATATTTTGATTTATTCAAGGTCCCAGGAAGAACATAAGCAGCATTTGAGAGTAGTGATGGAGACGTTGAGACGACATCAGCTATATGCCAAGTTCACAAAATGTGAATTTTGGCTAGAAAAGGTGCATTTCTTGGGGCATGTGGTGTCCAAAGAAGGGATTTCTGTGGATCCTGCTAAGGTAGAGGCAGTTAGTTTATGGCCCAGACCTAAGAATGTTACGGAAATCAGGAGTTTCCTTGGATTGGCTGGTTATTATCGGCGATTCGTAGAGGGATTTTCAAAGATCGCAACCCCTCTTTCTGCTCTTACCCGGAAAGGAAGGAATTTCGAGTGGACATCGAAATGTGAAGAGAACTTTCAGGAGCTAAAAAAGAAGCTTACTAGCGCCCCAGTGTTAGTAATTCCTGACGTAGATGCGGGAAATTTCGTTATTTACAGTGATGCTTCCAAAATAGGACTTGGAGCGGTCCTGATGCAACATGGAAAGGTGGTCGCCTATGCCTCACGACAATTGAAGGAGCACGAAAAGAACTACCCTACGCACGATCTGGAGTTAGCAGCGGTAGTTTTTGCACTCAAGATCTGGAGGCACTACTTATACGGGAATAAATGCGAAATTTACACAGACCACCAGAGCCTCAAGTACATTTTTACTCAGAAAGAGCTCAACATGAGACAACGTAGATGGCTAGAACTTGTGAAGGATTATGATTGTGAAATCCTTTACCATCCTGGAAAGGCAAACCGGGTGGCAGATGCTTTAAGTCGGAAATCGGTAGGCATGCTGATGTCTATTGAGATTTTTCCGAAGCCACTACAAAGAGAAATTTCTGAGTTCAACTTGGAGCTGTTGACGGGAAGATTGTCCTCTCTGACCCTCCAGTCCAATCTTTTGGAAGTTATCAAGACGCATCAAGGAAAAGACCCATCTTTGATGAAGGCGCAACTTTTCAATGAAAAGAACAAGGAGTTTAAGACCTCTGCCGATGGTGTTATCTACTTCAAAGAAAGGATTTGTGTTCCCGACTTTAAGTTTTTGAAGGATCAGATACTATCAGAGGCACATAAGACGCCGTATTCAGTGCATCCAGGAGCTTCCAAGATGTACAAAGATCTCCGAGAGAATTATTGGTGGCCAAGCATGAAGAATGAGATAGCAAAGTACGTGTCAAAATGCCTAACTTGCCAGAGAGTGAAGGCCGAACATCGACATCCAGGCGGAGAATTGCAGAAGATAGAGCTTCCCGAATGGAAATGGGAGCAAATCACTATGGATTTTGTCGTAGGACTGCCCAGAACTTCAAATGGGAATGACACAATCTGGGTGGTTGTTGATCGACTAACCAAATCCGCCCACTTCATCGCTATCAAAGCCACTTATTCGGTAGAAAAATTGGCTGAAGTCTACGTATCCCAGATCGTCAGATACCATGGAGTACCGAAATCGATCATCTCGGACCGTGATGGACGTTTCACTTCTCGATTTTGGACAAGTGTGCACAATGCTATGGGGTCGAAGCTGAAGTTCAGTACGGCTTTCCATCCCCAAACTGACGGTCAATCAGAACGAACCATCCAGACGCTAGAAGATATGTTGAGAGCATGTGTTCTGGATTTCATGGGAAACTGGGATCAGAAGCTGCAAATGATCGAATTTTCATATAACAATAGCTATCACGCTTCGATTGGTATGGCTCCCTTTGAAGCATTGTATGGAAGGAAATGTCGATCCCCCATTCATTGGCAGGAGGTGGGTCAGAAGCAGCTTCAAACCACGGATTTTATCCGAAAGACTTCAGAGGATATTAAAAAGATTAAACAAAGGCTAGATGTGGCTTTCAGTCGTCAGAAAAGCTATGCTGACAAGCGTAGAAGGCCTTTGGAATTCCAAGTCGGAGATGCGGTATTCATAAAGATAGCTCCAATGAAGGGAGTAATGCGCTTTGGCAAGAAAGGGAAGCTTAGTCCAAGGTATACTGGACCATTTGAAATCCTTGAAAGAGTTGGGAAAGTAGCCTATAAGCTTGCCCTACCGCCAGAACTTGCGTCAATGCACAATGTATTCCACGTCTCGATGCTCAAAAAGTATGTGTCAGACCCTTCTCATGTGCTTAACCAGGAACCAGTGGAAGTTCAAACGGACTTAACTTATGAAGAAAAGCCCGTACGAATATTAGATCGGGAAGAGAAGGTCTTAAGGAATAAGACGATTCCCATGGTTAAAGTGTTGTGGCGAAACCACAAGGTTGAAGAAGCAACCTGGGAATTAGAAGATAGTATGAGGAAGAACTACCCCGGTTTGTTCTAATTTTCGAGGACGAAAATTTTTAAGGGGGGTAGATTGTAATACCTAGTTATTTAACGATTATGATTCTTTGTACAAAAAAATTCAAATTGTACCTTAAGAATATTAATGAAAAAGCCCGGTTAAGGGTTTTTATAATGTTTTGTGAGTTTTTATGACTTTAAAAGACTCAAAAATAATTTCTAGGACAAGAAAACGTCCTTTTAGGTAAAAAGGAATGAAAATGGCCAAAAATGTATGTTGGTCAAAGTTTGACCAAAAACGTCGACGGTTGACCAAAAAGTCAACTGTTGACCACGGGAGTCAAATCTCGGCAAGAAAGTCACCTGTCGACAAGAAAGTCAATGGTGGACGAGAAAGCCAAAGATTGACCCCAAAAAGTTAAAGAAAAGACGGTACGAGTAAAATCGCCGCAGTATAGAATTATACTGTATAGGCCGTTTTTACTGATAAAATGATATGTTTAGAACTTAAAACCACCATAGAAAGACAAGCACATTAAGTAGAATTAAAGGGCAAAAGGGTTTTAAGAAATAAGGAAATTTTTATACAGTTTGTTTTCACACAGATAAATTTTGGACTGCCGTTCGGTAAACTAATACTGTGCATAAGTGAATCCAGTATTAGAAATACCTGTGTTAAAACATTAATGGACTGTGTAATAAGTTAAAAAGCCAAACAAGCTTAAGAAAAGCTTGCATCACCTAACTTTATTTAATGACATCATTAAATGATTTAATGAAAATTTTGGAAAGTAATTGGCCAAAAATCAGCCACAATGGCCGGCCACATGTCCCCCCTAAAGTCCTATTTCTGAAATTTTTGAGGACTAAGTTGTGCAATTTCAAGAAATTCCAACCTCTATAAATAGGTGAGTTTACTATTGAAAAAAATTAGAAAACTTAGCCAAACTTTGCCAAATTTTCTCCACCAAAAATCCGAACTTCAACAAGAGAGAAAGGAAGGAAATTTTGCAAAACCAAGTGTGTTTTAAGCCTAGGGATAGTCGGTTTTACCTTAGAGAGCAAGCAAGGAAGTTTGAAAAAAATTGGAACCCATATCTAGGCCAAGGGCCGGTTGTGTGGGGCAAGAGGAAAGCAAGAGAGAAAAGTTGAATCCAAAGGGGGATTTAGGGTTTTGAGTGTTGGTTTCCACTTAGAACATCATTTAAGAGCACTAGAGCATTTGGTGCACAAGTTGGCCAAAGGACCGGCTGTTGGAGAGGGAAAAAGGGGAGCCAAGAGCCAATCCAAAAATTCGGATCCAAGGTGAGGTAAAATTCCAAATTCTTAAGCTTTCATTTAAATTTCAATTGGAGAAATTTAAATGTATTTAAGCATGTGTTGTAATGAGCATAAGCTCACTTTAATTTTCTGCCCTAAATTAAGATTATAGGCTATGTGCTTGTTATGGTTAGGGTTTATGGTTTGGTGGTTATGATTTTTGCATGCTAGATGTTTGTGAAATGGTTAGGGTTTATGTACATTATGTTTGATGCTAAATTTGATTTGCATGTTGAATATTGGACGTTAGAAAACGCTGCATGACCACTTTCTAGGCTCCCGCGTGTTCGGTTGAGGTTAGATGTACGTAATAGGACGTAAAATGAATGTAAAACCGAAAACTGCCATTTCGGGTAGAAACTGGCCAGTTTCGGGAAAAGCTGATTTTAAGGCCTTTAGAGGCCGAATGAGGAAAAACTCAAAACATGAAAGTTGTAGAGTAAGGTTTTTCCAAGGGGCAACGTGGACAGTTTTTCAAAACGAGGCTCCAATGGCCTCGGTTTTTAGCAAAACCCGAGCCTGACCATGCCCAGGACCATGCACGGCCAGGAATGATTTCACAAGGTTTTTGACAATGAAAACGTCCGAACTAGACTTTGCTCAAAACATGAAAGCTGTAGAGTTTTTCAATATCCAAAACTTTCATGAAGACAAGTTTTTCAGAATTGGTCTTAATTTTAAGATGAAAATGGCTTTCGGAAAACTGTACAGGAATTATGGAAATCCTGTACAGGATTTATAAATTAACACAGAAAAAGTGTAATTCTGTAATTACACTGCAAAATTGACATTGAGAAACTGTTCCAAAGGCAGTCTCCAATAGTCAATAATTTTATACGACTCCTTTTAAGGTTTTCAGTTTTTTTTAAAGATTGAACAAAAGGATTTTTAAACCAAAACCTAAGAATTCTTTTCTAAAGAAATAAGTTTGTTTTTAAAACCTAAGTTAAAGATTTAACCGGTTAGGGTTACTTAGGTAACCAATTAGGACAATGTAAAGATAAGTAAGGTTATATAAGAATGTTGGTTATATTACCAACAGTTCTAACCCTTACTTTTATTAATCTCAGAACGTCGCACGCCGAAGTGTCCCAACGGGATTTAACTCGACTTTTGGACACAGCTTTTACGAACGAGGTAAGTACAACTCCGCCTACAGCATGGGCTTTGTTGTGTATACTTGCCAAAGTATGATGAAAATGCTATGTAGTGTAAATGTTACTCTTATGTGTTGTAGATAGTTTTAAGTTATAGGAAATGTTATAGAAAATGTCATGCTTTGTAGTATGCTATGATTATGTGTTATGAATATGTTATAAAATGCTATGATGATATGCTATGTTATATGCTATGGTATGTTATGTGTTATAAAAAGTTGAAATGCTATGATTTAGAATGCCATGGAATAGGTTATGATGATAAGATTATAAATTAATTGTGTGACATATCACGATGTATGCTCACTAATTAATACAATTAAGTATGAGATAATGAAAGTTATGATGGCAAATAATTTGCCTGTGTCGTACCGACCCGCGTTAGGTCGGGTTGAACTATGGATTGAATTGGAAATGGTTTGGCCGCCCCAACCAATTCATAGTTGCGCGCCCGGTACGAACACTTACGTTATGGGGCCCACAAGATAAGACAAGATAAGTTATGATAAGTTAAGAAAGCAAGTTACGATTAATCAAGCAAGCATAATGAAGCATAAATGGCTCATGCATAAGTTAAGATAAGTTATATTATGTTATGCTTAAGTTATGATTAGTGTGGTATGCTAGTTAGGATATGTGTGATGTGTTTTATTTAAAGTAAATTGCGGTATAGAATAGTTGTACTTGCTGAGCGAAAGCTCACTGTCTTACGTCTGTGCTGTAGGTAAGCAGCCTGGAAATAATTCTTATGCAAGATGGAGGGCATGGATTGGCGGACTGTGAAATGTGGGAATAAACCGCTACGCGTTTCGTTATATTATGTAATTATGAAATAAGTTTTATTTACACCCAAACAACGTAATTAATGTTCGATATACATTTATATTTCGTATGTAAGTACAGTATAAAAAAAAAAAAAAATTTCCGCTGTGTAAGTTATGTATGTACGATATGTATGTATGGTAACGACCTGTGCTAGGCGGGTCGTTACAGAGTTGGTATCAGAGCGGTTCCCTGCGATCAAATTTCACAGTCAGCCTGCCATCGCCGCCATCATTGTAAGTTAAAAATTTTATTTTCGTATATTAATAATTATTATGCGCTATATTATGATAGATACGATATGGACCCGGACCAAGTCGACGCAGACCGAGAGGCGACGAGGTCATTCTTTCGAGTCCGCTTATGTTTGACGGACGAGACGGACCAGTGGCAGCATGGTTGTATGATATGGAGTTGATATTCCATACCTGCCACATCGAGGCCGGCTACAGGTTCCTTGTAGCGATGTTCGCTGTTGACGCTAGGATATGGTGGATCACCTTGGAGAGCGTCGTTCCAGAGCGCACGTGGGCATTTTCGCACGCAGTGATGGCTCGTTACGGGCCGATGATAGGCGAGGGAGCGGGCGATGTACTCCGCGATGCGAGATCTATGGGAATGCACCACACCGTTACCTCAGCTAGTAGCTGATTGGCACGCGTATCCTCAGGAGACGATGGCCCATTATTGTCGACGATTCCAGGAGTCGATGCTGCCATATTCCCAGTATCTGCAGATCCCGAGCTGCAGGCTTAGTTATTCTGAGGAACGGATTGCCTATTCAGATCCGGCAGTACGTTCCTGAACCCATGCTCGGTTTGTCAGTGGACAATGATTGAGGCTATTTTGGGAGTCGAGGCTAATCCACGTTCAGGATTTGCAGGCCAGACGCAGTAGAGCCTCAGGTTCCCGCTAACGACGCCGAGATACCAGAGCCGGTGTATGAGCCAGATCCAGCCTACCAGGAGGACCCGATGGCTGCCGACCCGATGCCAGAGGTACCTGCTCATGAGGTCGACTTTGAGGCCGAGGCTGATGACTATGACGGGGATGATGAGATGGACGTTCCCGAGGACCCGATTCCTCCTATTATCGTATTATCCAGCGATGATGAGGAGGAGGAGCCGAGCACGAGCCTGGGTTTGGAGGGTGGCCGGAGGAGGGAGATGACTTCGAGGAGGATCCGGAGGAGATCTTCGATGAGGACGGAGAGGCCGACTCCGACGTCTCAGTAGTCACAGTTGTAGAGTTAGATTAGGATTAGATCGATCGATTATGTATATATTTTTGCTTTTAAGACTGTTTGTACTAGCTTATTATTTTTTGAGATAGGCTTGTACTTATGTACGATGGTAAAGTGGTAGACACTTCCATCATATTTTTGACCCTGTGTATACAGTATGATGAACATATATGTACGTATATTATTGTAAATATGATGTACTTTTTGTAAATGTACAAAAGATAAGTTCAAAGTATGGTATGAATGACAAATGTTATGTTATGAGATACAATGTCTGTATTATGACTATGAATGCTATGATAAGTATGTAATGTTAAGTATTACATTATGATAAGATAAATGATGAATGAAAGAAAGGATATTAATAGTATGATAATATCTTTTCTAAATGATATGATAGGATGGTACGCCCACGTCGAGCAACGCCAGTAAATCCGCCCGAGCCGGATTTCGCGACAATTGTTGCAAATTTGCAAAGACAGCTGCTCGAACAGCAGCAAGAAACTAACAGATTGCGAGAACAGATAGCGCAATTGAATCAGAGGCCCCAAGTGAACGAAGTTCCACCCCCAGTACAACAGGTACCGCCAGTGGTACCTCAAGTTCCAGAGGTCCAACCAGAGATTCCTCGGAATGCTGAGATTCCGATGGCACAAGCAGGAGGACAGGACAATGTACAGCCAGTGCGGGAGGATCTGCTGTACGAGAGATTCAGGCGGATGAAGGCGCCTGAATTTGAAGGGGTAACTGATCCAGTCGCCGCCGATAATTGGTTGATCGATATCCAGGTTATCTTGGATTTCATGCGGCTTACAGAACAGGAGAAGGTTCTCTGTGCTTCATTTGCCTTGAAGAAAGATGCACGGCACTGGTGGATGACCGTTCAAATGCGGCGGGATGTCATGGCCATGAACTGGCAGGATTTGTAACCGAATTCCGTGCCATGTACTACAACGCGGAGATACTGGCGGCTCAGCAAGATGAGTTCACCAGTTTACGACAGGGATCGATGACGGTTATGGAGGCCGTAAAGAAATTTGAGCAGCTAGCCCGTCTGTGCCCGGAACTGGTTCCGAATGAAAAGGAAAAGGTCAGAAGGATGATGAAGATGTTCCGCACAGACATCTCCAAGCAGGTCAGTGCAGGCAGTAGCCCACCTACCCTGGTATCTGATTGTGTCAGTAGAGCGATAAGAGCTGAGTACTGGATCAACCAGGACAAGGAAGCTAGGGCTCAGATTTTTAAAGCCAGAAAGGAGGAAAAGGCCGTGGTAAAGCAGACACAGCCTCGTCAAAACGCTGAGACCAACCAGAAGGGCCAGACCAGTAGCCCTGCCCAGAATTCCAAGCAGTTTGGAAAGAATAAGAGAAAGGGTAATTTCACGGGCCAGGGACAACAGAAAAACTTCCCACAGAAGAGTAATAATCGGGGAAGGGATGGTAACAGCGTTGAGTATCCGCAGTGTGCCAAATGCGGAAAGAAGCATCCAGGGGTATGCAGAATGGGGACAAATGTTTGTTACCTATGTGGCAAGGAGGGGCATTTTGCCAGAAGCTGCAACCAGAACCCCCAAAACCAGAACCCTCCACCATCTAACCGAAACGCACCCGGTCAATTACACGCAGTCCAAGCCAGACTCGAAGGACCCTCGATCACGCAAGGCAGATTAGAGGCTCCTGAACCTCAAGCCAGGATCTATGCTTACACGAGAGGAGATGCTGAAGCAGGAACTTCTCACGTGGTGACAGGTCAGATCTCTATCACCACTCATGAAGCTATTGCCTTGTTTGATTCTGGAGCCACTCACTCGTTTATATCCTTAGAGTTCGCCCAGAAGTTAGGAAGAGGTGTTGATAAGTTAGAGCAGCCTTTCAAAACTTCTCTGCCATCCGGAGAAATTTTATGGTCCGATTTCTGGATACAGAATATTCCCGTAATTATTTGTGGTAGAGAATTGTATGTAGATCTCATCGCGATCCGACTTCAGGATTTCGATGTGATCTTAGGGATGGACTTCTTGGGCAAGTACAACGCCAAGATCGACTGCCGGAAGCGTTGTGTGGCTTTCAATCCCTACGATGAAGAGGAGTTCAATTTCCATGGACAGTCTCGGAACTCAACAACCAGATTGGTCACGGCAATGAAAGCTTGGAAAATGTTAGCTAGTGGCTGTCAGGGGTACTTAGCTAACATGGTGGACAAGGATCGGGAGATGGAATTAACGCCGGAAGATGTCCCCATTATTAAGGAATATGTGGATATCTTTCCGAAGGATTTGCCAGGGCTTCCGCCAGAACGTGAAATTTCGTTCGAGATCGAGTTGCTACCTGGAGCTGCTCCGATATCGAAAGCACCTTACCGCATGGCACCAGCTGAGCTTAGAGAACTGCAAGTGCAATTACAAGAGTTGCTCGACAAGGGATTCATCCGACAGAGTTACTCTCCGTGGGGAGCGCCTGTTTTGTTCGTTAAGAAAAGGATGGATCGTTGCGTATGTGTATCGACTATCGCGAGCTGAATAAGATCACAATCAAGAACAAGTATCCCCTCCCGAGGATAGACGATCTGTTTGATCAGCTTAGGGGAGCAGTGGTATTTTCAAAGGTCGATCTGCGATCAGGTTATCATCAGCTCAAGATCAAGGAGTCAGATATCTCCAAGACGGCTTTTCGTACGCGCTATGGACACTACGAATTCTTGGTTATGCCGTTTGGACTGACCAACGCCCCAGCTGCTTTCATGGATCTTATGAACAGAGTGTTCAAAGAATATTTGGATAAGTTCGTCATCGTCTTTATTGACGATATTTTGATTTATTCAAGGTCCCAGGAAGAACATAAGCAGCATTTGAGAGTAGTGATGGAGACGTTGAGACGACATCAGCTATATGCCAAGTTCACAAAATGTGAATTTTGGCTAGAAAAGGTGCATTTCTTGGGGCATGTGGTGTCCAAAGAAGGGATTTCTGTGGATCCTGCTAAGGTAGAGGCAGTTAGTTTATGGCCCAGACCTAAGAATGTTACGGAAATCAGGAGTTTCCTTGGATTGGCTGGTTATTATCGGCGATTCGTAGAGGGATTTTCAAAGATCGCAACCCCTCTTTCTGCTCTTACCCGGAAAGGAAGGAATTTCGAGTGGACATCGAAATGTGAAGAGAACTTTCAGGAGCTAAAAAAGAAGCTTACTAGCGCCCCAGTGTTAGTAATTCCTGACGTAGATGCGGGAAATTTCGTTATTTACAGTGATGCTTCCAAAATAGGACTTGGAGCGGTCCTGATGCAACATGGAAAGGTGGTCGCCTATGCCTCACGACAATTGAAGGAGCACGAAAAGAACTACCCTACGCACGATCTGGAGTTAGCAGCGGTAGTTTTTGCACTCAAGATCTGGAGGCACTACTTATACGGGAATAAATGCGAAATTTACACAGACCACCAGAGCCTCAAGTACATTTTTACTCAGAAAGAGCTCAACATGAGACAACGTAGATGGCTAGAACTTGTGAAGGATTATGATTGTGAAATCCTTTACCATCCTGGAAAGGCAAACCGGGTGGCAGATGCTTTAAGTCGGAAATCGGTAGGCATGCTGATGTCTATTGAGATTTTTCCGAAGCCACTACAAAGAGAAATTTCTGAGTTCAACTTGGAGCTGTTGACGGGAAGATTGTCCTCTCTGACCCTCCAGTCCAATCTTTTGGAAGTTATCAAGACGCATCAAGGAAAAGACCCATCTTTGATGAAGGCGCAACTTTTCAATGAAAAGAACAAGGAGTTTAAGACCTCTGCCGATGGTGTTATCTACTTCAAAGAAAGGATTTGTGTTCCCGACTTTAAGTTTTTGAAGGATCAGATACTATCAGAGGCACATAAGACGCCGTATTCAGTGCATCCAGGAGCTTCCAAGATGTACAAAGATCTCCGAGAGAATTATTGGTGGCCAAGCATGAAGAATGAGATAGCAAAGTACGTGTCAAAATGCCTAACTTGCCAGAGAGTGAAGGCCGAACATCGACATCCAGGCGGAGAATTGCAGAAGATAGAGCTTCCCGAATGGAAATGGGAGCAAATCACTATGGATTTTGTCGTAGGACTGCCCAGAACTTCAAATGGGAATGACACAATCTGGGTGGTTGTTGATCGACTAACCAAATCCGCCCACTTCATCGCTATCAAAGCCACTTATTCGGTAGAAAAATTGGCTGAAGTCTACGTATCCCAGATCGTCAGATACCATGGAGTACCGAAATCGATCATCTCGGACCGTGATGGACGTTTCACTTCTCGATTTTGGACAAGTGTGCACAATGCTATGGGGTCGAAGCTGAAGTTTAGTACGGCTTTCCATCCCCAAACTGACGGTCAATCAGAACGAACCATCCAGACGCTAGAAGATATGTTGAGAGCATGTGTTCTGGATTTCATGGGAAACTGGGATCAGAAGCTGCAAATGATCGAATTTTCATATAACAATAGCTATCATGCTTCGATTGGTATGGCTCCCTTTGAAGCATTGTATGGAAGGAAATGTCGATCCCCCATTCATTGGCAGGAGGTGGGTCAGAAGCAGCTTCAAACCACGGATTTTATCCGAAAGACTTCAGAGGATATTAAAAAGATTAAACAAAGGCTAGATGTGGCTTTCAGTCGTCAGAAAAGCTATGCTGACAAGCGTAGAAGGCCTTTGGAATTCCAAGTCGGAGATGCGGTATTCATAAAGATAGCTCCAATGAAGGGAGTAATGCGCTTTGGCAAGAAAGGGAAGCTTAGTCCAAGGTATACTGGACCATTTGAAATCCTTGAAAGAGTTGGGAAAGTAGCCTATAAGCTTGCCCTACCGCCAGAACTTGCGTCAATGCACAATGTATTCCACGTCTCGATGCTCAAAAAGTATGTGTCAGACCCTTCTCATGTGCTTAACCAGGAACCAGTGGAAGTTCAAACGGACTTAACTTATGAAGAAAAGCCCGTACGAATATTAGATCGGGAAGAGAAGGTCTTAAGGAATAAGACGATTCCCATGGTTAAAGTGTTGTGGCGAAACCACAAGGTTGAAGAAGCAACCTGGGAATTAGAAGATAGTATGAGGAAGAACTACCCCGGTTTGTTCTAATTTTCGAGGACGAAAATTTTTAAGGGGGGTAGATTGTAATACCTAGTTATTTAACGATTATGATTCTTTGTACAAAAAAATTCAAATTGTACCTTAAGAATATTAATGAAAAAGCCCGGTTAAGGGTTTTTATAATGTTTTGTGAGTTTTTATGACTTTAAAAGACTCAAAAATAATTTCTAGGACAAGAAAACGTCCTTTTAGGTAAAAAGGAATGAAAATGGCCAAAAATGTATGTTGGTCAAAGTTTGACCAAAAACGTCGACGGTTGACCAAAAAGTCAACTGTTGACCACGGGAGTCAAATCTCGGCAAGAAAGTCACCTGTCGACAAGAAAGTCAATGGTGGACGAGAAAGCCAAAGATTGACCCCAAAAAGTTAAAGAAAAGACGGTACGAGTAAAATCGCCGCAGTATAGAATTATACTGTATAGGCCGTTTTTACTGATAAAATGATATGTTTAGAACTTAAAACCACCATAGAAAGACAAGCACATTAAGTAGAATTAAAGGGCAAAAGGGTTTTAAGAAATAAGGAAATTTTTATACAGTTTGTTTTCACACAGATAAATTTTGGACTGCCGTTCGGTAAACTAATACTGTGCATAAGTGAATCCAGTATTAGAAATACCTGTGTTAAAACATTAATGGACTGTATAATAAGTTAAAAGCCAAACAAGCTTAAGAAAGCTTGCATCACCTAACTTTATTTAATGACATCATTAATGATTTAAGAAAAATTTGGAAAGAATTTGGCCAAAATCAGCCACAATGGCCGGCCACATGTCCCCCCCTAAAGTCCAATTTCTGAATTTTTGAGGACTAAGTGTGCAATTTCAAGAAATTCCAACCTCTATAAATAGGTGAGTTGCTATTGAAAAAAATTAGAAAACTTAGCCAAACTTTGCCAAATTTTCTCCACCAAAATCCGAACTTCAACAAGAGAGAAAGGAAGGAAATTTTGCAAAACCAAGTGTGTTTTAAGCCTAGGGATAGTCGGTTTTACCTTAGAGAGCAAGCAAGGAAGTTTGAAAAAAATTGGAACCCATATCTAGGCCAAGGGCCGGTTGTGTGGGGCAAGAGGAAAGCAAGAGAGAAAAGTTGAATCCAAAGGGGGATTTAGAGTTTTGAGTGTTGGTTTCCACTTAGAACATCATTTAAGAGCACTAGAGCATTTGGTGCACAAGTTGGCCAAAGGACCGGCTGTTGGAGAGGGAAAAAGGGGAGCCAAGAGCCAATCCAAAAATTCGGATCCAAGGTGAGGTAAAATTCCAAATTCTTAAGCTTTCATTTAAATTTCAATTGGAGAAATTTAAATGTATTTAAGTATGTGTTGTAATGAGCATAAGCTCACTTTAATTTTCTGCCCTAAATTAAGATTATAGGCTATGTGCTTGTTATGGTTAGGATTTATGGTTTGGTGGTTATGATTTTTGCATGCTAGATGTTTGTGAAATGGTTAGGGTTTATGTACATTATGTTTGATGCTAAATTTGATTTGCATGTTGAATATTGGACGTTAGAAAACGCTGCATGACCACTTTCTAGGCTCCCGCTGAGTTCGGTTGAGGTAGGGTGAACGTTTTAGGACGTAAACGAAATTTTAAACCGAAAACTGCCAACTCGGGTAGAAATTGGCCAGTTTCGGGAAAAACAGTTTTTGAGGCTTCTAGAGGCCGAATCAGGGGAAACTCAAAACATGAAAGTTTTTAAGTAGAGTTTTTCCTAGAGGACAACGCGGACAGTTTTGTAAAATGAGGCTCCAATGGCCTCGGTTTTTACCAAAACCCGTGCCTAAGGTGCCCAGGACCCGAGCACGGCCAGGACAAGTTCCTCAGGGGTTTTGACCACGAAAACGCCAGAACTGGGTTTTACCCAAAACATAAAAGTTGTAGAGTTTTTAAATGTTTACAACTTTCATGAAGACAAGTTTTACAGATTCAGTCTGGATTTTAAGATGAAAATGAATTTCGGAGAACTGTACAGGAATTATGGAAATCCTGTACAGGATTTACAAAGTTAACACAGAAAATGCATATTTTTGTAATTTCACTGCAAAATGGACATTGAGAAACTGTTCCAAAGGCAGTCTCCAATAGTCAATAATTTTATACGACTCCTTTTAAGGTTTTCAGTTTTTTTTAAAAGATTGAACAAAAGGATTTTTAAACCAAAACCTAAGAATTCTTTTCTAAAGAAATAAGTTTGTTTTTAAAACCTAAGTTAAAGATTTAACCGGTTAGGGTTACTTAGGTAACCAATTAGGACAATGTAAAGATAAGTAAGGTTATATAAGAATGTTGGTTATATTACCAACAGTTCTAACCCTTACTTTTATTAATCTCAGAACGTCGCACGCCGAAGTGTCCCAACGGGATTTAACTCGACTTTTGGACACAGCTTTTACGAACGAGGTAAGTACAACTCCGCCTACAGCATGGGCTTTGTTGTGTATACTTGCCAAAGTATGATGAAAATGCTATGTAGTGTAAATGTTATCTCTTATGTGTTGTAGATAGTTTTAAGTTATAGGAAATGTTATAGAAAATGTCATGCTTTGTAGTATGCTATGATTATGTGTTAAGAATATGTTATAAAATGCTATGATGATATGCTATGTTATATGCTATGGTATGTTATGTGTTATAAAAAGTTGAAATGCTATGATTTAGAATGCCATGGAATAGGTTATGATGATAAGATTATAAATTAATTGTGTGACATATCACGATGTATGCTCACTAATTAATACAATTAAGTATGAGATAATGAAAGTTATGATGGCAAATAATTTGCCTGTGTCGTACCGACCCGCGTTAGGTCGGGTTGAACTATGGATTGAATTGGAAATGGTTTGGCCGCCCCAACCAATTCATAGTTGCGCGCCCGGTACGAACACTTACGTTATGGGGCCCACAAGATAAGACAAGATAAGTTATGATAAGTTAAGAAAGCAAGTTACGATTAATCAAGCAAGCATAATGAAGCATAAATGGCTCATGCATAAGTTAAGATAAGTTATATTATGTTATGCTTAAGTTATGATTAGTGTGGTATGCTAGTTAGGATATGTGTGATGTGTTTTATTTAAAGTAAATTGCGGTATAGAATAGTTGTACTTGCTGAGCGAAAGCTCACTGTCTTACGTCTGTGCTGTAGGTAAGCAGCCTGGAAATAATTCTTGATGCAAGATGGAGGGCATGGATTGGCGGACTGTGAAATGTGGGAATAAACCGCTACGCGTTTCGTTATATTATGTAATTATGAAATAAGTTTTATTTACACCCAAACAACGTAATTAATGTTCGATATACATTTATATTTCGTATGTAAGTACAGTATAAAAAAAAAAAAAAAATTTCCGCTGTGTAAGTTATGTATGTACGATATGTATGTATGGTAACGACCTGTGCTAGGCGGGTCGTTACAGAGTTGGTATCAGAGCGGTTCCCTGCGATCAAATTTCACAGTCAGCCTGCCATCGCCGCCATCATTGTAAGTTAAAAATTTTATTTTCGTATATTAATAATTATTATGCGCCTATATTATGATAGACTTGACGATATGGACCCGGACCAAGTCGACGCGGACCGAGAGGCGACGAGGTCATTCTTTCAGTCGTGTCCGCTTATGTTTGACGGCACGAGACGTACGGTACCAGTGGCAGCATGGTTGTATGATATGGAGTTGATCTTCCATACCTGCCACATCGAGGCCCGGCTACAGGTTTCCTTGGCTAGCCGATGTTTCGCTGTTGACGCTAGGATATGGTGGATCATCCTTGGAGAGCGTCAGTTGCCAGCCGCACGTGGCCGCATCTTCGCACGGCAGTGATGGCTCGTTACGGGCCGATGATAGGCGAGGGAGCGGGCGATGTACTCCGCGATGCTGAGATCTATGAGGACATGCACCACACTCGTTACCTCAGCTACGTAGCTGATTGGCACGCGTATCCTCAGGAGACGATGGCCCATTATTGTCGACGATTCCAGGAGTCGATGCTGCCATACATTCCTCAGTATCTGCAGAGTCCCGAGCTGCAGGCCTTAGTTATTCTGAGGAACGGATTGCCTATTCAGATCCGGCAGTACGTTCCTGAACCCATGCTCGGTTTGTCAGTTGGACAATGATTGAGGCTATTTTGGGAGTCGAGGCTAACATTCACGATATGCCAGCCCCGGATTTGGCAGAGGCTCAGCAGGCGCCAGTAGAGGACGCCGAGATACCAGAGCCGGTGTATGAGCCAGATCCAGCCTACCAGGAGGACCCGATGGCTGCCGACCCGATGCCAGAGGTACCTGCTCATGAGGTCGACTTTGAGGCCGAGGCTGATGACTATGACGGGGATGATGAGATGGACGTTCCCGAGGACCCGATTCCTCCTATTATCGTATTATCCAGCGATGATGAGGAGGAGGAGCCGAGCACGAGCCTGGGTTTGGAGGGTGGCCGGAGGAGGGAGATGACTTCGAGGAGGATCCGGAGGAGATCTTCGATGAGGACGGAGAGGCCGACTCCGACGTCTCAGTAGTCACAGTTGTAGAGTTAGATTAGGATTAGATCGATCGATTATGTATATATTTTTGCTTTTAAGACTGTTTGTACTAGCTTATTATTTTTTTGAGATAGGCTTGTACTTATGTACGATGGTAAAGTGGTAGACACTTCCATCATATTTTTGACCCTGTGTATACAGTATGATGAACATATATGTACGTATATTATTGTAAATATGATGTACTTTTTGTAAATGTACAAAAGATAAGTTCAAAGTATGGTATGAATGACAAATGTTATGTTATGAGATACAATGTCTGTATTATGACTATGAATGCTATGATAAGTATGTAATGTTAAGTATTACATTATGATAAGATAAATGATGAATGAAAGAAAGGATATTAATAGTATGATAATATCTTTTCTAAATGATATGATAGGATGGTACGCCCACGTCGAGCAACGCCAGTAAATCCGCCCGAGCCGGATTTCGCGACAATTGTTGCAAATTTGCAAAGACAGCTGCTCGAACAGCAGCAAGAAACTAACAGATTGCGAGAACAGATAGCGCAATTGAATCAGAGGCCCCAAGTGAACGAAGTTCCACCCCCAGTACAACAGGTACCGCCAGTGGTACCTCAAGTTCCAGAGGTCCAACCAGAGATTCCTCGGAATGCTGAGATTCCGATGGCACAAGCAGGAGGACAGGACAATGTACAGCCAGTGCGGGAGGATCTGCTGTACGAGAGATTCAGGCGGATGAAGGCGCCTGAATTTGAAGGGGTAACTGACCAGTCGCCGCCGATAATTGGTTGATCGATATCCAGGTTATCTTGGATTTCATGCGGCTTACAGAACAGGAGAAGGTTCTCTGTGCTTCATTTGCCTTGAAGAAAGATGCACGGCACTGGTGGATGACCGTTCAAATGCGGCGGGATGTCATGGCCATGAACTGGCAGGATTTTGTAACCGAATTCCGTGCCATGTACTACAACGCGGAGATACTGGCGCTCAGCAAGATGAGTTCACCAGTTTACGACAGGGATCGATGACGGTTATGGAGGCCGTAAAGAAATTTGAGCAGCTAGCCCGTCTGTGCCCGGAACTGGTTCCGAATGAAAAGGAAAAGGTCAGAAGGATGATGAAGATGTTCCGCACAGACATCTCCAAGCAGGTCAGTGCAGGCAGTAGCCCACCTACCCTGGTATCTGATTGTGTCAGTAGAGCGATAAGAGCTGAGTACTGGATCAACCAGGACAAGGAAGCTAGGGCTCAGATTTTTAAAGCCAGAAAGGAGGAAAAGGCCGTGGTAAAGCAGACACAGCCTCGTCAAAACGCTGAGACCAACCAGAAGGGCCAGACCAGTAGCCCTGCCCAGAATTCCAAGCAGTTTGGAAAGAATAAGAGAAAGGGTAATTTCACGGGCCAGGGACAACAGAAAAACTTCCCACAGAAGAGTAATAATCGGGGAAGGGATGGTAACAGCGTTGAGTATCCGCAGTGTGCCAAATGCGGAAAGAAGCATCCAGGGGTATGCAGAATGGGGACAAATGTTTGTTACCTATGTGGCAAGGAGGGGCATTTTGCCAGAAGCTGCAACCAGAACCCCAAAACCAGAACCTCCACCATCTAACCGAAACGCACCCGGTCAATTACACGCAGTCCAAGCCAGACTCGAAGGACCCTCGATCACGCAAGGCAGATTGGAGGCTCCTGAACCTCAAGCCAGGATCTATGCTTACACGAGAGGAGATGCTGAAGCAGGAACTTCTCACGTGGTGACAGGTCAGATCTCTATCACCACTCATGAAGCTATTGCCTTGTTTGATTCTGGAGCCACTCACTCGTTTATATCCTTAGAGTTCGCCCAGAAGTTAGGAAGAGGTGTTGATAAGTTAGAGCAGCCTTTCAAAACTTCTCTGCCATCCGGAGAAATTTTATGGTCCGATTTCTGGATACAGAATATTCCCGTAATTATTTGTGGTAGAGAATTGTATGTAGATCTCATCGCGATCCGACTTCAGGATTTCGATGTGATCTTAGGGATGGACTTCTTGGGCAAGTACAACGCCAAGATCGACTGCCGGAAGCGTTGTGTGGCTTTCAATCCCTACGATGAAGAGGAGTTCAATTTCCATGGACAGTCTCGGAACTCAACAACCAGATTGGTCACGGCAATGAAAGCTTGGAAAATGTTAGCTAGTGGCTGTCAGGGGTACTTAGCTAACATGGTGGACAAGGATCGGGAGATGGAATTAACGCCGGAAGATGTCCCCATTATTAAGGAATATGTGGATATCTTTCCGAAGGATTTGCCAGGGCTTCCGCCAGAACGTGAAATTTCGTTCGAGATCGAGTTGCTACCTGGAGCTGCTCCGATATCGAAAGCACCTTACCGCATGGCACCAGCTGAGCTTAGAGAACTGCAAGTGCAATTACAAGAGTTGCTCGACAAGGGATTCATCCGACAGAGTTACTCTCCGTGGGGAGCGCCTGTTTTGTTCGTTAAGAAAAAGGATGGATCGTTGCGTATGTGTATCGACTATCGCGAGCTGAATAAGATCACAATCAAGAACAAGTATCCCCTCCCGAGGATAGACGATCTGTTTGATCAGCTTAGGGAGCAGTGGTATTTTCAAAGGTCGATCTGCGATCAGGTTATCATCAGCTCAAGATCAAGGAGTCAGATATCTCCAAGACGGCTTTTCGTACGCGCTATGGACACTACGAATTCTTGGTTATGCCGTTTGGACTGACCAACGCCCCAGCTGCTTTCATGGATCTTATGAACAGAGTGTTCAAAGAATATTTGGATAAGTTCGTTATCGTCTTTATTGACGATATTTTGATTTATTCAAGGTCCCAGGAAGAACATAAGCAGCATTTGAGAGTAGTGATGGAGACGTTGAGACGACATCAGCTATATGCCAAGTTCACAAAATGTGAATTTTGGCTAGAAAAGGTGCATTTCTTGGGGCATGTGGTGTCCAAAGAAGGGATTTCTGTGGATCCTGCTAAGGTAGAGGCAGTTAGTTTATGGCCCAGACCTAAGAATGTTACGGAAATCAGGAGTTTCCTTGGATTGGCTGGTTATTATCGGCGATTCGTAGAGGGATTTTCAAAGATCGCAACCCCTCTTTCTGCTCTTACCCGGAAAGGAAGGAATTTCGAGTGGACATCGAAATGTGAAGAGAACTTTCAGGAGCTAAAAAAGAAGCTTACTAGCGCCCCAGTGTTAGTAATTCCTGACGTAGATGCGGGAAATTTCGTTATTTACAGTGATGCTTCCAAAATAGGACTTGGAGCGGTCCTGATGCAACATGGAAAGGTGGTCGCCTATGCCTCACGACAATTGAAGGAGCACGAAAAGAACTACCCTACGCACGATCTGGAGTTAGCAGCGGTAGTTTTTGCACTCAAGATCTGGAGGCACTACTTATACGGGAATAAATGCGAAATTTACACAGACCACCAGAGCCTCAAGTACATTTTTACTCAAAAGAGCTCAACATGAGACAACGTAGATGGCTAGAACTTGTGAAGGATTATGATTGTGAAATCCTTTACCATCCTGGAAAGGCAAACCGGGTGGCAGATGCTTTAAGTCGGAAATCGGTAGGCATGCTGATGTCTATTGAGATTTTTCCGAAGCCACTACAAAGAGAAATTTCTGAGTTCAACTTGGAGCTGTTGACGGGAAGATTGTCCTCTCTGACCCTCCAGTCCAATCTTTTGGAAGTTATCAAGACGCATCAAGGAAAAGACCCATCTTTGATGAAGGCGCAACTTTTCAATGAAAAGAACAAGGAGTTTAAGACCTCTGCCGATGGTGTTATCTACTTCAAAGAAAGGATTTGTGTTCCCGACTTTAAGTTTTTGAAGGATCAGATACTATCAGAGGCACATAAGACGCCGTATTCAGTGCATCCAGGAGCTTCCAAGATGTACAAAGATCTCCGAGAGAATTATTGGTGGCCAAGCATGAAGAATGAGATAGCAAAGTACGTGTCAAAATGCCTAACTTGCCAGAGAGTGAAGGCCGAACATCGACATCCAGGCGGAGAATTGCAGAAGATAGAGCTTCCCGAATGGAAATGGGAGCAAATCACTATGGATTTTGTCGTAGGACTGCCCAGAACTTCAAATGGGAATGACACAATCTGGGTGGTTGTTGATCGACTAACCAAATCCGCCCACTTCATCGCTATCAAAGCCACTTATTCGGTAGAAAAATTGGCTGAAGTCTACGTATCCCAGATCGTCAGATACCATGGAGTACCGAAATCGATCATCTCGGACCGTGATGGACGTTTCACTTCTCGATTTTGGACAAGTGTGCACAATGCTATGGGGTCGAAGCTGAAGTTTAGTACGGCTTTCCATCCCCAAACTGACGGTCAATCAGAACGAACCATCCAGACGCTAGAAGATATGTTGAGAGCATGTGTTCTGGATTTCATGGGAAACTGGGATCAGAAGCTGCAAATGATCGAATTTTCATATAACAATAGCTATCATGCTTCGATTGGTATGGCTCCCTTTGAAGCATTGTATGGAAGGAAATGTCGATCCCCCATTCATTGGCAGGAGGTGGGTCAGAAGCAGCTTCAAACCACGGATTTTATCCGAAAGACTTCAGAGGATATTAAAAAGATTAAACAAAGGCTAGATGTGGCTTTCAGTCGTCAGAAAAGCTATGCTGACAAGCGTAGAAGGCCTTTGGAATTCCAAGTCGGAGATGCGGTATTCATAAAGATAGCTCCAATGAAGGGAGTAATGCGCTTTGGCAAGAAAGGGAAGCTTAGTCCAAGGTATACTGGACCATTTGAAATCCTTGAAAGAGTTGGGAAAGTAGCCTATAAGCTTGCCCTACCGCCAGAACTTGCGTCAATGCACAATGTATTCCACGTCTCGATGCTCAAAAAGTATGTGTCAGACCCTTCTCATGTGCTTAACCAGGAACCAGTGGAAGTTCAAACGGACTTAACTTATGAAGAAAAGCCCGTACGAATATTAGATCGGGAAGAGAAGGTCTTAAGGAATAAGACGATTCCCATGGTTAAAGTGTTGTGGCGAAACCACAAGGTTGAAGAAGCAACCTGGGAATTAGAAGATAGTATGAGGAAGAACTACCCCGGTTTGTTCTAATTTTCGAGGACGAAAATTTTTAAGGGGGGTAGATTGTAATACCTAGTTATTTAACGATTATGATTCTTTGTACAAAAAATTCAAATTGTACCTTAAGAATATTAATGAAAAAGCCCGGTTAAGGGTTTTTATAATGTTTTGTGAGTTTTTATGACTTTAAAAGACTCAAAAATAATTTCTAGGACAAGAAAACGTCCTTTTAGGTAAAAAGGAATGAAAATGGCCAAAAATGTATGTTGGTCAAAGTTTGACCAAAAACGTCGACGGTTGACCAAAAAGTCAACTGTTGACCACGGGAGTCAAATCTCGGCAAGAAAGTCACCTGTCGACAAGAAAGTCAATGGTGGACGAGAAAGCCAAAGATTGACCCCAAAAAGTTAAAGAAAAGACGGTACGAGTAAAATCGCCGCAGTATAGAATTATACTGTATAGGCCGTTTTTACTGATAAAATGATATGTTTAGAACTTAAAACCACCATAGAAAGACAAGCACATTAAGTAGAATTAAAGGGCAAAAGGGTTTTAAGAAATAAGGAAATTTTTATACAGTTTGTTTTCACACAGATAAATTTTGGACTGCCGTTCGGTAAACTAATACTGTGCATAAGTGAATCCAGTATTAGAAATACCTGTGTTAAAACAATAATGGACTGCATAACAAGGTAAAGAGCCAAACAACCTTAGAATGGCTTACCTCATTCACCTTTTGGATTATGACATCATTATGTCATTTAAAAAAAATTGGAAAGTATTTGGTTGGCATTAGCCATGCAATGGCCGGCCACATGCCCCCCCTAAGTCCAATTTCTGATTTTTTGAGGACTAAGTGTGCAATTTCAAGAATTCAACCTCTATAAATAGGGGTGCTATTGAAAAAAATTAGAAAACTAGCCAAACTTTGGCCAAATTTTCTCCACCAAATCCGAACTTCAACAAGAGGAAAGGAAGGAAATTTTGCAAAACCAAGTGTGTTTTAAGCCTAGGGATAGTCGGTTTTACCTTAGAGAGCAAGCAAGGAAGTTTGAAAAAAATTGGAACCCATTCTAGGCCAAGGGCCGGTTGTGTGGGGCAAGAGGAAAGCAAGAGAGAAAAGTTGAATCCAAAGGGGGATTTAGAGTTTTGAGTGTTGTTTCCACTTAGAACATCATTTAAGAGCACTAGAGCATTTGGTGCACAAGTTGGCCAAAGGACCGGCTGTTGGAGAGGGAAAAAGGGGAGCCAAGAGCCAATCCAAAAATTCGGATCCAAGGTGAGGTAAAATTCCAAATTCTTAAGCTTTCATTTAAATTTCAATTGGAGAAATTTAAATGTATTTAAGTATGTGTTGTAATGAGCATAAGCTCACTTTAATTTTCTGCCCTAAATTAAGATTATAGGCTATGTGCTTGTTATGGTTAGGATTTATGGTTTGGTGGTTATGATTTTTGCATGCTAGATGTTTGTGAAATGGTTAGGGTTTATGTACATTATGTTTGATGCTAAATTTGATTTGCATGTTGAATATTGGACGTTAGAAAACGCTGCATGACCACTTTCTAGGCTCCCGCGTGTTCGGTTGAGGTAGATGTACGTAATAGGACGTAAAATGAATGTAAACCGAAAACTGCCATTCGGGTGGAAACTGGCCAGTTTCGGGAAAAGCTGATTTTAAGGCCTTTAGAGGCCGAATGAGGAAAACTCAAAACATGAAAGTTTTAGAGTAAGTTTTTCCAAGGGCAACGCGGACAGTTTTTAAAATGAGGCTCCAATGGCCTCGGTTTTTACCAAAACCCGTGCCTAAGTGCCCAGGACCCGAGCACGGCCAGGACAAGTTCCACAGGGTTTTGACCACGAAAACGCCAGAACTGGTTTTACCCAAAACATAAAGTTGTAGAGTTTTTAAATGTTTAAACTTTCATGAAGACAAGTTTTCAGATTCAGTCTGATTTTAAGATGAAAATGATTTCGGAGAACTGTACAGGAATTATGGAAATCCTGTACAGGATTTACAAATTAACACAGAAAATGTAATTTTTGTAATTACACTGCAAAATTGACATTGAGAAACTGTTCCAAAGGCAGTCTCCAATAGTCAATAATTTTATACGACTCCTTTTAAGGTTTTCAGTTTTTTTTAAAAGATTGAACAAAAGGATTTTTAAACCAAAACCTAAGAATTCTTTTCTAAAGAAATAAGTTTGTTTTTAAAACCTAAGTTAAAGATTTAACCGGTTAGGGTTACTTAGGTAACCAATTAGGACAATGTAAAGATAAGTAAGGTTATATAAGAATGTTGGTTATATTACCAACAGTTCTAACCCTTACTTTTATTAATCTCAGAACGTCGCACGCCGAAGTGTCCCAACGGGATTTAACTCGACTTTTGGACACAGCTTTTACGAACGAGGTAAGTACAACTCCGCCTACAGCATGGGCTTTGTTGTGTATACTTGCCAAAGTATGATGAAAATGCTATGTAGTGTAAATGTTACTCTTATGTGTTGTAGATAGTTTTAAGTTATAGGAAATGTTATAGAAAATGTCATGCTTTGTAGTATGCTATGATTATGTGTTAAGATATGTTATAAAATGCTATGATGATATGCTATGTTATATGCTATGGTATGTTATGTGTTATAAAAAGTTGAAATGCTATGATTTAGAATGCCATGGAATAGGTTATGATGATAAGATTATAAATTAATTGTGTGACATATCACGATGTATGCTCACTAATTAATACAATTAAGTATGAGATAATGAAAGTTATGATGGCAAATAATTTGCCTGTGTCGTACCGACCCGCGTTAGGTCGGGTTGAACTATGGATTGAATTGGAAATGGTTTGGCCGCCCCAACCAATTCATAGTTGCGCGCCCGGTACGAACACTTACGTTATGGGGCCCACAAGATAAGACAAGATAAGTTATGATAAGTTAAGAAAGCAAGTTACGATTAATCAAGCAAGCATAATGAAGCATAAATGGCTCATGCATAAGTTAAGATAAGTTATATTATGTTATGCTTAAGTTATGATTAGTGTGGTATGCTAGTTAGGATATGTGTGATGTGTTTTATTTAAAGTAAATTGCGGTATAGAATAGTTGTACTTGCTGAGCGAAAGCTCACTGTCTTACGTCTGTGCTGTAGGTAAGCAGCCTGGAAATAATTCTTGATGCAAGATGGAGGGCATGGATTGGCGGACTGTGAAATGTGGGAATAAACCGCTACGCGTTTCGTTATATTATGTAATTATGAAATAAGTTTTATTTACACCCAAACAACGTAATTAATGTTCGATATACATTTATATTTCGTATGTAAGTACAGTATAAAAAAAAAAAAAAAATTTCCGCTGTGTAAGTTATGTATGTACGATATGTATGTATGGTAACGACTGTGCTAGGCGGGTCGTTACAGAGTTGGTATCAGAGCGGTTCCCTGCGATCAAATTTCACAGTCAGCCTGCCATCGCCGCCATCATTGTAAGTTAAAAATTTTATTTTCGTATATTAATAATTATTATGCGCCTATATTATGATAGACTTGACGATATGGACCCGGACCAAGTCGACGCGGACCGAGAGGCGCGAGGTCATTCTTTCAGTCGTGTCCGCTTATGTTTGACGGCACGAGACGTACGGTACCAGTGGCAGCATGGTTGTATGATATGGAGTTGATCTTCCATACCTGCCACATCGAGGCCCGGCTACAGGTTTCCTTGGCTAGCCGATGTTTCGCTGTTGACGCTAGGATATGGTGGATCATCCTTGGAGAGCGTCAGTTGCCGAGCGCACGTGGCCGCATTTTCGCACGGCAGTGATGGCTCGTTACGGGCCGATGATAGGGAGGGAGCGGGCGATGTACTCCGCGATGCTGAGATCTATGAGGACATGCACCACACTCGTTACCTCAGCTACGTAGCTGATTGGCACGCGTATCCTCAGGAGACGATGGCCCATTATTGTCGACGATTCCAGGAGTCGATGCTGCCATACATTCCTCAGTATCTGCAGAGTCCCGAGCTGCAGGCCTTAGTTATTCTGAGGAACGGATTGCCTATTCAGATCCGGCAGTACGTTCCTGAACCCATGCTCGGTTTGTCAGTTGGACACATGATTGAGGCTATTTTGGGAGTCGAGGCTAACATTCACGATATGCCAGCCCCGGATTTGGCAGAGGCTCAGCAGGCGCCAGTAGAGAGGACGCCGAGATACCAGAGCAGGTGTATGAGCCAGATCCAGCCTACCAGGAGGACCCGATGGCTGCCGACCCGATGCCAGAGGTACCTGCTCATGAGGTCGACTTTGAGGCCGAGGCTGATGACTATGACGGGGATGATGAGATGGACGTTCCCGAGGACCCGATTCCTCCTATTATCGTATTATCCAGCGATGATGAGGAGGA
>CM046365.1:25154594-25176076 GCA_025413025.1 Ficus hispida
TCATTCGACTAAAGCAAATATTACAACTCAGTTCGAGTTAAATACCAAGATCGGTATAGCAAAATTTATTTTATACATGGTAAACAAAATACAACAAACCATTTAGTTCGCAAGAACATAAAGGGCTTATTGATTTATGGCTCAGACTCGCACATCTTATAATTTGGTGGACTGCAAGAAAGTCTATGACAAAGCTCTGTGTAAAGATAAAAAGAAACCTATATTCCACATGATAAAAATATAATAATGTTGATAATTAACATATAAGAGTATTGGGTCATTACAACTTAATACAGTTGACTTTTTAAGATAAAAGCTCAATATTTAGAAGAATCAAATTTCACACCGTCTCTTTTTTTTTTTTTAATGCACCGTCTATTTCATGTTTGATCCTAAGTGATTTTTGTGTCTTTCGTTTTTATGGTGCCTGATTATTTAGGTAAGCATTTATTTAAATAAGCGTTTAAAAATTATTATTTACCTAATTTTTTTAAAAAAAATTATAGTGATAGAAATCAGTAGTATACTAAGACATTTCGATTAGGTCGAAATAGTAGAAAAAATGACAGGGCATTTAGCTGGTTTTAGAGGTAAACTACCTGTAGTCAGTTGTCGAGCTAGGTTGAAGAGGGAAAGAAGAGAATGGTAGCCAGAGAATGCATTAGAACAAGAACTAAAACCTTCTTTATCTTTAGAGATCACTTGTAGTTATTTGCTTGTAACTCTTCGCTTATTAATAGCGCCTTTCAAGTGCGCTAGGCAAGGACTTGATCAGGAGAATTTCTTCGTCTTGCTTACCCTTTTTCGTCTTTTCGTAAGTATATGCAATTTAATTAACCTAGAAGAAACAACGATATTAATAGAGACTATAGGAAAAGACAGATTGATGAAAAGTAAGATTGCTGCTCCAAGATAGACAAATTGAGTTTTGTTTTCCAACAAATGAACGACGCCTTAGATGGGGAGATTCAAGTTTATATCATGTAATAAAGTCACTATGTGAAATTACCATTAAATTATGTCTATAATTAGATATGTCCGTGATGAGAGACGTATATGTAGAATCTTTGGCTATCGACAACTTAATTGCGATCTTATGCTTAGATTAACTGATTGCGGGGCTAAAAATAATAATAATTGGAGGCTGGTATCACCTGAATAAGGGCATTGGGCCATTTCTTAGAGAGCTATCCGTACATGACTTAGTGTGTCTATAATTGTATTATTGATGTGGGGATAATTTTTGTACGCTACTTACAAAATTCGGATTCCACGACGGAGCTTCCACGACCGTTTTAAAAAAACGGTCGTAGAAAGTTAGGCAAAAACACGGAGCGGAACACAATTTTCAAAAACTGTCGTAGAAGCCGAGGCTTCCACGACGGTCTCCAAAACCGTCGTGGAAGGCCGTGATTCCACGACGGTCTCCAAAGACCGTCGTGGAAGCATCGTTCTTCCACGACGGTCTCCAAAGATCGTCGTGGTAGTTCCCAAAAATTAAAAAAAAAAAATTTTGAAAAAAGACCCTACCATGACGTTTTCATAATAACCGTCGTGGTATGTTAAGGCGGATTTTTGAAAATTTTTGAATTAAATTCAATTTTTTGGAACATGTATTAAAACCCAAAAAATTTTCAAAAACTGTCGGGATGCCGAGGCTTCCACGACGGTCTCCAAAAACCGTCGTGGAAGGCCGTGATTCCACGACGGTCTCCAAAGACCGTCGTGTAGTTCCCAAAAATTAAAAAAAAAAATTTGAAAAAAGACCCTACCACGACGGTTTTCCCAATAACCGTCGTGGTAGGTGTTAAGGCGGATTTTTGAAAATTTTTGAATAAATTCAAATTTTTGGAACATGTATTAAAACCCAAAAAATACCCCCTTTCCCACCCCATTACATTTCGAGAATTTTCACTTTTTCACTCTCTAATACACACTCTAACTCCATACCCAAAGCCGCTCAATTCCTCCCTCCATTTCTCTCTCTCCGCTCCCTCCCTACTTAAAATCTCCAAAAACTCTTTCTATCTCACCGCTCCTCTTCACTCTATCTCACCTCTCAAATTTTTCTCTTGGCTCCATTCTCCGACGGCCTCCTCCACTACTCATGCGGCCTCCTCCATTCTCCAACGGGTCCACCAAGGAACTCACGTAGCTTTCTCTCTCTCTTTCGCCGTATTCCGCCCTTACCCACACTCAACAAGCCGGTAAGTTATAGTGTATATTGCTTGGGTAATGTACGGATTTGGGAATTTTTCGTCCAAAATGTTGATTTTGTTGATTGTGGTTGTTGATTGTGAATTTTCCATCCAAAATGTTGATTTTGTAGGTTGTTGAGTTGGGAATATTCAGTCCGAAATGGCCAAAATCCGTCCCCTACATTTTCGGTGATTGTTCATTGTGGTTGTATTTTAGATTGAATTAAATTGGTTGGATAAGGTACGGATTTGCGAATTCGTTTCATTTCTTCAAAAACATTTAAACCACAAAATCAACACTTTTTTCTGGGAATTTTCCAGAAAAAAGTGTTGATTTTGTGGTTTAAATGTTTTTGAAGAAATGAAACGAATTCGTAAATTTTTTTTTTCGTTTTACCTACCCGACGGTTTTTTGGAAAAACCGTCGTAGTAGGGGGTCCTACCACGACGGTTTCCTTGAGAAACCGTCGTGGTAGGTTTAGATACCACGACGGTTTTTACGTAAAACCGTCGTGGTATGTCCTTAAATGTCCATATTTAGGTCCTATTTTTGCCCATTCCACGACGGTTAAAAAACCGTCGTGAAATCTGAAAAGATTCCACGACCCTGGATTCCACGATGGTTAAAAAACCGTCGTGAAAATGTTACCACAACGGTTAAAAACCGTCGTGGTATCTACATTCTGTAGTAGTGGTAATTTTAGTATGATATCGTTTTTTATGTTGTTAAATGGTAAATAATGGACGCTCCACCTGAATTTGTAATTGCATATCAATTTCTGGCACACTCAGCCATAATGGTGGATGAACTTGAGAACCAAAAAGACTGAGTTGATTTAGACTTTTTTATTAGACATATATATTTTACCCAATTGGTGTAATTACCTGAAAAAGTAATATAATCTGACAGAGAAATAATACTATGCTTTACTTGTAATTCAAGCTTGGTCTTTTCACAAGTATTTTAATTTAATTGAGAATGAATAAATATGGATATTAATAGAGACTATAGGAAAAGACTTAATTGAAAAGTAAAGGTTGCTATATATGATATACAAGACCTACAATTAATTGACTTGTGTTTCCCAACAAATGGTCAACGACTTGGTCAGCAAGTTGATGCATGGAGATTGAAGAGCCCTTATCCTTCATTGTAATCCACACAGGTTTAAATCAATTTATGACCCGGCTATCCTTTACTCTCTTAAATCATTTACTCTAGTGACCACTAAATGTGATATTGACTAATTCTCTTTCGCTGAAATATCAAGCCCAATAACATGAAAGTTCAGAGGAAGGGTATCCGCTCGGAGATCATCATCATCATCATTTCGTTTAAAGATAATGATATTTGAGCTCTATTCCTTGTACTGAAATTACATGTAAAATTACCGCTAAACTTTGTCTATAATCATACATTACCACTAAATTTTATCTATAATCACACGTGCAGGTGATGGGTTAACGTTTCTTTAGAGTCTTTGGCTATAGGCAATTAAATTGCGACTAACTTAGATTTAACTAATTGGAGGCTAGTGATTATGGCTAGTGATAACATGATTACGACAGGTTCCATTGCTTAGAGAGCTAGCCATGCATGACTTAGGGGTGTTTGACACATTCGTTTCAATGAAGCAACTTTATCAATTGTTTTTTCTCTTTTTCTTTAAAAATGAACTTAATTATACTATTTTTAAAAAACTCAAACTTTAAAACTATATAATTTGTTATTTCAAATCGAAATGAAATATTTGCTTTTAAATTGCATAGAATTTTGAGAGGAATAAATAATATTAATATTGATGTTTCAAGTTTTTATAATTTTTAACTTCAAACAGTTCATTTTCAACTAAATGCACAATTTCAAAACTCAACTTAATCCTAATTAGAATAACTAAAACTCCAACTCAAGCATATTAATCAAATAGTTTCTTATGCTATGTTTGGTGTTTCATCTTAAACTCAAATTTTTCATCTCAGTTTTTGTCTTTTTCTAAAAAGTGAACAAAAATTATAACTGGTTTTTAAAAAGTCAACCAACTCCAACTTAAAAATTTCATCTCCAACTAACTTACCAAATGGACGCTTAATGTGCATATAATTTTGTAATTGGTAAACGGTAAATGAACGCTCTACATAATTTTGTAATTGCATGTCAATTTCTGGCATTCACAACCACAATGGTGGGATGAACTAGAGAACCAAAAGACCGAGTTGATTTTACCTCTTTTTTATCCCACTGGTGTAGCTTGAAAACTCTCCACAAAGTAAGATAATATAACGGAGGAATAAGTTGCTTTAGTCGTGATTCAAGCTTTTTGATTAATGAACTTAATTGCTAAATTCTTTCTTCGGTCGCCTTGCAGTCTCTTATTTCTAGTTGATAATGAGTTTTTTTTTTTTTTTCCACATGCATAATTGAAACTTGCAAATATCATCACCTGTTTTTAAGGCTTTTCAGATCGTCGGGAAAAAAGATCCAATTAAAAAGAGAGTGAGTAAGAGAGATAGAGAAGAGCGTTCCTGATAGGAGGTTCAATGATAACTCTATGAAATAGAGTTATTTAACATACTTTTAAGCTTATTAATTGTTGTTATTTCAAGATAATATGTCTTAATTTTAGTATTTTATATAATATTAATTAGTTTGATTTAGTTAGAGAATGGGTAAAGAGTTGAAGTTAATTTTGGCTTTTGGCATATTATTTTATGTTTAATTTTGGTGTTGCCTTGCAGTTAGAGCCTACGATGTCAAAAGAAGTGGAGGCTCACTGGATTAGAGGAGATAATGAAAGTAATAGCTGAAATGCATCAGATTGCTGCAGCAATGCTATAGCAAAGTCACAGCAAAGTTACAGCAGTAAAGAATTAAATTAAAAGAGCATGTGGGCCCAAGTTTTGCTTTACAGCTTGGCCCATTTTTGTCTATGCACAACAGCTGTAAGAAGGTTACTAATATTAGCTATCAAGAGGGCACGTGGAGCTAGGGCATCATTTGGAGGATTGGAATAAAAAGGGAAAGTTAACAATTTAAAGGGGGCAGTCATTCTTCTGTGGAAAGAAGGCCGTTTTTGTGAAAATTAGAGAGAGGGGAGCCAAAATACACGATTCTGGCGAGGGAAAGAGAGGACTGGAGAATTAGAGAGAGAGGAGATTGCTTCAGCTTGCACGGCTGGAGATTCTCGGCTGGAGAAAAAGATTTCATTTGTGCTGAAGATCTTTCCATTTTTTCAGTTCCTTCGAAATCTTTTCTTAATCTTTGTTGGAATGACGAATCTGTGGATTGAGATTTATATGTGTGATTTCTGTAATTTGAACATGAACTAAATCCTCTAGCTAGGATTATTGATGGAACCAAGGTTGCAATGAAGATCTAGATATTGAGTTAATTGTTTAGTGAAATTTATTTGGGTTATTCAAGCGTTTTGTATTGCTTAATTTATATTGATTGACTGGCCATCAATTGGTAGAATATACAAACTAGAATTAAATTTGGAAAGGTTAATTTTGGTTAGATTTAACTTGGATAATATAAGTGAATGATATAGGAATACATTGTTTTCTTGTACAACACATTAAAATTATTGCTTAATGTTATGTTTGGAAAACTGAGATGCATAAGATATGTTAATTTTGGTTTGAAGAACTGGAAGCACGACATCTTTCGGAAGAGGATTGTGTAGAATTTTAGTTGACTGGATAATTTTGCTGCAGCATTTCCTACAGCATTTGTGGTCAGATTTGCAACTAAGGGGAAATCAATAATTCTAGCCATCACCCATCATTGATTCATAACCTTAGCCTTTGATATTGTCACGTTTTATCTTTTGTTTGCATTTTTAATTACACCCATTCATTTATATTTAGTTTTTATAATTTTAGTATTCAAATCAATTCCCAATTCGTTTTAAACCGATTGTTTTCTATAATTAATTCTTGATAATTCAATCCCTGTGGATACGATACTCTACTTACTACTATATTACTTGTTCGATTACGTGCACTTGCATAGTATTTTCGCATGCATATTTTTGGCGAACATTCAACAAGGCGTTGAATTTCTAGTCACCAAGTTTTATCTATGAAGCTTATCATCGGATGATGAGGTTATGAGAGAGCGTGCCATCTGCAGAGGACAAGTAATTCCATATCAGAATTGCAAATGTGGTCAGATCGCTGTCGGTTGTGAGGCTTTTCAAATGCATTATTTATAATATCCTGATATATGTGTCATTTGGAGGTTTCGATCTGCGAGAGGAGGCGAGTCGTTTGATAGTGCGATCATATGTTGACCTTCACCACTAGTGCTAGCAGCACGTGTATGCCAACTGCTTGACCTTTTGCCAGTGTTGAGAGCCTTTGCTCTCCTTGGATCCCAGTAAATTAATTGTGGTGATCTTATAGTTGAACGTTAAATTGAAGTGGTTAGTGATTATGATCACATGACTGGAAATGGGGTACTTAGAAGCAGCCGCCAATTACACTGCACCCGTATCACACCTGAAGACGACTCCAACACCGGGCATCTACATTTTTTTTTTTTAATAAGTACCTGGCATCTACATTAATTTTCACTACTCCGGGCTCCAATGACTGCCATTAAAACTGAGGAATTCTATTCTCTGATGCAGCGCAATTTGGTGGACCCAGTCGTATATAATTATATTATGAATGATACAGTAAGTCGCGTCAGTCCATATCAATTTGGGCTAGACATGTTATACCAAACATGACCTATTTGTAAATTATGTCAACTTGTTATTAGTTCAAATCCATTTATATAGTCACTCTAAACCCTCTAATTTCATGCGAATTCGGTGTAATATATATTATCCGTACCATGATTCAAATTTTCTTGTGTAACAATACATCATGATCGTAAAACATGAAACTACTAATAATAAATTAAATCGAGATCTTTTATTTATTTCAAGAGTACCACTACTAAGAGTACATTTATTCATACCACAACACACTGGCTGCTGAGAAGCTGGCCATGTTCATAACAACATTAGAAACAGTATAGATAGTAGATACAATCGCATGATATATCCTTAATATTGCATCCTTTTATTCTTTTTTATTTATTAACCTAATTTGGTACCACTGCTACATGAGATGACCAGTCATAAATGTAGATACATTTCATGGTGCTTAAAACAGTCTCGGGTGTCTCATTTAATTGCCTCCAGGTAAGCAGTTACGATTATATTTGGTACACTTTTTTTATATCTTGAGGGCGGAGTGTAAGTCTTTCCACGAACATAAGGTTGTTCTGCATAAATTTCAACCATCTATATATGATCAACTTTGGTCAGTTATATAGAACTAATATAACACAACAAAATGACTTTTTAAATGTTTCGAGACCGTTTGTGTTATTGAATTTAAGTGAAGGGGACTAAAACGCAACTTTTTTTAGATATTACAAATTTAGACCTAGCTAATAGTTAATCCTTATTAATATTCACAGATATGTGTAGACGTGACCAAAAGAAAAAATCACAGGAATAGCATATAATTTCAGTTTTTGTTTAGTTGAAACTTTTAAAATTAAGGCTCTAAATGATTATTTTTTGCAAAAAAAAAAAAAAAAAAACAGAAGAAGGAAATTCGCTAATGCATGTACTCTCACCTTGAGCTAATTGTCGAGCTAGGGTTGAAGAGGGAAAGAAAAGAATGGTGGCCAAGAATGTAATAACCAAAATTTTAGAACTCATGATTTTCTTGTAAATAAGAAATTCAAAGTTCGTACTATGTGTTTATGTGTAATTTTATGAAAATTATGAATACTAATACAAAATTCATAATTTTATAGTATATGATTGAGTTCTCAGTAAATTAATTACGAGACTTCATGATAGACCTTTTAAGGAAAAAGGTATGATGAAATTTCATAAATTTATGTTGGTCAAAGTTTGGCCAGAAAAGTCAATGTTTGACCAGGGCGGTCAAATATAAGACGGTACTGTGAAATGTTAAGCAGTATGTGAAATATACTACGAAAACCGTCCTTACAGACAAGATAGCATAATTAAAGTTTAAAACCACCATAGAAAAATCAAGCACCTAAAATAGGATATTAAAGGCCAAATGGCTTTAAATAAAAGAAAAAGTTTTATACAGTCCAACTACACACAGATAAATTTTGGACTGCAGTTCAGTATAACAGTACTGAATTGTACTGTGTATTAGTGAACATAGTATTAGAAATATCTGTGTTGGTTTTAAAGTGGACTACATTAAGGAAAATAGCCAAACAAGCCTTAACTAGGCTTAGGTCATCACCTTTTGATTTATGACATCATTAAGGCTTTAAAAAAAAAATTATTAGAAGGTTATGAAGTGTTCTAGAACCACTAGGTGGCCGGCCATGTGGGGGGGGGGGGGGGGGTCAAAATATAATTAATTTTGCTCTATGGATTTATGAGCAAAAGTTGAACAAAAATTTTTGCAAAAAGGTCCCATTTTTCACCTATAAATAGGCTCATGGGGGGATCAGTTTTGGCTGATAAAAATTCAGAAAAGCAGCCAAATTCTGCCCATTTTCCCTCTCCAAAAATCTACAATCTCAAGTGGGTGATTGAGTGAAGAAAAAAATTGAGAAACTTAGGGGTTTTGATGTTTGTAGTCTTCAGTTTCCCCTAGTAAGTACAAGCAAAAATTTTGGCAGTTTTTGTGCCCAATTTTGGGGCCAACAGCTGGCTGCCAAGGGGGGGTGAGTGAGTGAGAAAATTTGGATTTAAGAGAGCTTAGTTTAGGTGCAAGCAGCCACCAAGAATCAGCCAATTTTGGTGCCAATTGGTGCAACAAAACCGGCCTTGGGTGGTGTCCTAGGAGGAAAAGTTTTGTGAGCCAAACCCTAATAAATTTTTGGAGATAAATCAAGGTAAATCATTCTAGACCTTAATCTCTTTCAATTAAGCATTCAATTTGAAATTTACATGTATTTCAAGTTGAAATTGTAAGAGCATAAGCTCAATTTATTTTGTGCCCAAAGTTAGGAATCTAGGGTTGTGCTTGATCTAGAATTAGGGGTGGTTTGATTTTTATGTGCATGCTTGCTTTAATTTTCTTAATTTGCATACTAAATACTAGTTTATTATATGTCCCCAATCTGCCCTAGTGTTAGTGAATGATAATTTTGTGCTAGGTTGCTAGAATTTAATTAGTATGCTTGTTAGGTTTTGTGCAACCGAAATCATGCAACTTAGTTGATCCAATATCAATTAGGTTTGCATGGTGATGTTAGAAATTGTGATTAAAGAAAATTTACGCTAGAAAATCGCTGCATGTGTGTATTAGGGCTCCCGCGGTGGCTGGTTGAGCTAGATTCCACGTCTAGGACGTAAAACAAAAAATCGAAACCGAAAACTGCCATTTCGGGTAGAAATTGGCCAGTCTCGGGAAAATCAGATTTTGAGGCCTTTAGAGGCAGAATTTGGAAAAACTTAAAACACAAAAGTTGTTCAGAACAGTTTTTCCTAGAGGGCAGCGCAAATTAATTGGCAAAATGAGGCTCCAATGGCCTCCGTTTTTACGAAAATCCGAGGCTAATCTGTTCAGACCTAGTCTACACGTCCAGTAAGTTTCAAATTAAAACTGACAAGAATCCAAGCAGAACTGGGTTTTTCTTAAAACACGAAAGTTTTAGAATTTTTCGAGAGAAAGAACTTTTGTGAAGAAAAGTTTTTCAAAATCAATCTGGATTTTTAAATACAATCTGAACTATGAAAACTGTGCAGAGAGCAAGAAATTCCTGCACAGGATTTTCTAAAACCATGCAGAAAAACTGTATTTTTGCACCAACACTCCTGTTTTGACTATGAAAACTGTTTTAAAAGCAGTTTTCAGTCTTTAATAAATTTTAAAGTCTTACTTTGAAAACCACGAATTTTGGAGTAAAACAAAAGATTTTCTAGCCAATTTTCCAAATTGGATTTTAAAAGCCAAAATATATTAACAAGACCATGACGAATAGTAACCGGGAAGGATACCCGAGTTACTAAAACTTAAGTTCGATAATAAGAATGGTAATTTAATACTAATCATATGGGTTTAATACCCAAGGTTACCTCGAGTAATCTAAATGGGTCAAGACGATTAACCATAATCTCTAGGGTTACGATTAGTAACCTAATAATCGATCAAGGCATGTAAGGGGGACATATAACTATGATGCTGGAAAGGTTACCAACGTTTTATAGGATCCTTATCCTATGTTCTTTCTAATAGCAGGAAGTAACCTGCAGTTGAGGTCAGGGTGGAAACAATGAAGTCTGGATTATAACGAATCAGGCAAGTATCGAACCTCACTTACAGTATGAAAATAGTAAATACTATTTCATATATGCTATGTTAAGCTATACTAGTTATACTACATATTTAAATGTACTTGCTATGTTATATGATGTTATGAGATGTTATTCGATGATGTGCTATGACATGTTACATATTATGCCATGTTTCTAAAATATCATGGTTTTAAAAATGTCATGTTTTCAAGAATGCCATGATATGGCAAATGTTAAGTTTGAATATGACATAGTGACATCATGAAGCATGTTCACTAATGTTAAATCACATGGTAAGATAATCAAGTAAGGTGTCGTACCAACCTCCCGTGATCGTGGAGGATACATGTTTTGTAATATCCGAAATTTTGATGACTCTAGATTTCCTTAGAAATAAGGAAAACCTAAGTCTGGATCAAGATTGGAATGAAATAACAGTATAAGTTTGAGCTCTCGGTTAACTAGCTACGAGACTCAACGATAGATTACTTAACCTGGTATGGGCGTTTTGAGAAAAACGGCATGACAAAATTTCATGATTTCATGTTGGTCAAAGTTTGACCAAAAAGTCAAAGTTGACCAAGAACAGTCAAAGGTATGACTGTACCATAATAGGATAAGCAGTATGAGAAATATACTGCGAAAATTATCTTTTGGACAAGATAGCTGGAATACGCTTTGAGACCACCCTAGAAAAATCAAGCACACTAAGTTGGATATCAAAGTCCTAATGACTTTCAGAAATAAGAAGAAAATTTTTACAGTCCATTTTTACGCAGATAAATTTTGGACTGCAGTCAAGTATAACAGTACTGAATTGTACTGTGTATTAGTGAACACAGTATTGGATTTATCTGTGTTAGATTAAGATTGGACTGCTTTTTCAAAAAGTAGCCAAACAAGGCCTTATGGTGACATCACCCTATCTTAGAATTATGACATCATTTTGATTTAAGGAAATTGTGGAAAGAAATCTTTGCCACCTAAGCACCATAATGGCCGGCCACCTAGGGGGCATTTTTGTAAGAATTTTCACTTTTGGGGCAAAAGTGTAAATTTTGGAAAATTGATGATGTAAGCGAAGTGATGTCATCAAGATGATGTCATCAAGGTGAGATAAGCTTGGCTTGATTTCCAAGTAAGGGCCGGCCACCTAGAGGGCATAAATGCAAGAATTTTAACTTTCGGGGCCAAAATGTAATTTCTAAAAAATAGGTAATGTAAGCAAGATGATGTCATCAAAATGATGTCATCATTTGCTTGGAGAACAAGGTGATGGCCGGCCAACATGCCACTTGGAAGGTCAAATTGTAAATATTTTGTCTTTTGGGGGCAAAAGTGTAATTTTGGAGAAAAATGATGATGTAAGCATGAGGTAAGCACATGATGTCATCAAGATGATGTCATCATGATGAGGTAAGCAAAACTTGGGCTCCAAGGCAACCAATGGCCAGCCAACACTTGTAGGGGTCAAAGTGCAAATATTTTTGCTTCAAGGACTAAAGTGCAATTTTGGAAAAATAATTAAATCCAAATTCAAGGACTTTTTAGCAATTTTGAAAGTTCAAAATCAGCTATAAATAGGGCCAAGGGGGGGGGGGGCGGATTTCAGCTCAAAAAAATTAGAAAAACAAGCCAAACTATGGCAAAATTTTCCCTCACCCATTTTCTCCACCAAAACCGACCCTAGGAAGAGAAAAAAAAATGGTTGGCTGGATTTTTGGTAATGGCCAGACCTTATGTGAGTGTGTGAGGCTCAATTTAATTGGCCAAAATTTTTGGAACCCAATTGGAGGGGAGGCCGGTTGTGTGGAGCCAAGGAAAAAGGGAGAGAAAAATTGGAATCAATCAAGCCAATCTCTTGGATTGATCTAGGTAAATCTCTAAACCCTTAAGTTTTTCTATTGAGATTGAAACTAGATATTCATGTGGTTGTTTTTCATGAGGAATGGCCGAAAATTGGAACCCATTTGGGGAGGAGAATCGGCTGCAATGGCAGCCAAGGGGAGTAAGGAAAAAATTGGAATCCAAGCTTGTGAACCAACTTCCAAACCCTAGAGGTAAACCTTATGACCTTAAACCTTTCTAATTTGAGCTTAAATTTGGGAAATTTAAGTGTATTTCCATGTTTGGGATGTAAGAGCATAAGCTCATTTTCTTATGCCATGCAATAAGTTATGTGCTTGATTAGGGTGCTAAGGTCTCAATTGTGGTTTGGTTATGTTTATGCTTGATTGAATGTTAGGGTGCATGTTAGATGCATGATGGATTGGAACGTTAGAAACAATTGCATGTGTGACTTTAGGCTCCCGCTGAGTTCGGTTGAGGTAGCGTGCACGTTTTAGGACGTAAAACGAAATTAAGAACCGAAACTGCCAGTCTCGGGTCAAGACTGGGCAGTGTTCTGGAAATGGTATTTTGAGGCCCTTAGAGGCCGAATTTGAAGAAACTCAAAACTACAAAGTTGTAGATAAGGGTTTTTCCTAGAGGGCAACGCGGACCGTTTTTCAAATTGAGGCTCCAATGGCCTCCGTTTTTACAAAAATCCGTGGCTAGTTTACCCAGACCCAGTTTACAGGGTCAGCCAGTTTCAAATTAAAACTGGTACGAATCCAAGCAGAACTGGACTTTTCGTAAAACACGAAAGTTTTAGGATTTTTCAAGATCTAAAACTTTCGTGAAGAAAACTTTTTCAAATTCAATCAGATTTTTAAACTGACACGGATTTCTATAGAGTGTGCAGGAAACAAGAAATTCTGCACAGGATTTTCTAAAACAATACAGGAAAACTGTATTTTTGCACCAACACCAATGTGTTGACTGTGGAAAACTACTCCAAAGGCAGTTTTCGACAGTTAATAATTTTTACAAACCTACTCCATAAAATACGATTTTTCATATGTTAAACAAATATTTTAAACCTAAAAGGTTGAATTTTTCCAAAGAAAGGTAAGAATGGATTTTTTTACCCAAAAGTTGTCTTACTTTTGGTAACAAGACAATGATAGATGGTAACCGGGAAGGATACCCGAGTTACGAGATGGAGTCCAAAGCCCAAAGTTGACTTAGGATAATTGAACTAAGTTTGACTACCTCAAGGGTTACTCAAGGTAACCCAACAAGGTATAAAAATTGAGTTTGATCTTAAAACCCAAAAAGGATTAAAATTAAAAATGACAAGCATAGGCCAAGGTTAGGATGATACCTAACCCTATTCATATATGATTGGGATTAATACCCAAGGTTACCTTAAGTAACCAAGTAAGTCATCATAAGTTATAAGGGAGACTTACAGCTAGAATTTCGTAGGCATGTTGGTATGGTCACCAACATTCCACAATACTAATTAGACCCTTACCTATGTCCTTCATCAAGCAGGAGGAAGCCTGCGGCTACCCGGAAGAGGAGCAGCTTTACGTAGGACATAGTAAAAGAGGTAAGTACAAACCTCACCTGCAGTATGGAAAATAATAAAAGATATTTTCCAAGTATACATGCTATGCTATGTTATGCTATGCTATAATGCTATGCTATGTTATAATGCTATGCTATGTGATGCTATGCTATGTTATGATATGAGATGCCATGTAATGATGTGATGCTATGACATGTTACATATTATGCCATGTTTTCTAAAATGTCATGGTTTTAAAAATGTCATGTTTTCAAGAATGCCATGATATGGCAAATGTTAAGTTTGGATTTGACCTTGTGACATCATGAAGCATGTTCACTAATATTGAACCACATGGTAAGATAAATCAAGTAAGGTGTCGTACCAACCTCCCGTGATCGAGGAGGCTACATGTTCAAAACCAGTGGTGACATTTACCTCTCGTTGATGCGTGAGGGTCACGTTATAATTCCCAGAACTGTTAGGGCCTTGCAAACCCTAGCTTTGTCTGGAGGCTGCGCGCTTTCGGTACGGACACTAGGGGCCCACATGTAATCAAGATAATGAGTAAAAGTGCCTAAAAGATTTATAATTGGACATAATCGGATCATGCATAAACTACATGATGATTGATATGTTACTTGATGTTTGAAAAGATTTTTGTGAGATCATGTTTGTACTTGCTGGGCGAAAGCTCATTTGTATATTTCATACTGTAGGTAAGACGCCTGCAGCATTACTTGATGGGCCATGGAGACGATGCAGCGAGTGAAGGGCGGTGTGGGATACCACTACGCAATATTTTCCGCAAATGTTTTTAAGTATGATGTTGTATATGGATGTGATGTAATGTTTCCAAGGTCCGATTTAAAAGGTCATGGTAACCTTATAATCGGCATAACAAGTAAAAGGGGTAGACATGATGAAGTTTACCCGTCAGTACAAGTTAATTCAAGTTTAGTTTCGAGTTATGATTTTTAACTCGAAACTTAAAGTTTTAAAGTTTAAAGAAAAAAAAATTTTATCCTGAAATTTTCGATAAAACAATGATTTAAGTTAGCAAGTTGGTAACGGCCCACGTTTACGTAGTAGGCCCCTACGTGGACGGGTCGGGGCGTTACAGTTGGTATCAGAGCGGTATCCTGCCAGCCTACTTCACTTTGCTTCACATCGTTTCTGCAAGTGCCCAAGTAAGTTAATTTAATTTCCTTGATTAGAAATGTGAGGAATTAAGAACTAGAATTAGAAGATGGTTCATCGTGTGTACGAACGAACCAAATTTTTTTTTTTTTGCAAGAGTCTAATCTTGCAACTATAGTGATTAAGTTATAACGATAATTGCTGGAATAGCAACAAGAAAAGAATAGACTTCGAGATCATATAGCCTATCGCTTCATCTCGGTATAGTGATATTAAGAAATTTTCCTTCTAAGGAATGGATCAATATCATGGAAGTTAAGTTTCTGATTGGAAACTTTTGCCCCATAAGAGTATTATTAAATACGGGGAAAATTTTGATGATGCCTTAGTTTGGGGGTAGCAACTAGGCATTAAGCCAATATGAGTTGGATGCTACCAACAACAATTTATTAGGCTATGATAATAATGATGATGGCTATGAGTCTGATGATCAAGTTAATGAGGTTGAGATCGATAGTAACAACCTTGGAGTCGATATATAATGGTTTGACTAATGTCGACTATATACGACCTTTTAAGTAATGGAATCATGAAATAATGGGAAGTTTTAGATATTCCCTAGAGTTATGATTATGCCTTTGTTATAAAGGAAACGCTGAAGGCACAAGAGAAGCTTCTACTAGCTAACAAGTAGCTAGTTATATGAGGATATCTTTCACTGCATCACTCGAACAGTAATACGTTTCAATAATACTATTTATTATTGTTTTCCATGATTAACTTGGAAAAGATTCCAAAAATTATTTATATTTATGTATGGTGCTTATCTTATGCTTATTAGAACCAACTCACGTTATGTTGTGATATGTTATGGGCTGAACCCTTGAGGAATAGAGTTCCAAGAGAGGGGCCATCATGTCAAGAAAAGGGCCGATCCTTGAGGAAGAAAAATATTTCCAAGATAGGGGCCATCATGATAAAAAAAGGGTTCTAATAGCAAAAGATTAACATTGTACCAGAGGGTTCTCAGCTTTAGTTAATTGAAAGAAAAATATTTTCAATATGATATATTCGCTGAGCCCTCAAATAAAGTTAAAGAAAAGTATCTTAATTATAAGATACAATATGTTTTCTTTTCAAGTATGGAAAAGTTATATCTACTTTTCAAATATGCAAGTTATTGATATACTTGAACAGTTTTTCATGTAAATAGTTTTGTGATGCAGTGAAAAAAAGTATGATGGACAGTATGAAAGAAAGTATGAGGATATAAATTATGAAGATATAGAAAGAAGATTATGGTTCTATATAAGAGACATGATCCCATTAAGATGTTAAAATGGGAACATGAACAAGTTATTCAATCTAAAGTAACTTGTGAAGAATTGATGGTGGATTGAAGAAAAGCCATTTAGGATTATTCGAATTTTCGAGGACGAAAATCTTTTAAGGAGGGTAGAATGTAATATCCGAAATTTTGATGACTCTAGATTTCCTTAGAAATAAGGAAAACCTAAGTCTGGATCAAGATTGGAATGAAATAACAGTATAAGTTTGAGCTCTCGGTTAACTAGCTACGAGACTCAACGATAGATTACTTAACCTGGTATGGGCGTTTTGAGAAAAACGGCATGACAAAATTTCATGATTTCATGTTGGTCAAAGTTTGACCAAAAAGTCAAAGTTGACCAAGAACAGTCAAAGGTATGACTGTACCATAATAGGATAAGCAGTATGAGAAATATACTGCGAAAATTATCTTTTGGACAAGATAGCTGGAATAAGCTTTGAGACCACCCTAGAAAAATCAAGCACACTAAGTTGGATATCAAAGTCCTAATGACTTTCAGAAATAAGAAGAAAATTTTTACAGTCCATTTTTACGCAGATAAATTTTGGACTGCAGTCAAGTATAACAGTACTGAATTGTACTGTGTATTAGTGAACACAGTATTGGATTTATCTGTGTTAGATTAAGATTGGACTGCTTTTTCAAAAAGTAGCCAAACAAGGCCTTATGGTGACATCACCCTATCTTAGAATTATGACATCATTTTGATTTAAGGAAATTGTGGAAAGAAATCTTTGCCACCTAAGCACCATAATGGCCGGCCACCTAGGGGGCATTTTTGTAAGAATTTTCACTTTTGGGGCAAAAGTGCAAATTTTGGAAAATTGATGATGTAAGCGAAGTGATGTCATCAAGATGATGTCATCAAGGTGAGATAAGCTTGGCTTGATTTCCAAGTAAGGGCCGGCCACCTAGAGGGCATAAATGCAAGAATTTTAACTTTCGGGGCCAAAATGCAATTTCTAAAAAATAGGTAATGTAAGCAAGATGATGTCATCAAAATGATGTCATCATTTGCTTGGAGAACAAGGTGATGGCCGGCCAACATGCCACTTGGAAGGTCAAATTGTAAATATTTTGTCTTTTGGGGGCAAAAGTGTAATTTTGGAGAAAAATGATGATGTAAGCATGAGGTAAGCACATGATGTCATCAAGATGATGTCATCATGATGAGGTAAGCAAAACTTGGGCTCCAAGGCAACCAATGGCCAGCCAACACTTGTAGGGGTCAAAGTGCAAATATTTTTGCTTCAAGGACTAAAGTGCAATTTTGGAAAAATAATTAAATCCAAATTCAAGGACTTTTTAGCAATTTTGAAAGTTCAAAATCAGCTATAAATAGGGCCAAGGGGGGGGGCGGATTTCAGCTCAAAAAAAATTAGAAAAACAAGCCAAACTATGGCAAAATTTTCCCTCACCCATTTTCTCCACCAAAACCGACCCTAGGAAGAGAAAAAAAAATGGTTGGCTGGATTTTTGGTAATGGCCAGACCTTATGTGAGTGTGTGAGGCTCAATTTAATTGGCCAAAATTTTTGGAACCCAATTGGAGGGGAGGCCGGTTGTGTGGAGCCAAGGAAAAAGGGAGAGAAAAATTGGAATCAATCAAGCCAATCTCTTGGATTGATCTAGGTAAATCTCTAAACCCTTAAGTTTTTCTATTGAGATTGAAACTAGATATTCATGTGGTTGTTTTTCATGAGGAATGGCCGAAAATTGGAACCCATTTGGGGAGGAGAATCGGCTGCAATGGCAGCCAAGGGGAGTAAGGAAAAAATTGGAATCCAAGCTTGTGAACCAACTTCCAAACCCTAGAGGTAAACCTTATGACCTTAAACCTTTCTAATTTGAGCTTAAATTTGGGAAATTTAAGTGTATTTCCATGTTTGGGATGTAAGAGCATAAGCTCATTTTCTTATGCCATGCAATAAGTTATGTGCTTGATTAGGGTGCTAAGGTCTCAATTGTGGTTTGGTTATGTTTATGCTTGATTGAATGTTAGGGTGCATGTTAGATGCATGATGGATTGGAACGTTAGAAACATTGCATGTGTGACTTTAGGCTCCCGCTGTGGTCGGTTGAGGTAGCGTGCACGTTTTAGGACGTAAAACGAAATTAAGAACCGAAACTGCCAGTCTCGGGTCAAGACTGGGCAGTGTTCTGGAAATGGTATTTTGAGGCCCTTAGAGGCCGAATTTGAAGAAACTCAAAACTACAAAGTTGTAGATAAGGGTTTTTCCTAGAGGGCAACGCGGACCGTTTTTCAAATTGAGGCTCCAATGGCCTCCGTTTTTACAAAAATCCGTGGCTAGTTTGCCCAGACCCAGTTTACAGGGTCAGCCAGTTTCAAATTAAAACTGGTACGAATCCAAGCAGAACTGGACTTTTCGTAAAACACGAAAGTTTTAGGATTTTTCAAGATCTAAAACTTTCGTGAAGAAATTTTTCAAAATCGGAATGGATTTTTAAACTGACACGGATTTCTATAGAGTGTGCAGGAAACAAGAAATTCCTGCACAGGATTTTCTAAAACAATACAGGAAAACTGTATTTTTGCACCAACACCAATGTTTGACTGTGGAAACTACTCCAAAGGCAGTTTTCGACAGTTAATAATTTTTACAAACCTTCTCAAAGAATTACAATTTTTCAAAGTTAAACTAGAATTTTGAACAAAGAGAACTAAGTTTTTCCAAAGCAAAGGAAAACAAGTTTTTGATTCAAAAGTTATCTTACTTTTGGTAACAAAACAATGATGACGGTAACCGGGAAGGATACCCGAGTTACGGATGGAGTCCAAAGCCCAAAGTTGACTTAGGATAATTGAACTAAGTTTGACTACCTCAAGGGTTACTCAAGGTAACCCAACAAGGTATAAAAATTGAGTTTGATCTTAAAACCCAAAAAGGATTAAAATTAAAAATGACAAGGCATAGGCCAAGGTTAGGATGATACCTAACCCTATTCATATATGATTGGGATTAATACCCAAGGTTACCTTAAGTAACCAAGTAAGTCATCATAAGTTATAAGGGAGACTTACAGCTAGAATTTCGTAGGCATGTTGGTATGGTCACCAACATTCCACAATACTAATTAGACCCTTACCTATGTCCTTCATCAAGCAGGAGGAAGCCTGCGGCTACCCGGAAGAGGAGCAGCTTTACGTAGGACATAGTAAAAGAGGTAAGTACAAACCTCACCTGCAGTATGGAAAATAATAAAAGATATTTTCCAAGTATACATGCTATGCTATGTTATGCTATGCTATAATGCTATGCTATGTTATAATGCTATGCTATGTGATGCTATGCTATGTTATGATATGAGATGCCATGTAATGATGTGATGCTATGACATGTTACATATTATGCCATGTTTTCTAAAATGTCATGGTTTTAAAAATGTCATGTTTTCAAGAATGCCATGATATGGCAAATGTTAAGTTTGGATTTGACCTTGTGACATCATGAAGCATGTTCACTAATATTGAACCACATGGTAAGATAAATCAAGTAAGGTGTCGTACCAACCTCCCGTGATCGAGGAGGCTACATGTTCAAAACCAGTGGTGACATTTACCTCTCGTTGATGCGTGAGGGTCACGTTATAATTCCCAGAACTGTTAGGGCCTTGCAAACCCTAGCTTTGTCTGGAGGCTGCGCGCTTTGGTACGGACACTAGGGGCCCACATGTAATCAAGATAATGAGTAAAAGTGCCTAAAAGATTTATAATTGGACATAATCGGATCATGCATAAACTACATGATGATTGATATGTTACTTGATGTTTGAAAAGATTTTTTGTGAGATCATGTTTGTACTTGCTGGGCGAAAGCTCATTTGTATATTTCATACTGTAGGTAAGACGCCTGCAGCATTACTTGATGGGCCATGGAGACGATGCAGCGAGTGAAGGGCGGTGTGGGATACCACTACGCAATATTTTCCGCAAATGTTTTTAAGTATGATGTTGTATATGGATGTGATGTAATGTTTCCAAGGTCCGATTTAAAAGGTCATGGTAACCTTATATCGGCATAACAAGTAAAAGGGGTAGACATGATGAAGTTTACCCGTCAGTACAAGTTAATTCAAGTTTAGTTTCGAGTTATGATTTTAAATAAAACTTAAAGTTTTAAAGTTTAAAGAAAAAAAAATTTTTATCCTGAAATTTTTCGATAAAACAAAGATTTAAGTTAGCAAGTTTGGTAACGCCCACGTTTACGTAGTATGCCCCTACGTGGACGGGTCGGGGCGTTACACTTGGAGCCCAAGTTTTGCTTACCTCATCATGATGACATCATCTTGATGACATCATGTGCTTACCTCATGCTTACATCATCATATTTTCCAAAATTTGCACTTTTGCCCCAAAAGTGAAAATTCTTACAAAAATGCCCCTAGGTGGCCGGCCATTATGGTGCTTAGGTGGCAAAGATTTCTTTCCACAATTTCCTTAAATCAAAATGATGTCATAATTCTAAGATAGGGTGATGTCACCATAAGGCCTTGTTTGGCTACTTTTTGAAAAAGCAGTCCAATCTTAATCTAACATAGATAAATCCAATACTGTGTTCACTAATACACAGTACAATTCAGTACTGTTATACTTGTCTGCAGTCCAAAATTTATCTGCGTAAAAATGGACTGTAAAAATTTTCTTCTTATTTCTGAAAGTCATTAGGACTTTGATATCCAACTTAGTGTGCTTGATTTTTCTAGGGTGGTCTCAAAGCTTATTCCAGCTATCTTGTCCAAAAAGATAATTTTCGCAGTATATTTCTCATACTGCTTATCCTATTATGGTACAGTCATACCTTTGACTGTTCTTGGTCAACTTTGACTTTTTGGTCAAACTTTGACCAACATGAAATCATGAAATTTTGTCATGCCGTTTTTCTCAAAACGCCCATACCAGGTTAAGTAATCTATCGTTGAGTCTCCGTAGCTAGTTAACGCGAGAGCTCAAACTTATACTGTTATTTCATTCCAATCTTGATCCAGACTTAGGTTTTCCTTATTTCTAAGGAAATCTAGAGTCATCAAAATTTCGGATATTACATTAGTTGGTGTCAGGGGTGGGGGGGTCGTTGGCATCAAGGG
>CM046365.1:25176176-25279763 GCA_025413025.1 Ficus hispida
TAAGGGCGGTAAGAAGTGCCGCAATCTTGGAGAATCCTTCAATGAACCGTCAGTAGTATCCGGCCAATCCAAGAAAGCTTCGTATTTCCGTAACGTTTTTGGGTCTAGCCCACATACTGACCGCCTCTATCTTAGCAGGATCAATGGAAATCCCTTTCGTTTAACACTACACAGCCTAAGAAATGAACCTTCTCCAACCAAAATTCACATTTCGTGAACTTGGCATAGAGCTGGTTCCGTCTTAACGTCTCCAAAACCATCCTAAGGTGCTGCTCGTATTCCTTTATGGACTTTGAGTATATCAGAATATCATCGATGAAAATGATGATAAACTTATCTAAGTACTTTTTGAACACCCGGTTCATCAAGTCCATAAAAGTAGCTGGAGTGTTGGTCAAACCAAACGGCATAACCAAGAACACGTAATGCCCATAGCGCGTTCGAAAAGCCGTTTTTGAAATGTTTCCCTCCTTAATCCTGAGTTGATGGTATCCCGACCGCAAGTCGACCTTTGAGAATACCACTGCTCCCCTAAGTTGATCAAAAAGATCATTTATTCTAGGGAGAGGATACTTATTCTTAATCGTAATCTTATTCAACTCACGATAATCGATACACATACGCAACGATCCATCCTTCTTCTTAACGAACAACACTGGTGCTCCCCATAGGGAGTAACTTTGACGGATGAATCCCTTGTCGAGCAGTTCTTGTAACTGCACTTGGAGCTCCCTAAGTTCGGCTGGGGCCATACAATAAGGTGCTTTGGATACTGGTGTAACTCCAGACAGTAAGTCTATCTCAAAAGAAATTTCTCGCTCGGGAGGAAGTCCAGGCAATTCTTTTGGAAAGACGTCCACATATTTCCTGATAATGGGTATATCTTCCGGCTTAAGCTCCACCTCTTGCTCTTTGTCCACCATGTTGGCTAAGTATTCTTGACATCCATTAGCCAACATTTTCCATGCCTTCAGTGCCGATACTAACCTACTTGAGGAGTTACGGGACTGTCCGTAGAAGTTGAATTCCTCCTCACCATGCAAACTAAACATAACACAACACTTTCGGCAATCTATCTTAGCGTTGTACTTCCCTAGGAAGTCCATTCATAAAATATTGTTATAATCGTGAAGTTTAATTACGATGAGATCAACATAAAGTTCTCGATCGCAAATAACTACAGGAACACTTGGCATCCAAAAATCGGATAGCAAAACTTCTCCTGACGGAAGGAACGTCCTAAACGGTTGCTTAAAGCTATCGATGCGTCTTCCTAATTTCTGGGCAAACTCCATTGATATAAATGAATGGGTGGCACTAGAATCAAACAAGGCAATAGCGTCATAGGTGGTGATAGAAATCTGAGCTGTCACCACGTGAGAAGTTCCAGGCTCGGCATCCCCCTTGGTGTAGGCGTAAATCCTAGCTTGGGGTCCAGGAGCCTCTATCCTCCCTGGTGTGCTTGAAGTATCCTCGATCTTAGCTTACACCATATGCAGCTGACTGCTCGCATTCCTATTCAGATACTAGGGAGTCTGGTTCTGGTTGTTGAGGTTGCAATTCCTCATGTAATGACCTTCCTTGCCACAAAGGTAGTAAGCATTGGTCCTCATTCTACATATTCCCAGGTGCTTCTTCCCGCATTGAGCGCACATTGGATAGTTTTTGTTATTACCCTCATTTCCACGGTTATTTTTCTTTTGAGGGTAATTTCTTTGCTGCCCCTGGCCAGCAGCATTTCCTTTCCTTTTGTTTATTCCAAACTGCTTAGAATGCTGGGCCGCATTACTAGTCTGGCCCCTTGCATATGCGTCTTGATTATGTCTAGGCTGCAACTGTCGCTCCGCAGCCTTCTCCTCTTTCTTTGTAACGCCCCAACCTACGTAGGGCCGTTACCATACATACATGAACTTATATAACTGCTTAAACCTTCTTGGAAAATTGAGAATAAATTTTTTTTTCAAGCTTACATATAAAATAGGGTTGCTTGTATAGAAACTTATCAGGCATACATAATTCTTACAACTTGCTTGAGTCTTTAAATCCTCATATTTTTGTACAACATAGCTTACTTTAAAATATAAGTGTATATATTTTAAACTTAACAGATTTTGCGGAAAATTTTGCGTAGTGGTATCCCACACCGCCCTTCACCCGCCGCATCATCCACCTGGCCCACCAATTAAGCTGCAGGCCTCTTACCTACAGTATGAAATATACTGATGAGCTTTCGCTCAGCAAGTACAAACATAAATCTCACAAAATGTAACAATGTCGTGCAACTCATGCATGAATCAATTATGAGTCTTTTATAACCAATTATTGACTTGAACTTATTATCTTGCTTAACATATGGGCCCCTAGTGTACGTACCAAAAGCGCGCAAGCCTCAAAACGTCAGGGTTTGCAAGGCCCTTAACCATTCTGGAAAACATGAACATGACCCTTCACGTATCAACGGAAGGTTAATAATCATAAACTTCTAACATACATGATCCTCTCGCATCAACGGGAGGTTGGTACGACACCTTACTTGTCTTGGTTTAGTCTTAGTCTTGTTATATTTCCAAGACTAAGAGTCTTTACATGTGATCTTAATAGTCATGATGTACATGAACTAGGCATGGCATACTTAATGTATCCTGGCTTAACATGACTTAGCATGGCTTATCGTATCATAACATGGCATAACATGACATAACATAACATGGCATAGCATAACATAGCATGACATAGCATAACATGGCATAACGTGTAAACATATCATATACTTGAAAATAGATTATTATTTTCCATACTGTAGGTGAGGTTTGTACTTACCTCATCTATTATGTCCACTAATGTGTCGCTCCAAGTCCGGACACAACAGCAGGTTATCTCCTACTATAAAAAGGACATAGGTAAGGGTTTAAAAATGTTGGGGATTCAACCAACATTCATGCATAACCATAGTTATATGCCCCCTACATGATATCTTACTTATCTTAGTCCATATTTGAACTTGGTATCTTGTTGGGCTACATTGGGTAACCTTGGGCTTTGGCCCAGTCCAATAACCTGGATATCCTTCCAGATTACTGTTGGTTAATCCAGTCTCCATTTCTTGGGTCCAAAATTTTCTTTGGCTTTTCTTTGGAAAAACTTAACATTTAGGTCCTTTTTAATTCAAAAATCCTTTGTTCAACTTTTGAAAAATTATAATTCTTGAGTAGGATTTGTAAAATCATTAAGTGTTGAAAACTGCCCTTGGAACAGCTTTCCACAGTCGAACCATCAGTGTATGTGCAGGATTGTCCTTTTCCTGTACTGTTTTAGAAAATCCTGAGCAGGAATTTCCTATTTCCTGCACAGTTTTAGAAATCCAATTGTATTTGAAAATCTGGGTCGAATCCGAAAAAGTTTTCTTCATGAAAGTTTTAGATATTGAAAAACTATACAACTTTCATGTTTTACTCAAAACCCAATTCGGACTTTATCCTACTCTTATTTCTTGTTGAACCTACCTGGCCGTGCATGAAATCTGGGCACGGTCAGGCTTGGATTTTTATGAAAACCGAGGCCGTTGGAGCCTTATTTTGCAAAACGGTCTGCGCTACCCACTAGGAAAAATCCTTCTCTACAACTTTGTAGTTTTGAGTTTCTTCAAATTCGGCCTCTAAGGGCCTCAAATTACCATTTCCAGAACGCTGCCCAGTCTTGACCCGAGACTGGCAGTTTCGGTTCTTAAATCCGTTTCTCGTCCTAAAACGCGCACACTACCTCAACCGACCACAGCGGGAGCCTAAATTCACACATGCAATTGTTTCTAACGTTCCAATCCATCATACACATAATCATACATTCAATCTTAAACCTATGGGGACATATAACAAACATGTGGTAAGCATATTTGCAAACATGCAATCAATCACACATAAGCATGCATATCTTGGAATTTAAAACCACCTAGGCACCATGATCAAGCACAACCCTAAAATTTCTAAACTAGGGCAGAAAATTAAATTGAGCTTATGCTCTACAATTCCAACATTGAAATACACTTAAATCTCCAAATTGAAGCTTGAATTGAAAAGCCTAAGATCAACGAGGCTTACCTCAGTCGATTCAAGTGGCTTGCTCAACTTTTTCCCCTTTTTCCTAGCACCACCACAACCGGCCCTCTCCTCTAATGAGGCTCCAAAAATTTTTTGAATCTTGCTTGTTGTTTCTACCTCAAAATCCGACTCACCCTTGCACCCAAATCTCTTGCTCTACTTTTTTTTTTTCTTCCTAAAGTTCGGATTTTTAGAGGAAATGGGTGGAGAATTTTTTTGGCATGGTTTTGCTGATTTTTCTTATTTTTTTGAAGCAAAAACCGACCCCCCCTCCCCTCACCCTATTTATAGCTGAAAATTCATTTAATTTTTGGATTTATTTTTAATCCAAAATTTGCTTAGATGCCCTTGGATTAAGAATATTTGCACAAATTTTGCACAAATACCCTCCAAAATGGCCAGCCATATCTAGCTAGGTGTCATCCAATGAATTTTCCAATTTTCTTTAATCAATTATGATGTCATAAATCCAAGATAAGGTGATGTCATCAAAGTTATGTCATCATAAGGCCTTGTTTGGCTTTTCCTTTAAAATGCAGTCCATTTTTATGCTACACAGATATTTTCAATACTGTTATTAACTAATAACAGTATTTTATACTGTATTGTAGTCCAAAATTTATCTGTGTAAAAATGAACTGTATAAAATTTTTCTTATTTCTTGAAACCTTTCTTGCCCTTAATATCCTACTTGGTGTGCTTGATTTTTCTATGGTGGTTTTAAATCTTACTCATGCTATCTTATCTGTAAAGACAGTTTTCACAGTATATTTCCTATATTGCTTATCATCTCTCAGTACCTTCATCTATTTGACCTCTCCGGTCAACCTTTGACTTTTTCGGTCAACTTTGACTTTTTCGGTCAAACTTTAACCAACATGAAATCATAGGATTTTTCTTCCCTTTTTTTGCTCAAGGGTCACGTGCTTGGCTAAGCAAACTGCTTATTGAGTCTCATAGCTAGTTAGATGAGAACTCAAACATTTACTGATAAAATTATGAATTTCGCATTGATATTCACAATTTTCATGAAACATCACAAAAACACATAATATGAACATAGATTTCTTATGTATAAGGAAATCATGAGTCCATGTAAATTTTCGGATATTACATTCTTGGCCTTAAAAATCTGTGCCCTCGCCTCCTTGTCTTGATTGATCCAATACTCAGCCCTAATTGCCCGATTAATGCAGTCAGACACTAGGGTTGGAGGGCTACTTCCTGCACTTAGTTGTTTAGCAATATCCGTCTGAAACATCTTCATCATTCGTCTCACTTTTTCTGTTTCGGTCAATATGAGTTCGGGACATAGGCGGCCTAACTGTTCAAATTTCTTAACAGCTTCCATAACTGACATCAATCCTTGCTTTAAACTATTGAACTCGTCTTGCTGAGCGGCAAGGATTTCCCAGTTATAGTACATCGCCTTAAACTCAGCTACAAAATCCTGCCAATTCATGACCGCAATATTTCTACGCACTTGCACTGTTATATACCAATGCCTAGCATCCTTTTTCAGTGCAAATGAAGTACAGAGCACCCTTTCCTGCTCCGTGAGTCCCATGAAATCTAAAATAACTTGGATATCCATTAGCTAATTATCGGCTTTTATCGGGTCCGTAAGACCCTCACACTCAGGCGCCTTCATCCGCTGAATCACTCGTACAGTAAATCTTCCCGTACTACGAGTGGGTTCGCTTGTATCCTAGCAGGTGCTAACGGAACTCTGAAATTCTGCAGAATCCCTTGATGAGCCTCCGGTACCTAGGGCACTACCGGGGTGCAGGGTTATCCTATAGGGGAATTGCATTCGCATGAGGCATCTCGTTCAATCGGGCTAGCTGTTCACGTAGCCGATTCCTTTCTTGTTGCTGTTGTAGCAATTGCTGTTGCAAATTGACTACAACACTCGCAAGATCTGGCTCTTGCATATTCTGGGTGGCTTGTTGTAACGACCTGCCTAGCACAGGCCGCTATTGTACATACATACTTACATAACGCACTTATACGAATCATACTTACTTATTTAGCGAGAACAGCGGAAATTTTTTTTCTTTTTTCTTCTTTTATATTGTGATGCCCCGACTTCCCAAGCCGGGTCGACACCATACTACTTGTACATAACTTGTTAAAAATTGAGAATAAATTTTTTTTTTTTTTTTTAAACATATTCTCATAAGTTATCTTGTAGAGAAACTTGTCACTCATATATACCAACTGAAAATACCTTCTCGTGTCTTCAAATTCTTTACATATAACAAAACATCATTTACTTTTATCATATTAACATATTTTCTGAAAAATTGGATGCGGAAAATTATGCGTAGTGGTATCCCACACCGCCCTTCACCCGTCGCATCGTCCGCAAAGCCCATCACTTAATTGCAGGCTTCTTACCTACAGTATGAAATATAAGAGTGAGCTTTCGCCCAGCAAGTACAAACATAATCTCACGAAATAATTCAAACATCTTAAAACATGTCCCTCATCTGTAGCTTATGCATGAACCATTTATGATTGATTGAATGTCTTATGTTTCATTATAGACTCAATCCTTAACTTATCTTGTCTTAACATGTGGGCCCATAGTGTACGTACCGAAAGCGCGCAGCCTCCAGATAAAGCTAGGGTTTGCAAGGCCCTAACAGTTCTGGAATCATAACGTGACCCTCACGCATCAACGAAGGTTAATATCACAATTGGTGTTAAACATGTATCCTCCACGATCACGGGAGGTTGGTACGACACCTTACTTGATTATCTTACCATGTGATTTAACATTAGTGAACATGCTTCATGATGTCACTATATCATGTTCAAACTTAACATTTCCCATATCATGGCATTCTTGAAATCATGACATTTTTAAAACCATGACATTTTAGAAAACATGGCATAATATGTAACATGTCATAGCACATCATCGCATAGCATTACATAACATCATACAACATAGCATGTACATTTAAACATGTAAAGTAACTAGTATAGTTAAACATAATATATATGAAAATAGTATTTACTATTTTCATATTGTAGGTGAGGTTCAATACTTGCCTGATTCGTTATATTCCAGGCTTTGTTGTTTCCACCCTGATCTCAATTGCAGGTTACTTCCTGCTATTAGAAAGAACATAGGATAAGGATCCTATAAAACGTTGGTAACCTTTCCAGCATCATAGTTATATGTTCTCCTTACATACCTTGATCATTTATTAGGTTACTAATTGTAACCCTAGAGATTATGGTTAACCGTCTTGACCCATTAGATTACTTGAGGTAACCTTGGGTATTAAACCCATATTAGATTATTCTTATTATCGAGCCTAAGTTTTAGTAGCTCGGGTATCCTTCCCGGTTACCATTCGTCATTGTCTTGTTAATATGTTTTGACTTTTAAAATCCAATTTGGAAAATTGGCTAGAAAATCTTTTGTTTTACTTCAAAATTCGTGGTTTTCAAAATAAGACTTTATAAAAATTATTGAAGACTGAAAACTGCTTTTAAAACAGTTTTGATAGTCAAAACAGGAGTGTTGATGCAAAAATACAGTTTTTCTGCATGTTTTTAGAAAATCCTGTGCAGGAATTTCTTGCTCTCTGCACAGTTTTCATAGTTCAGGTTGTATTTAAAAATCCAGATTGATTTTGAAAAACTTGTCTTCACGAAAGTTCTTGCTCTTGAAAAATTCTAAAACTTTCGTGTTTTAAGAAAAACCCAGTTCTGCTTGGATTCTTGTCAGTTTTAATTTGAAACTTACTGGACGTGTAGTCTAGGTCTGGGCAGATTAGCCTCGGATTTTCGTAAAAACGGAGGCCATTGGAGCCTCATTTTTCAAATCCATTCGCGTTTCCCTCTAGGAAAAACTGTTCTGAACAACTTTTGTGTTTTAATTTTTTCCAAACTCGGCCTCTAAAGGCCTCAAAATCTGATTTTCCCGAGACTGGCCAATTTCTAACCGAAATGGCAGTTTTCGGTTTCGATTTTTATTTTACGTCCTAGACGTGGAATCTAGCTCGACCAGCCACCGCGGGAGCTCTAATACACACATGCAGCGGTTTTCTAGCGTAAATTTTCTTTAATCACAATTTCTAACATCACCATGCAAATTAAAATTCACATCATGCATCAACATATAAAACTCTAGCCATACAACAAACACTTAGCATGCAAAATCACAAAATTAAGAGCAAGCATGCAATCAAAATCAAACCACCCTTAGTTCTAGATCAAGCACAAACTTTAAATCCTAAACTTGGGCACAAAATAAAATTGAGCTTATGCTCTTACAAATTCAACTTGAAATACACCTAAATTTCAAATTGAAATGCTCAATTTAAAAGGTTTAAGGGCTAGGGATGATTACCTTGATTAGCCCCAAATTTTATGGTTATGGTTTGGCTTGAAATTTTCCTCCCACCTTGGCTCCACCAACCGGTTCTTCCACCAAGTTTTGCACCCAAAAACTTGAGTTGAATCCTTGGTAATTTCTTGAACCAAAACTAACCACTAACAACCAAAAATTTCCTCATTTTTCCTCCCTAAAACAGTCGGCCTCAAGGCTTGAAAAAGACACAAAATTTTTCAAAATCCTTTCTTGAAGGAGTAGAGGAAAAACCGCCCCCCAACAACCCTTTACCCTAAGGATTGCAAAATTTTTTCTTAGTTCTAGCTCACCCTTGGATTTTCGGATTTTTGAGAGAGAATTTGGCAAGAGCTTGGCTGCTTTTTCCCATTTTTTTTCAGCCAAAAACCGCCCCCCCCCAAGGTCCTATTTATAGGTGAAATTTTGGCCTTTTTTGTAAATACTTTTGGTTCTCCTTTTTCCTACAAGTCCATGGAACAAAAATATTTCTATTTTGGCCCCAAAAGGAGCACAAATTTACACAAAAAAAAGGGTGAGGTGGCCGGCCATCACCTTGTGGAAGAAGCAAAATTTTTGTTCTAGAACATGACACTTGTCATTCAAGGCTTGATTCATGGAATTATGATGTCATAATTCCAAATAAGGATGATGTCATAATTCCAAATAAGGATGATGTCATAATTCCAAATAAGGATGATGTCATAAATATGATATCATCCTAAGGCCTTGTTTAGCTACTTTTGCTATTGTACATTCCATTTTTAAGTTAACACAGGTATTTCTAATACTGGATTCACTTATACTCAGTATTGGTTTACCAAACTGCAGTCCAAAATTTATCTGTGTAAAAATGGACAGTATGAATTTTTCCTTATTTCTTAAAACCCTTTTGCTCTTTAATTCTACTTAATGTGCTTGTCTTTCTATGGTGGTTTTGAATCTTAAACATATTATTTTATCAGTAAAATCGGCCTATGCAGTATAATTCTATGCAGCGGCTATTTACTCTTACGGTCTTTTCTTAACTTTTTGGGGTCAATCTTTGGCTTTCTCGTCCATCATTGACTTTCTTGTCAACAGTTGACTTCCTTGCCAAGATTTGACTCCCGCGGTCAACAGTTGACTTGTAACGACCCGCCTAGCACAGGCCGTTACCATACATACATACTTACATACTTAACTTCTCGTACATGCTTACATACTTATGAAACACAGCGGAAATTTTTTTTTTTTTTTTTTTTTTTTTTTTTTTTTTTTTTTTATATATATGGCATACAAGTGCAACATATAAGAGTGTCTTTATCAAAAATATTTTCCATAACATAAATACGTATATCAAAACGCGTAGCGGCTACATTTCCCACATTTCACAGGTTGCCCCGCCATGCCCTTCCATCTTGTATCAACCATTGCCGACGGTTTCTTACCTACAGCATAAACGTAAGACAGTGAGCTTTCGCTCAGCAAGCACAACCTCCTATACCGCGACATCATGAACATAACATATTCTAATATATCATATCTTAACTTATCATGCTTATCATATCATTACTTAACTTCATTCATCGTAACATAGCATACATATCATAATGCATGGTCCATTTATGCACATTTTATGCTCAATTCATTCTTAACTTACTTCCATTTCTTATCTTACTTATGGGCCCCTTACTTGTGTGTATGTACCGGGCGCGCGACTATGGAGTGGTTGGGGCGGCCAAACCATTTCCGACTCAAACCATAGTCCAACCCGACCTAACGCGGGTCGGCACAACACAGGCGATTGCTCGCCATCTTTCTTTTCATCTTATTGTGTCATACTTGATCTTATAATTCTTATAAGATTTCGTGAACATGCTTCGTGCTTTAATAAACATAACATAGCATTCATCAATAGCATACCTTAACCTATCATACAACATAACCCAACATAGCATAACAACAATAACATCACATAGCATCAACATCATAACCTATCATCACATCCTAACATAGCATCAACATCATAACCTAGCATCAACATCCTAACATAGCATCAACATCAATATCATAGCATATATCCCTAGCATACATCTATCATACTTAGGCAAGTACCACATCAAAGCCTATGCTGTAGGCGGTGGTTGTACTTACCTCTCTTGCTATGTCCTGCTTTGAGCTGCTTCTTTTCTGCGTACAGCTGCAGGTTCCCTCCTGCTCGTTGAAGGACATAGGTGAGGTTCTAATTAGTTTTGCGGAAATGTTGATAATCTAATCAACATGCTTACATAATCCTAATTGTATGTCCCCATACTAAATATGAATTAATTCTTAGTCTCCTTTAGGGTTTTCTTGTTCAACCCTTAAGGTTAATTCTTAATCAACCAAGTTAACCCTATATGGGTCAAACTTGCGTTCTAGGCCTTGGCCTAGTATCTCGGATATTATTTCCGGTTATTACTTGTAAACGCCTTGCTTACCCAATTTGGCTTTAAAAAAAATCCATGTTCCATTTCTTTGGAAACTTGAGTGAATTAACCTTAAAAATCTCACAAAAATCCATATCCTTGAAATAGGTTTTTATAAAATCATTTAAGGCTGGAAACTGCCTTTGGAACAGTTTCCTTAGTCAAAACAGTGGTTTTGGGAAAAGATACGATTTTTTTTTTTGAAAATCCTGTACATGAATTTCTCATTCCCTGCACAGTCTTTATAAAACCATTCCAGTTTAAAGATCCATTCCGATTTTGAAAATGTTGTCTTCACGAAAGTTGTAGCTCTTGAAAAATCCTAAAACTTTCGTGTTTTGAGAAAAATCCAGTTCGGCCTGTATTCGTACCAGTTTTTGTTTGAAACTGGCTGATCCTGTAAACTGGGTCTGGGCAGGCTAGCCACGGGTTTTTGTAAAAACGGAGACCATTGGAGCCTCAATTTGGAAAACTGTCCGCGTTGGCCCCTAGGAAAACTCGTTCTGAACAACTTTTATGTTTTACGTTTTACCCAGTTCGGCCTCTAAAGGCCTCAAATTCCACTTTTCCCGAAACTGGGCAGTTCACATCCGAACTGGCAGTTTTCGGTTTTAAGTTTGTTTTACGTCCTATTTCGCGGATTCTAACTCGACCGATCACGCGGGAGCCTAGATAACATACATGCAGCGTTTTCTAACGTCCCACATGAACCAACATGTAATTCAAACATGTCCATGCAAACCAAAACCCGTATTAACTTAATCTAGGTTTGCATGGTTCTAACTTTTTGCATACAACACATACAAACACTAAACTTTGCTCCCTAAGCTAGCATGCTTCAAGCACTGCCTAAGGGCAGATTTTCGGACCAAACCAGGGGACACACAACCCTAAGCATTAGGCATGAAAATCAATCATACACAAGCACAACTTATGCAAGAAATCAAGCCATACACCCTTAGATCTACAAATCAAGCACATACAACTATTAGGGCAAAAATTGGAAGATGGACTTATGTCCTTACAACCAAATTGAACTACCTTAAATCTTAAAATTTGAACTCAAATAAAAGAGTTAGGGTTCTAGATTTTTACCTTGGACCAAAGTCAAGTTTTGGTCACAAAATTTCTGCCTTCCCTAGCTCCAAAACCGTGGCTGCCCTAGACCAAGAAAATGGTCTCAAAAAATTTGGTTTCGGTTGATGAAACAAACCCGAATTCTTTCCCCTAAAATTTTTGGATTCCCTCTTGGTTTCCCTGCACCCTAACAGTCGGCTGCAAGCCTAGAACAAGGCTGGAAAAATTTCTCAAACTCTCCCCTTAGCTTTCCCTTGCAAACCGAAAACTAACCTAAGCTTGGTTTAGGCAAAATTTCAGTTTTTCTCTTGGCTCCCTCTCACTTTCTCTCACGGTTTTGATGGCAGAAAATGGCAAGAGTTTGGCTAAGTTTTTCATTAAAAATGAATATGGGTCACTCCTATTTATAGGCAAAGGGGAACTTTCAAAAATTCAACTTTGACCCCTAAATTTTTGAAAAATTTGCCAAATGGCATGCTAGGTGGCCGGCCACATACTTGGTGATCAAGCCAAAAATTGTTCTAGAACAATACACTTGTCATTCAAGGCTTGGTTCATGGAATTATGATGTCATAATTCCAAATAAGGATGATGTCATAATTATGATGTCATCCTAAGGCCTTGTTTGGCTACTTTTCTCTAAAATAACCCATTTTTGAGCTACACAGATATTTCTAATACTGTGTTTACTAATACACAGTACAATTCAGTACTGTTTTACTTAACTACAGTCCAAAATTTATCTGCGTAAAAATGGACTGTAAAAACTTTTTCTTATTTTTTTCGAGCCCTTTTGGTCTTTAATCCTACTTGGTGTGCTTGATTTTCTAAGCTAGTTTTCAAAGCCTATTCATACTATTTCAACCGTAAAGACGGTTTTCGCAGTATACTTTATTTTACTATACTGCAAAGTCAATCCTTTAACCGTTCTTGGTCAAACTCTGATTTTCGTTAAAATCATGTACTTTTCGTCCCTTTTTTACTCAAAAGGTATGTTGCTAATCTACATAGTTCATTTTGAGTTTTATTAATCTAAAAACTCATAAAATGTAAGAGAACTCTTAACCGAGCTTCTCTTTCAATAATACCTCTATGGTATTCATTCAATTCCTTTTAAAAAAATAGTAACATCGAGAAATCTAGGTATTACAATCTACCCCCCCTTAAAAATTTTCGTCCTCGAAAATCAGAATAATCCGGGGTAGTTCTTTCCGTTTTGCCATTTTGGGGTGAAAAACCGCAATGAACTTTAATTTCAGCCCCATGGCAGTATGAACATTTGTTCATAACCGAAAAATGAGGCATCCATCCTGGTCTGAGATACTTGATTTTGTTGCTCCATACTATCTCACAATCTGAGACATGTAGATTTCGGTCAGTTTTCTGCAAATCTCCTTCAGGATGTCGGTATTCAGCCTTAACTTTCTGACAAGTTAGGCACTTTGACACGAATTTCGACACTTTATTCTTCATGCTTGGCCATCGATAACTTTCTTAGAAGTCTTAGTACATTTTGAAAGCTCCTGGATGTACCAAATATGGCGTCTTATGGGCTTCTGACATCGTCTGATCCTTCATTGCCAAAATTAATCCGGTTGTTGAGCTCCGCAACGGTCCATAAAGGTTGAACTTTTCCTTGTCGAAAGGGCTAAACGTCTCTCAACGCTTTTGGAAAACCAAACTTAACGTTGTAATAACTTAAGAAATCCGTTTCTAAGATCACATCGAAATCCTAAGGCTTGATTGCGATGAGATCTACAAGCAGTTCTTAGTCATTATAATTACAAAAATATTTTACATTAAAAGAATTCAAACCACAAAATTTCTTTACCAAACGAAGAAATTTTAAAAGGCTGTTTTTAAACATTTTCTATACTAATTCCTAATTTCTGGGCAATCTTCATAAATTTTAACAAGTGAGTTGCACCAGAATTATATAATACAATAACGCCTTAGGTGGCGACAAGTATCTATCTTGTCCCTTCATGCGAAGTTCCAGCTTCAGCATTTCCATCGGTGTAGGCGTAAATCCTAGCTAGGGGTTCAGGAGCCTCTAATCTTCCTTGTGCAATTGAGGGTCCTTCAAGCCTTGCTTGGACTGCATGTAGCTGACTGCTGGCATTCCGGTTTGGATACTGAGGGCTCTGGTTCTGGTTGTTCTGGGGGCAGCTTCGTGCATAGTGCCCTCCTTGCCACAAAGGTAGCAAACATTAGTCCCCATCCTACACACTCCCGGGTGTTTCTTTCCACATGTTACGCACGCGGGATAGCTGGTGTTAGTGTTCTCGTTCCCTTGATTATTCTTTTTCTGAGGGAAATTCCCTTGTTGGTTCTGGCCCGAGAAATTTCCTTTTCGCTTATTTCTCCCAGCTTGAGTGGAACCTTGTGTAGGGTTACTGGATTGGCCTTCAGTTGTGACTCCGAGTCTTGTCGAGTCTGCGTTGGCTTTGCTGCCGCCTTTTCCTCCTTTTTAGCCTTGAAGAATTGAGCTCTAGCCTCTTTGTCCTGGTTTATCCAGTATTCGGCTCTTATCGCCCGGCTTATGCAATCGGACACCAGGGTAGGCGGGCTGCTGCCAGCACTTACTTGCTTGGCGATGTCAGTTCGAACATCTTCATCATCCTTCGTACCTTCTCTGCTTCACTCGGACCAAATCCGGGCATAACCGAGCTAGCTGTTCAAACTTCTGTACGGCCTCCATTACCGTCATCGATCCTTGTCTGAAGTTCGTGAACTCGTCTTGTTGAACGGCAAGGATCTCTCTGTTGTAGTACATTGCGCGAAATTCGGTCACAAAGTCTTGCCAGTTCATGGCCGTAACGTCACGGCGCATCTGCACGGTCATCCACCAGTGTCGCGCATCCTTTTTCAGGGCGAAAGAAGCGCAGAGAACTTTCTCTTGTTCCGTTAGCCGCATGAAATCCAAGATAACTTGGATATCGATTAACCAATTATCCGCGGCGATCGGGTCCGTCGGGCCTTCGAATTCAGGCGCCTTCATTCGCCTGAATCGCTCATATAGTAAGTCTTCCCTCACCGGTGGTAGGTTTGCTTGCCCTCCAGCAGGTGCCATCGGAATGTTAGCATTCTGAGGAACTTCTGGCTGATCCTCAGGTACCGGGGGTACTGGTTGAGCTCGTGGTGGAATCTCATTAATCCGCGGTCCTTGATTCATTTGAGCTATCTGAGCTCGTAGTCTTTCCGTCTCTTGCTGCTGTTCTAGCAGCTGCTGTTGTAGATTTGCAACGATGGTTGCGAGATCTGGCTCAGGCGGGTTGAGTGGTACCGTTCTTCGTGGACGTACCATCTTTTAAATCCTATAAGAAAAGATATCATCATGCTATTAGTATCTTTCTTTCATACATAGCTTATTACGTCACATCATACCGTAACATCATTCATTTCATATCATAACATAGAAGGTATCATAACAGATACTTATCATAATATAGCATAACTTTCATAATATTTATAACATGCTCTTGTTATAAATCCCGTATCTGTACGGTCCTTTATGTACATACTTTGTACATCGAAATTTACAATACTGTAATTACACATTGAATACTTCATACTTGTACGTACATATCTTTACATATACATGGTCAAAATATGATGGAAGTGTCTAACACTTTACCATGTATGTTCATAATAAAAAAAATATGATAGGAGTGTCTATTACTCTATCATCATACATGGTTAAAAATATATGCGCATATCGGCCCTAACTAGACTATAACCTCTAGCGTAATCATCGAAACGTCGGATTCGGCGTCAGAGTCTTCGTCCCAATTTCCATCGTGGAATCGCATCTCCTCGGGATCGCCCTCGGCGTCATCAATATCCTCCATCCAGTTACCTTGCTCGGCTTCGGGCTCCATATCGTCCTCGTCGTCCTCATCGTCGCTAGGGATGATCATAATGGGAGGGTCTTCCGGTGGTTCCTCCGGAGCAATCAAATCGTCGCAGCGTCCTCGGCTCCATCTGGTCTTCAGCCTCTTGGGCTGGGATCTCTTGTACGGTATAGCAGGAATCGGGTCCTCGGGAAACATTGGACCCACTTCATGCTGGGTTCCCCCTATCCCGGCATCGTCGACTGGGACCTGATACTCATTCATATGGGTGTCAGCATGCGCCATATGTGCTGTCACCTCGGCCTGTAGCTGGGGGTGAGGTATATCTTGCGGAACATAGGGTAGCATAGCCTCCTGAAATCTGCAGCAGTAATGGCCTATAGACTCCTGCAGGTACGCGTGCCAATCTGTCACGAAACTCTGAATCGTCTATATGCTGTCCCGACAGATCTCGGGATTCGGTATGCCAATCGTTACCGGGCCCCGCAGCAGGGATCGGCCCGTATCGTGCAAGTACTACGGCGCGAAAATGTGCCCACGTCCGACTGGGCATCTGCCGCTCTCCGTAAGTCATCCACCATAGTCTAGCGTCCGTGATCAAACAGCGAGCAGCTAGCGAGACCTGTAATCGGTCCTCGATGTGGCAGGTGTAAAAATCATCTCCATATCGTACAACCAAGCCGATACTGTAACTGATCGTCCCGTACCGTCATATAGAAGAGGACGTAATCCGTAAAAAGCCGCAACAATTGCGCGATCCTCATTGATCCGTGCGGGATCCATTTCCACGCGTCTATCATAACATAACTAGATCATAAATACTTACGCGTATACATAAAATATAAATTTAACTTACAACGATGGTGGCGATGGCAGGCAGACTGTGAAATCGTATCGCAGGAAACCGCTCTGATACCAACTCTGTAACGACCCGCCTAGCACAGGCCGTTACCATACATACATACTTACTACTTCCTCGTACATGCTTACATACTTATGAAACACAGCGGAAATTTTTTTTTTTTTTTTTTTTTTTTTTTTTTTTTTATATATATGGCATACAAGTGCAACATATAAGAGTGTCTTTATCAAAAATATTTTCCATAACATAAATACGTATATCAAAACGCGTAGCGGCTACATTTCCCACATTTCACAGTTTGCCCCGCCATGCCCTTCCATCTTGTATCAACCATTGCGACGGTTTCTTACCTACAGCATAAACGTAAGACAGTGAGCTTTCGCTCAGCAAGCACAACCTCCTATACCGCGACATCATGAACATAACATATTCTAATATATCATATCTTAACTTATCATGCATATCATATCATTACTTAACTTCATTCATCGTAACATAGCATACATATCATAATGCATGGTCCATTTATGCAATTTTATGCTTATTTACTTTCATTTCTTATCTTACTATGGGCCCCTTACTTGTGTGTATGTACCGGGCGCGCGACTATGGAGTGGTTGGGGCGGCCAAACCATTTCCAACTCAAACCATAGTCCAACCCGACCTAACGCGGGTCGGCACAACACAGGCGATTGCTCGCCATCTTTCTTTTCATCTTGTTGTGTCATACTTGATCTTATAATTCTTATAAGATTTCGTGAACATGCTTCGTGCTTTAATAAACATAACATAGCATTCATCAATAACATACCTTAACCTATCATACAACATAACCCAACATAGCATAACAACAATAACATCACATAGCAATAACATTACTTAGCATTAACAATTATCATAGTAATAATGATAACCACATAGCATCAACAACAACATAACATAACATACATTCCTAGCATACATCTAACATACTTAGGCAAGTACCACAATAAAGCCTATGCTGTAGGCGGTGGTTGTACTTACCTCTCTTGCTATGTCCTGCTTTGAGCTGCTTCTTTTCTGCGTACAGCTGCAGGTTCCCTCCTGCTCGTTGAAGGACATAGGTGAGGTTCTAATTAGTTTTGCGGAAATGTTGATAATCTAATCAACATGCTTACATAATCCTAATTGTATGTCCCAAACTAAATATGAATTAATTCTTTAAGAGGTTACGTTGGATAACCTCATGTGCTAAACCCTATACATACCGTTAGGGTTAGGTTACTTCCTAACCTTGGCTTTATTATACTTATTGGGTTTCTTAATTAACCCTATATCTTAGCCCAATTTATTAATCTTAGTCTCCTTTAGGGTTTTCTTGTTTAACCCTTAAGGTTAACTCTTAATCAACCAAGTTAACCCTATATGGGTCAAACTTGCGATCTAGGCCTTGGCCTAGTAACTCGGATATTATTTCCGGTTATTACTTGTAAACGTCTTGCTTACCCAATTTGGTTTTAAAAAAATCCATGTTCCATTTATTTGGAAACTTGGGTGAATTAACCTTAAAAATCGTTTACTTAACTCATAAAAATTCATATCCTTAAAATAGGTTTTTATAAAATCATTTAGGACTGGAAACTGCCTTTGGAACAGTTTCCTAGTCAAAACAGTGATTTTAGGAAAAGATATGATTTTTTCTGTACTGTTTTTAGAAAATCCTGTACAGGAATTTCTCATTTCCTGCACAGTCTTTATAAAACCGTGTCAGTTTAAAATCCATTCTGATTTTGAAAAAATTGTCTTCACAAAAGTTGTAGCTCTTGAAAAATCCTAAAACTTTCGTGTTTTTAGAAAAATCCAGTTCGGCCTGTATTCGTACCAGTTTTTGTTTGAAACTGGCTGATCCTGTAAACTGGGTCTGGGCAGGCTAGCCACGGGTTTTTGTAAAAACGGAGACCATTGGAGCCTCAATTTGGAAAACTGTCCGCGCTGGCCCCTAGGAAAACTCGTTCTGAACAACTTTTATGTTTTACGTTTTACCCAGTTCGGCCTTTAAAGGCCTCAAATTCCACTTTTCCCGAAACTGGGCAGTTCACATCCGAACTGGCAGTTTTCGGTTTTAAGTTTGTTTTACGTCCTATTTCGTGGATTCTAACTCGACCGATCACGCGGGAGCCTAGATAACATACATGCAGCGTTTTCTAACGTCCCACATGAACCAACATGTAATTCAAAGATGTCCATGCAAACCAAAACCCGTATTAACTTAACCTAGGTTTGCATGGTTCTAACTTTTTGCATACAACACATACAAACACTAAACTTTGCTCCCTAAGCTAGCATGCTTCAAGCACTGCCTAAGGGCAGATTTTCGGACCAAACCAGGGGACACACAACCCTAAGCATTAGGCATGAAAATCAATCATACACAAGCACAAATTATGCAAGAAATCAAGCCATACACCCTTAGATCTACAAATCAAGCACATACAACTATTAGGGCAAAAATTGGAAGATGGACTTATGTCCTTACAACCAAATTGAACTACCTTAAATCTTAAAATTTGAACTCAAATAAAAGAGTTAGGGTTCTAGATTTTTACCTTGGACCAAAGTCAAGTTTTGGTCACAAAATTTCTGCCTTCCCTAGCTCCAAAACCGTGGCTGCCCTAGACCAAGAAAATGGTCTCAAAAAACTTGGTTTCGGTTGATGAAACAAACCCGAATTCTTTCCCTTAAAATTTTTGGATTCCCTCTTGGTTTCCCTGCACCCTAACAGTCGGCTGCAAGCCTAGAACAAGGCTGGAAAAATTTCTCAAACTCTCCCCTTAGCTTTCCCTTGCAAACCGAAAACTAACCTAAGCTTGGTTTAGGCAAAATTCAGTTTTTCTCTTGGCTCCCTCTCACCTTCTCTCACGGTTTTGATGGCAGAAAATGGCAAGAGTTTGGCTAAGTTTTTCATTAAAAATGAATATGGGTCACTCCTATTTATAGGCAAAGGGAACTTTCAAGAATTCAACTTTGACCCCTAAATTTTTGAAAATTTGGAGAATTTCCCATGAGGTGGCCGGCCATCCCCTTGGTGAGCAAGGCAAAATTGTTCTAGAACAAGACACATGGCATCTAATGGTTGGTTCATGGAATTATGATGTCATAATTCCAAATAAGGATGATGTCATAATTATGATGTCATCCTAAGGCCTTGTTTGGTTACTTTTCTCTAAAATAACTCATTTTTGTGCTACACAGATATTTCTAATACTGTGTTTACTAATACACAGTACAATTCAGTACTGTTTTACTTAACTACAGTCCAAAATTTATCTGCGTAAAATTGGACAGTAAAACTTTTTCTTATTTTTTTTCGAGCCCTTTTGGTCTTTAATCCTACTTGGTGTGCTTGATTTTCTAAGCTAGTTTTCAAAGCCTATTCATACTTTTACTTTTTCATATCCTTAATTGTACTTGATATAATACATATACTTTTCATTTTACTATACTGCAAAGTCAATCCTTTAATCGTTCTTGGTCAAACTCTGACTTTCGTTTAAAATCATGCACTTTTCCGTCCCTTTTGTCTAAAAAGGTCCGTTGCTAATCTACATAGTCCATTTTTGAGTTATATTGATCTAAAAACTCATAAAATGTAAGAGAACTCTTAACCGAGCTTCTCTTTCAATAATACCTCTATGGTATTCATTTAATTCCTTTAAAAAGAATAGTAACATTGAAAAATCTAGGTATTACAACTCGGGTATCCTCCCCGGTTACCATCTCTTACTATCTTGCTGCTTATCTACGCTTAAAAATCCGTTTTCCTTTTTCTTGGAAAACTTGGTGATTTTTATTTAAAAATCCATTGCTTAACTCATAAAAATACTTAATTCTTAAAATGGGGTCTTAAAATTTATTAAGTGCTGAAAACTGCCATTGGAACAGTTTTCACAGTAAAAACATTGGGGTTGATGAAAAATACAGTTTTTCTGCTTTGTTTTTAGAAAATCCTGTGCAGGAATTTCTTGTCTCCTACACAGTTTTTAAAATCCAATTTTTATTTAAAAATACAAATCAAATCTGAAAAAGTTTTCTTCACGAAATTTCAGATCTCGAGAAACCCTAAAACTTTCATGTTTTGAGAAAAATCCAGTTTGGACTTTATCATGCCCTAATTCCTTGTTAAACTTTCCTGACCGTGCATGAATCCTGGGCACGGCCAGGCTCGGATTTTCATAAAAACCGAGGCCGTTGGAGCCTCATTTTGGAAACCTGTCAGCGTTGCTCCCTAGGAAAAATCATTCTCTACAACTTTCGTGTTTTACATTTTCTCAAATTCGGCCTCTAGAGGCCTCAAATTTCCTTTTCCAGAAAACTAGCCAGTTTGTACCCGAACTGGCAGTTTTTGTTCTTAATTTCGTTTTACGTCCTAATTCGTGCACACTGTAATGACTAGAATTTCCCAACGTCATAATGTTTTGTATAGATATTGGAATTATGCCCTGAAGGTATTTATGAAAAGCCCAGCTTGGGGTTTTTATTAGATATTGCGAGTTCTTATGTTTTTATAAGACTCCAAAAATTATTGCTTTGTAAAGCAAGTGATCTTTTGAGTAAAACGGTATAAAACGTAATGACCAGCTTGTTTACAAATTTTGATTTCTGTTATGAACAATCAAAGTTTGTAATTAAGAAATGTTTATGTGTTATGTTTCATCAGTAAAATTATTAAATTCTTGATTAAAAGATTTGATAATTTACTTATGAAAGACCTTTTTGTAGTAAAAAGGCAAAATTATGATTTATGATTCTCTGTTAGTAGTTTCTAATTTTAAGAGAACCCTACACGCAGTTCAGACAAAATCTGGATAATGGACCAGTGCAAGTATACTGTTTTTAGTCGAAAACAGTATCTAAATATGTATGCTAGTATGAAAATGAACTGTGTTTAGGAGATAAACCAAGTGAGGTCTTAAAAAGAATGACAAATCTCACTTTGAGAACCGGCCACCCTATAGGGACTAAAGTGCAAATATTTTTGCCTTTAGGGGCCAAAGTGCAATTTTGTGAAAATTGTGGTTTGATAGATAAATTTATAAATTTATGGAACTATGGATCTTTCTAGTTAGATTTCCTAGTTCAATTTAGCTTATGATGATTTTTAAATTTGGTTAACCTAGTTGGAAACCAAGGAATCAAGTTAGGTTTGGATTGGTTCAAAATTGACCAATCATTTGCCTACACTTGTACTTAAGGGAACCGGCCACATTAAGGGTTAATGAGCTGATATTTTGCTCTTAAGGACCAATAGGCAAGGTATGAAAAATTTGAAGTTCATTAGAATTTGATACCTCATAATTTTAGCCTTGCCTAGTAAGCAAAATAGTTTTGCATACTAAGCTATGTTGCATTTTGCAACTTTCACACCTAGCAAGTAATGGCCGGCCACCTTACGAAGAATTGCAAGAAAATTTTATAATTTTAAGGGCTGATTAGTAGATAGGGAATTAGGTGTTTCTTTATGAGTTTGACACCTAAAAACCTAGCCTTGCTTAGTAAGCATTTTAGCCATGCTTACTTGGCTAATTGTGATGTATCATTAAGCAAAAATTTGTCCTTGTGGCACACTAAGGAACCGGCCACCACCTTGGCTAGTCACATCATGAAACTAGCCTTGGTAAGCAAGCACTCTAGCTTTGCTTATTTGGCTAGCAAAGGCAAGCACACCAAGCCACCTAAGGCCGGCCACCATAAGGTTTAGACACCTAATGGCCTAGCCTTGGTGAATCACCCTTTTAGCTTGCTTATTTGGCAAGCCAAGCTCTTGCCAAATCAGCACCAAAACCGGCCATTTGGAGGAAGAAACACCTCATGGCCTAGCCTTGATGAGTCACCCTTTTAGCTTGCCTCTTTGGCCAGCCAAAACCTTGCCAAATCTGCACAAAAAATCTGGCCATTTGGAGAATGACACACCATGATTTAGCTTAGATGAATTAGCATTTCTAGCTTTGCCACCATGGCTAGCTAAGATTCTGACACATCATCACTCTAATGACCAGCCATCCTAAGGGCAAGGCACATCACCTAGTAGCCTTGGTGAGTCATTTTAGCCTTGCTTACTCATTTTCTATGGCCAGCCATGGCCGGCCAGCACACTAGGATTGCTGGAAAAAAATAAAAATTCTTGGAGGACTAGTTGGCAAAGTAAGAACAAGAATTCATCTATAAATAGATGAAGGCAAAATCTGTATGTTTCTTTTAGTCCACCTCTCAGCCATCAAACACCTCTTTTACCCATTAAGATCCGAATAAAAAGTGAGAGGGAAAGCTAAAGACAGATTGGTTTTCGGTTGGTGTTGGTCTAGTGAAAAAGAAAACCTCAAAACCCTAAGCTAGAATTTGTTTTGTGAAGCTTGAGGTAAACTTTTTAACCTCTAGTTTTCATTCACATTTTTGATAAAAGATTATGAGTGTGATGTTATGTATAAGCATGAGTTTATGAAAAGCAGATTCATGTACTATGCTTTATGTGTAGTTGATAGTTTTCGGTTTCGATATGCTAGTTTCGAAATAGGATTTTTATGCAAGTTTAAGATTTTTGTTTTACAAAAGTTATATGAGTAAGATCTGGATGTATGATTATGAAATGGTTAGGTAACGCTGCATGCTTGATATAGGCTCACGGGGTAACCGGTTGAGGTAGTGTGCACGTTAGTTACCTAAAAACCAAACCGAACAAAAAACTGCCAGTTTCGTGTCAAACTGGACAGTAAATTTGGAAAGTGAATTTTGAGACCCTTAGAGGCCGAATCTTTAAAAAGTCAAAACTACAAAGTTGTAGAGAAGGGAAAATTCTAGGGGCCAACGTGGACTGTTTTTGAGAATAAGGCCTCTAAGACCTTCGTTTTTACAAAAACCGGATACCAAATTTTAGGGTAATGAAAATGGTCGAAGAATTTTCAAAGGCAGAAACAAGCATGTTTAAGTCAGATTTGAGTTTTGAGTTAAAAACAGAAGTTGTAGGAACCTTCAAGGTCTACAACTTTCATGAAGGAAATATTTTCAAATTCGGAACAGATTTGTTAAAAAATTATCAAATTTAAAGACTGATTTCAAATATAGTTTGTTTTTAGAATTTTAGTATTTTAAAAGATAGTAGGATTTTAAAGTTTATGCTATGTTTTAATATCCTTGTATTGAGATAAGTCAATAACTAGGGTTGTATGATACTATGATAGGATGATTCTCATCCTATGATTTTTTCTGTGAAAACAGGAAAACCACTCGGTTAGGAAAAGCGCTAAACTTGAGATTTAGTATCTGGTAAGTACAACTCCGTCTACAGCATAGACTTTCCGTTGTATACTTACCCAAGTATGATGAATGATCGCTATTAGAATGTGATGTAAATGTATGCTAGAATTGTTTGATGCGGTGTTATGATTATTATGACGATATCAAGCTTATGATTACTATGGTCATATCAAGCTTATGATTATTATGATGATATCAAGTTTATGATTATGAGATAAGGCATGTTGTTAAGATATGAGTATGATTTAAGTTTAGTGACATCACGAAGCATGTTCACTAACAAGATCAATTATGAGATCACGAAAAGCAAGTATGATGGCAAGCGAGCTTGCCGTGTCGTACCGACCTGCGTTAGGCCGGGTTGGACTGTGGTTTGAGTTGGAAATGGACTGGCCGCCCCAACCAATCATAGTTGCACGCCCGGTACGTACACTTATGTTATGGGGCCCATAAACAAGATAAGTTAAGAATGCATGAGATGGCATAATACAAGCATAATCGGTTCATGCATATATTATGCAATGCTATGATATGTTATGTATGAAATGCTACGATATGATGAGTTAAGTATGAAATGCTATAATATGAGATGCTATGTAAGGTTACGATGAATTATGTTTTGAGTTGTATTGTCGCGGATAATTATGTTGTACTTGCTGAGCGAAAGCTCACGTCTTACGTCTATGCTGTAGGTAAGCAACCTATGGGCAGTTGTTGATACAAGATGGCGAGCGTGGCAGGGCGAACTGTGAAATGTGGGATTAATAGCCGCTACGCGTTTTGTTCTTTATATGTATATGATTTTGTATTCCGAACATCGTTATATTATTATGCTTTCCGCTTATCCACGCTGTATATATATATATATGGCTAATCGCTCGTACGCATTACGTATATAAATAAAAAATAAAAAATTTCCGCTGTTTACGTTAAATAAATAAGAATGTATGAATGTATGTATGTATGGTAACGGCCTGTGCAAGGCGGGTCGTTACAGAGTTGGTATCAGAGCAGTTTCCTGCTATCCAATTTCACAGTATGCCTGCTATTGCCGCCATCATTGTAAGTGATTTTATTTTATTAAGTAAGTATTTATTATTTTATTATGTTATTATAGATCCGACGAGATGAATCCCGTGCATGTAAATGAGGATCGGCGTGCAGTGATGTCTTTCTACGAGTCGCATCCTATGATTTATGATGGCACTAGACGGACGGTGTCGTTGGCAGCATGGCTATACGACATGGAATTGATTTTCCATCTTTGCCATATCGAGGAGCGACTACAGGTCTATTAGCCAGTCGATGTCTCGCAGTAGACGTTCGACTTTGGTGGATGACGATAGGAGAGAGAGAAATGCCAAGTCGGACCTGGGCGCATTTCCGTGCGTTACTAGTTGCGCGCTATGGACCGATACCAGATGAGGGGGCAGATGAGCCCAATCGCGATCCGACGATGTACCGGGATACGCACCACGCCCAATATCTGAGTTTTTCAATGGTCTGGCACGCCTATCGCAGGAGTCTATGAGCCACTACTGTCGGAGGTTCCAGAGGAGTTACTGCCATATGTCCCCAGGACCTGGCTAACCCGGTGACATTGACATTGCAGACACTTCGAGACGGACTGCCTCATCAGATCCGACAGTATGTTCCTATATCGATGCCGGGCATGACGGTGGGGAACATGATCGATGATATTTTAGAGGCGGAGGTTGTCATGCAGGCCATGCAGGTTGCTGAGGTTGCGGGTGGTCCGCAAGCACCAGTCGATGAGGCTGGGATGGGAGAGCCGCCTTTGAGGCCGATCCAGCACCGCCCAGGACGCCGAGGCTGATATGGCCTTAAATGAGTTCGATGACTTCCTAGTTGCTCTGGAGGATCAGCCTGAGGATCCCCCGATCATTGACATTTCTAGCGACGACGAGGAAGAAATAGAGCCAGCGCCAGAAATTGAGCATGCGGGCTGGCTAGAGAATGATGATGATGTGTTTGATTATGGCGAGGACCCCGAGGAATTTTGTTTCATGATGGAGCTGAGGAGTCAGATTCCGAACATCCTCGGTGGTTACGATCGAACACCTAGAATAGACTAATCGTGTATATATATTTTGAGTAGTTTACGACTAATATGTACTAGCTTATCTTTTTGTGTCTTTTTGACGATAGGCTTGTACTGTTATATGATGAGAAAGTGTTAGACACTTCCATCAGAAGTTATGGTTATGTATGCACAGTGATCGTGTCAAAATTATTTACAAGATTGTAAATATGAAGTACTTTTTATAAGAATGTAAAAAGTCAGTTCAAGAATGATATGATATGTTTATGAAAAGTTATGATATGAAAGGTATGAAAGAAAGGATATTCCTAGTATGATAATATCTTTTCTTGTGATTTGATAGGAACTAGAAAATGGTTCGTACTCGTCGTACGGTACCTATAAATCAGCCAGAACCAGATTTCGCAACCGTTGTAACGAATTTGCAACGGCAGCTGCTGGAACAGCAACGAAAACGAATAGATTGCGGGAGCAATTAGCTCATGTGAACCAGAGACCTCGAGCTGAGGAAGTTCCTCTACAACAGAATAGAGTACCTCCGGAACCAGAAGTTCAACCAGAGGTACAGCCGGAAAATCCACGGAATTTTGGAGTTCCGTTAGTACCTGCAGGAGTTCCATAAACATGCAGCCAGTACGGGAGGATTTACTGTACGAAAGATTCAGGCGAATGAAGGCGCCTGAATTCGAAGGACTGATGGACCCGATAGCTGCGGATAATTGGTTAATCGATATCCAAGTTATCTTGGACTTTATGAGGCTATCGGAACAGGAACAAGTTCTATGTGCTTCCTTCGCACTCAAGAAAGACGCTAGATACTGGTGGAGGACTGTCCAGATGCGTCGAGATGTTGCCACCATGGGCTGGCAAGATTTTGTGACGGAGTTCCGCACCACGTACTACAACAGGGAAATCCTGGCAGCTCAGCAGGATGAGTTCACTAGTCTGAAACAAGGGTCAATGACAGTATTGGAAGCTGTCAAGAAATTTGATCAGTTAGCCCGGTTGTGTCCGGAGTTGGTTCCTAATGAAACGGAAAAGGTGAGAAGGATGATGAAGATGTTCCGTACTGATATTGCCAAGCAGGTTAGTGCTGGCAGTAGCCCACCTACCCTGGTATCCGATGTGTGAGTCGGGCAATGAGAGCCGAATATTGGATAAACCAGGACAAGGAAGCAAGGGCTCAGATTTTTAAGGCGAGAAAGGAGGAGAAAACCGTAGTAAAGCCGACGCAGCCTCGTCAAGGCCTAGAGTTGAGTCAGAAAGGCCGATAAGTAGCCCGGCCCAAGGTTCCAAACATTTTGGGAGAAACAAGAGAAAAGGAGTTTCTCTGGTCAGGGTCACAAAGGAATACCCTCAAAAGAAGAACAATAGAGGAAATGAGGGTATAGTACGGATTACCCCACGTGTCTAGTGTGGAAGGAAACACCCGGGAGTTTGTAGAATGGGGTCAAATGCCTGCTTCCTGTGTGGTAAGGAAGGGCACTATGCGAAGAATGCATCTGAATAACCGAGGCAAAATCCTTCGTACCCGAGTCAGAACACCAACAGGCAGCTGCATGCAGTCCAAGCTAAGCTTGAAGGACCCTCAATCACTCAGGGCAGATTAGAGGTCCTGAACCTCAAGCCAGGATCTATGCCTACACCAGGGTGATGCTGAAGCTGGGACTTCACATGTGGTGACAGGTCAGATTTCTATCACCACTTATGATGCTGTTGCCTTGTTTGATTCTGGTGCTACTCACTCATTTGTATCCCTGGAGTTCGCCCAGAAGTTAGGAAAAGGAGTGGATAGTTTAGATCAACCTGTTAAAACCTCTTTGCCATCCGGAGAGATTTTGTGGTCCAATTTTTGGATACGAAATACTTCCGTGACTATCTGTGGCAGAGAATTGTTTGTAGATCTCATCGTGATCAAGCTTCAGGATTTCGATGTGATCTTAGGATGGACTTCTTAGGCAATACAACGCCAGATCGACTGTCGAAGCGTTGTGTAACGTTAACCCGTACGGAGAGGAGGAGTTTAATTCTACGGCAATCTCGGATTCAGCAACCAAACTGGTTTCAGCAATGAAGGCTTGGAAAATGTTAGCTAATGGCTGCCAAGGATATTTAGCTAACATGATGGATAAGGATTGTGAAGTGGAGTTGATGCCGGAAGATGTTCCCATTATAAAGGAATATTGGATATCTTTCCGAAGGATTTACCCGGACTTCCGCCAGAACGCGAGATTTTGTTCGAAATCGAATTACTACCTGGAGTTGCACCGATCTCCAAAGCGCCTTATCGTATGGCACCAGCTGAGCTTAGGGAATTGCAAGTGCAGTTACAAGAACTGCTTGACAAAGGATTCATCCGACAGAGTTACTCCCATGGGAGCACCAGTGCTATTCGTAAAGAAGAAGGATGGATCACTGCGTATGTGTATCGACTACCGTGAGTTGAATAAGATTACGATCAAGAACAAGTATCCCCTTCCAAGGATTGACGATCTCTTCGATCAACTCAGAGGAGCAGTAGTATTTTCGAAGGTCGATCTACGTTCAGGCTATCATCAGCTCAGGATCAAGGAGGCAGATATCTCCAAGACGGCCTTTCGAACACGTTACGGGCACTATGAGTTTTTGGTTATGCCATTCGGATTAACCAATGCCCCGGCAGCATTTATGGACCTTATGAATCGAGTATTCAAGGAATACTTGGATAAGTTCGTCATTGTTTTTATCGACGATATTCTAATCTACTCAAGGTCCAAAGAGGAACATGAACGTCACCTTAGATTGGTGATGGAGACGTTGAGAAGGAATCAGCTTTATGCCAAATTCACAAAATGTGAATTTTGGTTGGAAAAAGTTCATTTCTTGGGTCATGTGGTATCGAAGGAAGGAATTTCAGTAGACCCTGCTAAGGTAGAGGCAGTTAGTGCATGGCCAGCACCCAAAATGTTACGGAAATAAGAGTTTCCTTGGATTAGCTGGCTATTACCGACGATTCGTTGAGGGATTTTCCAAGATCGCTACACCCCTCACCGCTCTTACCAGGAAGGGAAAAACTTTTGAATGGACTCAGAAGTGTGAGGAGAATTTCCAAGAGCTCAAGAAGAGGCTGACAAGTGCACCTGTGTTGATAATTCCTGATGTAGATGCAGGAAATTTCGTGATCTATAGTGACGCTTCTAAAAATGGATTAGGAGCTGTCTTAATGCAGAATGGCAAGGTAGTGGCCTATGCATCCCGACAATTAAAGTTTCACGAAAGGAATTATCCTACGCATGATTTAGAGCTCGCGGCAGTAGTTTTCGCACTTAAAATTTGGAGACACTATTTGTATGGGAATAAGTGTGAAATCTACACTGATCACCAGAGCCTTAAGTATATCTTTACTCAGAAAGAGCTCAATATGAGACAACGTAGATGGCTGGAGCTTGTTAAGGATTATGACTGTGAGATCCTTTATCATCCTGGAAAGGCGAATAGAGTAGCAGATGCCTTAAGCAGGAAATCCGTAGGCATGCTGATGTCTATTGGAATGTTTCCTAAGCCACTACAAAAGGAGATTTCTGAGTTTAATTTGGAGATGATAACGGGGAAATTATCTTCTCTAACTATTCAGTCTAATTTGATGGAATCCATTAAGTCTCACCAAGAAAAGGATTCCTTTTTGTTGAAAACTCAGCTTTTTGGCGGTAAAAGCAATGAGTTTAGAACCACTGCAGATGGCGTCATCTACTTCAAGGAGAGGATTTGTGTTACCAACTTCGAAGTCTTGAAGGATCAGATTTTGTTGGAAGCACATATGACGCCATACTCAGTACATCCAGGAGCTTCTAAGATGTACAAAGACCTCCGAGAGAGTTTTTGGTGGCCCAATATGAAGAATGAGGTAGCTGAATATGTATCGAAATGCCTAACTTGTCAGAAAGTTAAGGCTGAACATCGACATCCTGGTGGAAAACTGCAGAAGATAGAGCTTCCTGAGTGGAAATAGGAGCAGATTACTATGGATTTCGTAGTAGGACTACCCAGGACTACAAGTGGGAGTGACACGATTTGGGTGATTGTTGATAGATTAACCAAATCGGCTCACTTTATTGCGATTAAGGCCACCTTTTCTGTGGAAAAATTAGCTGAAATTTATGTATCCCAGATTGTCAGATTTCATGGAGTGCCAAAATCGATCATCTCAGACCGTGATGGACGTTTCACTTCTCGATTTTGGACTAGTGTTCACAACGTCATGGGGTCGAAATTGAAGTTCAGTACGGCATTTCACCCCCAAACTGACAGTCAATCAGAACGAACCATCCAGACACTGGAAGATATGCTAAGGTCTTGTGTGCTGGATTTCAAAGGAAACTGGGATCAGAAGCTGCCATTGATCGAATTTTCATATAACAACAGTTATCATGCTTCAATTGGTATGGCTCCATTTGAAGCATTATATGGAAGAAATGTCGATCTCCTATCCACTGGCAGGAAGTTGGACAGAAACAGCTACAAACCACAGATTTTATCGAAAAGACTTCTAAGGACATTCAGAAGATCAGACAGAGGCTCGACATTGTAACGACCCGCCTAGCACAGGCCGTTACCATACATACATACATACGTACTTATTTAATAGGCGTAACGTAAGCAGCGGAAATTTTTTTTTTTTTTTTTACAGTGCGGATACTTGCAAAATATAGCGATGTTTGCATACAACATAATTTACATAATAAGATCAAAACGCGAAGCGGTTAAAATCCCCACATTTCACAGCTTGCTCTGCCCCGCTCGCCACCTTGCACCATCAGTTGCTGGTAGGTTGCTTACCTACAGCATAGACGTAAGTCACGTGAGCTTTCGCTCAGCAAGTACAACATATATATCCGCAACAATTAAACATAACCCATCATACATAACTTCTCATAGCATACATAACATACTTAAACTTATCATAACATACATATCATGTTATAACATCGCATAATATATGCATGAACCAATTATGCTCTTATTATGCCATCGTATTCATTCTTAACTTATCTTACTTATGGGCCCCTTATCATGAGTGTACGTACCGGGCGCGCTCTATGGACTTACTCTTGCCATAGCTCAACCCGACCTGACGCGGGTCGGTACGACACAGGCAAGCTTGCTTGCCATCATACTTACTTTACATGAACTCATAATTATTCTTATTAGTGAACATGCTTCATGATGTCACTATACATAAATCATGCTTTAATTTCATAATCATGAACTGAACATACTTATCATAAACATAACATCATATCATAAACACTATTCATACTTGGGTAAGTATCAACAAGAGCCTATGCTGTAGGCGGAGTTGTACTTACCTTGAGTGCTATGTCCCGAGACTTGTTGATCCACTGCAGGATACCTCAGTAGGCTATTTCCTGCTATATCAGAGGACATAGAGTAAGAATTTAGTTCTTACAGAATGTTGGTAATCAAACCAACATTCATACCTAGTCATGGTTATATGTTTCCCCCTTTTCTTAAACAAACCCGGATACTTCCTCTGTATCGCGGATACCCCTAAGGTTTAGGGTTTACTACACTTAACGTGTACTTTGATTGGTTACATAAAGTAACCTTGGCTAAACAGCCATCCTTAGTAGCGTTGGACTACTGTTCTTAAATCTTGGGCCTACGCTTTCTAAAATATAACTCAATTGGTTATTTCAGATAACCCGAGTTTTTAGGCCCGACTAATCATTTTCACTATTTTATTGGGTTACGTTGGATAACCCTTGGGCTTAGGACCCAAACCAATAACTCGGAATCTTTTCCCGGTCATGGTTTACTTAACTCAATTAAAAACTCTTTCTTTACTTTGGAAAAACTTAGGATTTTAAGATCATTTGATAAAACTTAGAACGGTCTTTGTAAAAACCATTAAAAATAGAAACTGCCTTTGGAACAGTTTTTCACTGAGAATCAGTCAGTGAATGTGCAGAAACGTCCTTTTCCTGCACTGTTTTAGAAGTCCTGTGCAGGAATTTCTTGTTCACTGCACAGTTTTGAAATCCAATTTTCTATTTAAAAATCAAGGCCGAATTTGAAAAAGTTTTCTTCATAAAAGTTTTGAAGCATTCAAAATCCTAAAACTTTTGTTTTGAACTCGAGACCCAAATCGGTCTCTAACCCGTTCATTTTCCCTGTTAAACTCACCTGGCCGTGCTTAGGGTCTGGGCATGGTTAGGCTCGGGTTTTCTTAAAAACGAAGGCCATTGGAGCCTTATTTTCGAAAACTGTCCACGTTGCCACTAGGAAAAACCTTATCTACAACTTTTGTGTTTTATGTTTTTCCAAAATCAGCCTCTAAGGGCCTCAAATTTCGGTTTCCAGAAAACTGGGCAGATCTAACCCGAATTGGCAGTTTTCGGTATTTTCTTGGTTTCTCGTCCTAATTCGTGCATACTACCTCAACCGAACTCAGCGGGAGCCTAGAATCAACATACAACGCGTTTCTAACGTCCCATTTTAACTAACATGAAGCTCAAACCCATCCATGCAAGTCAAACAATCAAACTAAATTTTTAAGGTTTCTGTTTGGCTAGTTTTCTTGATTTCTACTCACATAGCATACACATTTCCATCTAACACCCTAACATGCCATTTAAATATTGTTGGGCAGATTTGGGGAAACATACAACCCTTAATTAATCTAGCATACAATCATACTCATAAGCACATATAATTGCACAATTAACACTAAGCAAAACATAGCTTAAATGCTAAATCAACCACCCCTAACTAATCAAGCACACACACACTAATAAAAATCTGACCTAAGGGCAGAATTAAAGGGAGCTTATGCTCATTACAATATAGCTTGTAATACATTTAAATCTCTAATTTAGAACTTAAATTGAGAGATTTAAGGGCCAAGAAAATTTTTACCTTATTTGTTCCAATATGGGTATGCTTGGCTCAATTTTCTCTCTTCCTTTCCCCTTGGTGCAGCCGGCCCTATGCTCCTCCAATGAGCTTAAAATTTTGCAGCCACCTAGGGATTGGTCCTACCAATGTTCCGGCCACTTTTCACACAAAACAGCCACCTCCCCACTTGGTTTCCCCTTCAATTTCTCTCCCCCCTGCTGCTGCCACAGAACCGGCCAGCAATGGCCAATCTTGGTTCCAAAATTTTTCTAGCTTCTTGGCTTGCTTCCTAATGAATACCGATTACTCCTAAGACTAATTCCTTAAGTTTTTGAAACTTTTTCTCTCTTTTGGCTGCTGTCCAAATTCGGTTTTGGTGAGGAAGAAATTGGGCAAAGTTTGGCTAAATTTTCTAATTTTTGTGAATAGGATGCACTCCTATTTATAGGCAATTTTGAACTTTTTAAAATTACAAAATAGTCCTTCAAAGTTAGCCAATTTGCACAAAAAGAGGGTGAGGTGGCCGGCCATCATTCTAGAACCAACTAAAATTCTTTCCAATTTTTCCTTAAATCCTTAAATGATGTCATAAATCAAAAGTTACATGGCATCATCATTAAGGCCTTATTTGGCCTAATTCTTCATTAGACAGTATAACTCAATACTAAACAGATATAGTTGATACTGTGGTCTTTGATTCACAGTACCGGCTATTAAAATGCAGTCCAAAATTTATCTGTCTAATAATGGACTATACGAAAATTTCTCTTTTCGTTCTAGCCTTTTGGCCTTTAATCTCTTATTAGTGTGCTTGATTTTTCTATGGTGGTTTTGAATCTAACTTAAACCATTTTATCTGAAAAATTTGGTTTTCCGCAGTATACTTCCTATACCGCTAACCATTTTTGATATCGTCAAAAAATTGATCTTTCTAGCCAATCTTTGACTTTCTTAGGTCAATGTTGCCTATTCTGACAACGTGGACTCTCTTGGTTTACTTTGACGGTTTCTGGTCAAGCTTTGACTTTCTGGTCAAACTTTGACTCTCGGGTCAAACTTTGACTTTTGTAAAAATCATAGCGTTTTCATACCTTTTTCCTCAAAAGGTCGTATGCTCAACTAAGCAATCATTTTTGAGTCTTATAAAAGCATAAGAACTCACAATTCTGAATAAAAACCCTAAACCGGGCTTTTGCATAATTACCTTCACGGTACAGTTCAAATTTCTATACAAGAAATTGTAACATAGAAAAATTCTAGTTATTACAATCTACCCCCCTTAAAAATTTTCGTCCTCGAAAATTAGAACAAATCAGGGTAGTTCTTTCTCATCTCATCTTCCAACTCCCAGGTTGCTTCTTCGACCATGTGGTTTCGCCACAATATTTTAACCATGGGAATGGTTTTGTTCCTTAAGACCTTCTCTTCCCGATCCAAACTCGAACTGGCTTTTCTTCATAGGTTAAGTCCGTATGAACCTCCACTGGTTCCTGACTAAGCACATGGGAAGGGTCTGACACATACTTCTTGAGCATCGACACATGGAAAACATTATGCATCGAAGCTAACTCAGGCAGTAGGGCAAGCTTATAGGCAACTTTTCCAATCCGTTCGAGAATCTCAAATGGTCCGTATACCTCGGACTAAGCTTTCCCTTTTTACCAAATCGCATCACTCCTTTCATAGGAGTAATCTTGATGAACACCGCATCTCCCACTTGGAATTCCAAGGGCCTCCTACGTTTATCGGCATAACTTTTCTGTCTGCTAAAAGCTATGTCGAGTCTCTGCTTGATCATCTGAATATCCTCAGAGGTCTTCTTAATGAAGTCTGTGGTTTGCAGCTGCTTCTGCCCCACTTCCTGCCAGTGAATAGGCGATCGACATTTTCTTCCATACAATGCTTCAAATGGAGCCATACCAATCGAAGCATGATAACTGTTGTTGTAGGAGAATTCGATCAATGGCACTTCTGATCCCAGTTTCCTTTGAAATCCAGCACACATGACCTTAGCATATCTTCCAGTGTCTGGATGGTTCGTTCTGTTTGACCGTCAGTTTGGGGGTGAAATGCCGTACTGAACTTCAATTTCGACCCCATAGCACTGTGAACACTGGTCCAAAATCGAGAAGTGAAACATCCATCACGGTCTGAGATGATCGATTTTGGTACTCCATGTAATCTGACTATCTGGGATACGTAAATCTCAGCCAATTTCTCCACTGAAAAGGTGACCTTAATCGCAATAAAGTGGGCTGATTTGGTTAATCTATCCACAATAACCCAAATCGAGTCATTCCCACTTGAAGTTCTGGGTAGCCCTACTACGAAATCCATCGTAATTTACTCCCATTTCCATTCAGGAAGCTCTATTTTCTGTAGTTCGCCACCTGGATGTCGATGTTCAGCCTTAACTTTCTGACAAGTTAGGCATTTCGATACATATTCTGCTACCTCATTCTTCATATTGGGCCACCAATAACTCAGTCGGAGGTCTTTATACATCTTGGAAGCTCCTGGATGTACTGAATACGGCGTCTTGTGTGCTTCTGACAAGATCTGGTCCTTAAGAAATTCAAAGTTAGGAACACAAATCCTTCTTTTGAAATAAATAGCACCATCTTCAGAGACCTTAAACTCCTTGTTCTTTCCACCAAAGAGTTGTGCTTTCAGCAAAGAGGAATCCTTTCCTTGATGCGACTTAATGATCTCTAAAAGATTGGACTGGAGAGATAGAACAGACAATCTTCCCGTTATCAATTCTAAGTTGAACTCTGAAATTTCTTTTGTAGTGGCCTAGGAAACATTCCAATAACATCAGCATGCCTACGGACTTCCTGCTTAAGGCATCTGCTACCTTGTTCGCCTTTCCAGGATGGTAAAGGATCTCACAATCATAATCCTTCACAAGTTCCAGCCATCTACGTTGTCTCATATTGAGCTCCTTCTGAGTAAAAATATACTTGAGGCTCTGGTGATCTGTGTAGATTTCACACTTGTTCCCGTACAAGTAGTGTCTCCAGATCTTAAGTGCGAAAACTACTGCCGCGAGCTCCAAGTCATGCGTGGGATAATTCCTTTCGTGAATCTTCAGCTGTCGGGATGCGTAGGCAACTACCTTCCCACTCTGCATCAGACGGCTCCTAATCCATTTTTAGAAGCGTCACTATAGATCACGAAATTTCCTGCATCAACATCAGGAATTATCAACACCGGCGCACTTGTCAATCTCCTTTTGAGCTCTTGAAAATTCTCCTCACATTTCTGAGTCCATTCAAATTTCTTTTCTTTACGGGTAAGAGCGGTGAGGGGTGTAGCGATCTTAGAAAATCCCTCACGAACCGTCGGTAGTAACCAGCTAATCCAAGGAAACTCCTTATTTCCGTAACATTTTTGGGTGCTGGCCACGCACTAACCGCCTCGATCTTAGCAGGGTCTACTGAAATTCCTTCCTTTGTCACCACATGACCCAAAAAGTGAACTTTTTCTAGCCAAAATTCACATTTTGTAAATTTGGCATACAGCTGGTTTCGTCTAAGCGTCTCCATCACCAATCTAAGGTGACGCTCATGCTCTTCTTTGGACCTTGAGTAAATCAAAATGTCGTCAATAAAAACAATGACGAACTTATCCAGGTACTCTTTGAATACTCGGTTCATGAGGTCCATGAATGCGGCTGGGGCATTGGTTAGCCCAAATGGCATAACCAAAAACTCATAGTGCCCGTAACGTGTTCGAAAAGCCGTCTTGGAGATATCTGACTCCTTGATCCTGAGCTGATGGTAGCCTGATCGTAGATCGACTTTGAAATACTACCGCTCCCCTAAGTTGATCGAAAAGATCGTCAATCCTCGGAAGGGGACTTGTTCTTGATCGTAATCTTGTTAAGCTCACGGTAGTCTATACACATTCGTAGTGATCCATCCTTTTTCTTTACGAACAACACTGGTGCTCCCCATGGAGAGTAACTTTGTCGGATGAATCCCTTGTCTAGCAATTCTTGTAACTGCACTTGTAGTTCTCTAAGCTCGGTAGGTGCCATACGATAAGGTGCTTTGGATATCGGCGCAGCTCCAGGCAGCAATTCGATTTCGAACGAAATCTCACGTTCCGGCGGAAGTCCTGGTAAGTCTTTCGGAAAGATATCCACATATTCCTTTATAATGGGAACATCTTCCGGTGCCAATTCCACTTCACAATCTTTATCCACCATGTTAGCTAAATATCCTTGGCAGCCTTTAGCTAACATTTTCCAAGCCTTCATTGCTGAAACCAGTTTAGTTGCTGAATTCCGAGATTGCCCGTAGAAATTGAACTCCTCCTTTCCGTATGGTTTGAATGTTACACAGCGTTTTCGGCAGTCGATCCTGGCGTCGTATTTGCCTAAGAAATCCATTCCTAAGATCACATCGAAATCCTGTAACTTGATTGCGATGAGATCTATAAACAATTCTCGGCCACAGATAGTCACGGAAGCATTTCGTATCCAAGAATTGGACCACAAAATCTCTCCGGACGGCAAAGAGGTTTTGAAGGGCTGATCTAAACTATTCACACCTCTTCCTAACTTCTGGGCGAACTCTAGGGATACAAATGAGTGAGTAGCTCCAGAATCAAACAAGGCGATAGCATCATAAGTGGCGATAGAGATCTGACCTGTCACCACATGTGAAGTCCCAGCTTCAGCATCACCTCTGGTGTAAGCATATATCCTGGCTTGAGGTTCAGGAGCCTCTAATCTGCCTTGGGTGATTGAGGGTCCTTCAAGCCTAGTTTGGACAGCATGCAGCTGACTGTTCGTATTCCGACTCGGGTATGGAGGATTCTGGCCTTGGTTGTTTAGATGGCAATTCTTTGCATAATGCCCCTCCTTGCCACACAGGAAACAGGCATTCGACCCCATTCTACAGATTCCCGGATGTTTTCTCCCACACTTGGCGCATGCCGGGTAGTCAGTGTTATTACCCTCATTTCCTTTATTATTCCTCTTCTGAGGGTAATTCTTTTGTTGTCCCTGACCCGAGAAATTTCCTTTTCTCTTGTTCCTCCCAAACTGTTTGGAACCTTGGGCAGGGTTACTGACTTGTCCTTTCGGGGGCGTTTCAAAATTCTGACGGGGCTGTGTTGGCTTTGCCACTGCTTTCTCATCCCTTTTTGCCCTGAAGATCTGAGCCCTTGCTTCTTTATCCTGGTTAATCCAGTATTCGGCCCTTATCGCACGACTCACGCAGTCAGATACCAGGGTAGGTGGGCTACTGCCAGCACTAACTTGCTTGGCGATATCTGTCCGGAACATCTTCATCATCCTTCTAACTTTTTCTGTTTCGTTGGGAACCAGTTCCGGACACAACCGGGCCAACTGTTCAAACTTCTTGACAGCCTCCAATACTGTCATTGATCCCTGTTTCAAACTGGCGAATTCATCTTGTTGGGCTGCCAGAATTTCCCTATTGTAGTACATGGTGCGGAATTCTGTCACAAAATCTTGCCAGCCCATGGCGGTAACATCTCGCCGCATCTGTACAGTCATCCACCAGTGTCTGGCGTCTTTCTTGAGAGCGAAGGAAGCACAGAGAACCTTTTCCTGCTCCGATAGCCTCATAAAGTCCAGGATGACTTGGACATCAATTAACCAATTATCCGCAGCTATCGGATCCATTACTCCCTCAAATTCAGGTGCCTTCATCCTCCTGAATCTCTCTTACAGTAAATCTTCCCGTACTGGCGGTAAGTTTACTGGAACTCCTGCAGGTGCTATCGGAATCTCAACATTCCGAGGGATCTCTGGTGGAATCTCCGGTGCCTGAGGTGCTACCGGGTCTACTCTCTCGGGGTGTGGGGGAACTTCATCTCCCCTGGGTCTTTGGTTCAGCTCAATTAACTGCTCTCGCAGTCTATTTGTCTCTTGCTGCTGTTCCAGCAGCTGCCGTTGCAAGTTTGCAACAATGGTCGCGAGATCCGGCTCTGGCGGATTTTCAGGCACTGCTTGGCGGGTACGAACCATTTTCTCGATCCTATTAAAACATAAGAAAAGATATTATCATACTGGAAATATCCCTTCTTTCATACATTTATCGTCATACATAACATAATTCTTCATATCATAACTTATTCATCGTATCATGGCACATAACAACTCGTAACATGCCTTTCATCATCGTATCATAATATTTCATACTTAAACTGGCTTTTTGTATTCTTACAAAAAGTACATTATATTCACAATTTCGTAATTACATCTTGATACGATTTCTGTACATATAGGGCCAAAATTTCGGATGGAAGTGTCTAACACTTTCCCATCATACATCAGTACAAGCCTATCATCCAAAAATATAAGCTAGTACATATCAGTCGTAAAATAAAATATATACAGAGTTAGCCTAATCTACATCCTCGTCCGTAACTACTGAGGGCGCGTCGGAGTCTGCATCATCATCTCCATCGTGCAATGGAAACTCCTCAGGGTCCTCATCAAAATCCTCCTCCTGCCAGTCCTCAGGCTCAAACTCTGGCCCGGGCTCCATATCCTCCTCCTCATCGTCCGCGAACCAGTCCTCCTGCTCTGGCTCCGGCTCCGGCTCCATATCCTCCTCATCATCGCTAGGAATATCAATGATCGGAGGGTCTGCTGGCTGATCCTCTGGAGCAACAATAATATCATCGGGGTCGAAATCGTCCCCTACCCCGTCAGCCTCGACGTCCTCGGGCAGCACTGCCTGTACTGGCTCAGCTGGAATCGGGTCCTCGGGAAAAACTGGACCAGGCCCTAAAAATGGCTCTCCCATCCCAGCGTCGTCGACCGGTGCCTGAGGTCCCTCTCCAACCTCAGCCTCCTGCATAGCCTGTATGACAGCCTCTGCCTCTAAGATATCGGCTATCAAATGCTCTACTGTCGAGCCAAGTAACGGCATCGGAACATACTGCCGGATATGCTGAGGCAATCCGTCCCGAAAAGTCTGAAGTGCAAATGCCACCATGTTCTCCAAGTCCTGTGGAACGTATGGCAGCATCTCCTCCTGGAACCGCCTACAATAATGGCTCATGGGCTCATCAGGGAAAGCATGCCAGACCACTGCGAAACTGAGGTATCGAGCACGATACGTCTCCCGATACATCACCGGGTCACGAGGAGGTACACCCTCGTCTGGTAGCGGTCCGAAACGGGCAACTATCAACGCACGAAAATGCGCCCAAGTGCGACTCGGCATCGCTCTCTCACCTATCGTCATCCACCATAATCGAGCGTCTACAGAAAGACACCGACTGGCTAACGAAACCTGTAATCTCTCCTCTATATGACATAATCTGAATATCAACTCCATGTCGTATAGCCAAGCAGCTAACGACACCGTGCGTCTCGTCCCGTCAAAAATCATCGGGTGCGCCTCATGAAAAGACGCAACAGCACGTCGATCCCCATCCGCTCCAGCGGGATCCATAATATCGTATCTATCATAACATAATCACGTAATAATTATTTTATTTACTCATAAAATAAAATTACTTACAATGGTGGCAGCGACGGCAGGCATACTGTGAAATTGGGTAGCAGGGAACCGCTCTGATACCAACTCTGTAACGACCCGCCTAGCACAGGCCGTTACCATACATACATACATACATACATACATACGTACTTATTTAATAGGCGTAACGTAAGCAGCGGAAATTTTTTTATTTTTTTTTACAGTGCGGATACTTGCAAAATATAGCGATGTTTGCATACAACATAATTTACATAATAAGATCAAAACGCGAAGCGGTTAAAATCCCCACATTTCACAGCTTGCTCTGCCCCGCTCGCCACCTTGCACCATCAGTTGCTGGTAGGTTGCTTACCTACAGCATAGACGTAAGTCACGTGAGCTTTCGCTCAGCAAGTACAACATATATATCCGCAACAATTAAACATAACCCATCATACATAACTTCTCATAGCATACATAACATACTTAAACTTATCATAACATACATATCATGTTATAACATCGCATAATATATGCATGAACCAATTATGCTCTTATTATGCCATCGTATTCATTCTTAACTTATCTTACTTATGGGCCCCTTATCATGAGTGTACGTACCGGGCGCGCTCTATGGACTTACTCTTGCCATAGCTCAACCCGACCTGACGCGGGTCGGTACGACACAGGCAAGCTTGCTTGCCATCATACTTACTTTACATGAACTCATAATTATTCTTATTAGTGAACATGCTTCATGATGTCACTATACATAAATCATGCTTTAATTTCATAATCATGAACTGAACATACTTATCATAAACATAACATCATATCATAAACACTATTCATACTTGGGTAAGTATCAACAAGAGCCTATGCTGTAGGCGGAGTTGTACTTACCTTGAGTGCTATGTCCCGAGACTTGTTGATCCACTGCAGGATACCTCAGCAGGCTATTTCCTGCTATATCAGAGGACATAGAGTAAGAATTTAGTTCTTACAGAATGTTGGTAATCAAACCAACATTCATACCTAGTCATGGTTATATGTTTCCCCCTTTTCTTAAACAAACCCGGATACTTCCTCTGTATCGCGGATACCCCTAAGGTTTAGGGTTTACTACACTTAACGTGTACTTTGATTGGTTACATAAAGTAACCTTGGCTAAACAGCCATCCTTAGTAGCGTTGGACTACTGTTCTTAAATCTTGGGCCTACGCTTTCTAAAATATAACTCAATTGGTTATTTCAGATCTAACCCGAATTGGCAGTTTTCGGTATTTTCTTGGTTTCTCGTCCTAATTCGTGCATACTACCTCAACCGAACTCAGCGGGAGCCTAGAATCAACATACAACGCGTTTCTAACGTCCCATTTTAACTCACATGAAGCTCAAACCCGTCCATGCAAGTCAAACAATCAAACTAAATTTTTAAGGTTTCTGTTTGGCTAGTTTTCTTGATTTCTACTCACATAGCATACACATTTCCATCTAACACCCTAACATGCCATTTAAATATTGTTGGGCAGATTTGGGGAAACATACAACCCTTAATTAATCTAGCATACAATCATACTCATAAGCACATATAATTGCACAATTAAACACTAAGCAAAACATAGCTTAAAATGCTAAATCAACCACCCCTAACTAATCAAGCACACACACACTAATAAAAATCTGACCTAAGGGCAGAATTTAAAGGGAGCTTATGCTCATTACAATATAGCTTGTAATACATTTAAATCTCTAATTTAGAACTTAAATTGAGAGATTTAAGGGCCAAGAAAATTTTTACCTTATTTGTTCCAATATGGGTATGCTTGGCTCAATTTTCTCTCTTCCTTTCCCCTTGGTGCAGCCGGCCCTATGCTCCTCCAATGAGCTTAAAATTTTGCAGCCACCTAGGGATTGGTCCTACCAATGTTCCGGCCACTTTTCACACAAAACAGCCACCTCCCCACTTGGTTTCCCCTTCAATTTCTCTCCCCCCCTGCTGCTGCCACAGAACCGGCCAGCAATGGCCAATCTTGGTTCCAAAATTTTTCTAGCTTCTTGGCTTGCTTCCTAATGAATACCGATTACTCCTAAGACTAATTCCTTAAGTTTTTGAAACTTTTTCTCTCTTTTGGCTGCTGTCCAAATTCGGTTTTGGTGAGGAAGAAATTGGGCAAAGTTTGGCTAAATTTTCTAATTTTTGTGAATAGGATGCACTCCTATTTATAGGCAATTTTGAACTTTTTAAAATTACAAAATAGTCCTTCAAAGTTAGCCAATTTGCACAAAAAGAGGGTGAGGTGGCCGGCCATCCATTCTAGAACCAACTAAAAATTCTTTCCAATTTTTCCTTAAATCCTTAAATGATGTCATAAATCAAAAGTTACATGGCATCATCATTAAGGCCTTATTTGGCCTAATTCTTCATTAGACAGTATAACTCAATACTAAACAGATATAGTTGATACTGTGGTCTTTGATTCACAGTACCGGCTATTAAAATGCAGTCCAAAATTTATCTGTCTAATAATGGACTATACGAAAATTTCTCTTTTCGTTTCTAGCCTTTTGGCCTTTAATCTCTTATTTAGTGTGCTTGATTTTTCTATGGTGGTTTTGAATCTAACTTAAACCATTTTATCTGAAAAGTTTGGTTTTCCGCAGTATACTTCCTATACCGCTAACCATTTTTTGATATCGTCAAAAAAATTGATCTTTCTAGCCAATCTTTGACTTTCTTAGGTCAATGTTGCCTATTCTGACAACGTGGACTCTCTTGGTTTACTTTGACGGTTTCTGGTCAAGCTTTGACTTTCTGGTCAAACTTTGACTCTCGGGTCAAACTTTGACTTTTGTAAAAATCATAGCGTTTTCATACCTTTTTCCTCAAAAGGTCGTATGCTCAACTAAGCAATCATTTTTGAGTCTTATAAAAGCATAAGAACTCACAATTCTGAATAAAAACCCTAAACCGGGCTTTTGCATAATTACCTTCACGGTACAGTTCAAATTTCTATACAAGAAATTGTAACATAGAAAAATTCTAGTTATTACAGACATAGCTTTTAGCAGACAGAAAAGTTATGCCGACAAACGTAGGAGGCCATTGGAATTCCAAGTGGGAGATGCGGTTTTCATCAAGATTACTCCTATGAAAAGAGTAATGCACTTTGGAAAGAAAGGGAAGCTTAGCCCGAGATATACGGGACCATTTGAAATCCTTGAAAGGATTGGAAAAGTAGCCTACAAGCTTGCCCTACCGCCTGAATTGGCTTCGATGCATAATGTTTTCCATGTGTCGATGCTAAAGAAGTATATATCCGACCCTTCCCATGTGCTTAGTCAAGAACCAGTAGAGGTTCAAACGGACTTAACTTATGAAGAAAAGCCCGTTCAAGTACTGGATTGGGAAGATAAGGTTTTAAGAAATAAAACCATTTCCATGGTTAAAGTGTTATGGCGAAACCACAGAGTTGAAGAAGCAACCTGCGAATTGGAAGATGAAATGAGAAAGAACTATCCCAGCTTGTTTTAATTTTCGTGGACGAAAATTTTTAAGGGGGGTAGATTGTAATGACTAGAATTTCCCAACGTCATAATGTCTTGTGTAGATATTTGAATTGTGCCCTGAAGGTATATATGAAAAGCCCAGCTTAGGGTTTTTATTAGATATTGCGAGTTCTTATACTTTTATAAGACTCCAAAAAAAAAAAAATTATTGCTTTGTAAAGCAAGTGATCTTTTGAGTAAAAAGGTATAAAATGTAATGACCAGCTTGTTTACAAATTTTGATTTCTGTTATGAACAATCAAAGTTTGTAATTAAGAAATGTTTATGTGTTATGTTTTATCAGTAAAATTATTAAATTCTTGATTAAGAGATTTGATAATTTACTTATGAAAGACCTTTTTGTAGTAAAAGGCAAATCTATGATTTATGATTCTCTGTTAGTAGTTTCTAATTTTATGAGAACCCTACACGCAGTTCAGACAAAATCTGGATAATGGACCAGTGCAAGTATACTGTTTTTAGTCAAAAACAGTATCTGAATATGTATGTCAGTATGAAAATGAACTGTGTTTAGGAGATAAGCCAAGTGAGGTCTTAAAAAGAATGACAAATGTCACTTTGAGAACCGGCCACCCTATAGGGACTAAAGTGCAAATGTTTTGCCTTTAGGGGTCAAAGTGTAATTTTGTGAAAATTGTGGTTCGATAGATAAATTTGTAAATTTATGGAACTATGGATTTTTCTAGTTAGATTTCCTAGTTCAATTTAGCTTATGATGATTTTTAAATTTGGTTAACCTAGTTGGAAACCAAGGAATCAAGTTAGGTTTGGATTGGTTCAAAATTGACCAATCATTTGCCTACACTTGTACTTAAGGGAACCGGCCACATCAAGGGTTAATGAGCTGATATTTTGCTCTTAAGGACCAATAGGCAAGGTATGAAAAATTTGAAGTTCATTAGAATTTGATACCTCATAATTTTAGCCTTGCCTAGTAAGCAAAATAGTTTTGCATACTAAGCTATGTTGCATTTTGCAACTTTCATACCTAGCAAGTAATGGCCGGCCACCTTATGAAGAATTGCAAGAAAATTTTATGATTTTAAGGGCTGATTAGTAGATAGGGAATTAGGTGTTTCTTTATGAGTTTGACACCTAAAAACCTAGCCTTACTTAGTAAGCATTTTAGTCATGCTTACTTGGCTATTTGTGATGTATCATTAAGCAAAAAATTTGTCCTTGTGGCACACTAAGGTACCGGCCACCACCTTGGCTAGACACATCATGAAACTAGCCTTGGTAAGCAAGCACTTTGGCCTTGCCTATTTGGCTAGCAAAGCCAAGCACACCAAGCCACCTAAGGCCGGCCACCATATGGTTTAGACACCTAATGGCCTAGCCTTGGTGAATCACCATTCTAGCTTGCTCATTTGGCAAGCCAAGCTCTTGCCAAACCTACACCAAATCCGGCCATTTGGAGGAAGAGACACCTCATGGTCTAGCCTTGATGAGTTACCCTTTTAGCTTGCCTCTTTGGCCAGCCAAGGCCTTGCCAAATCTGCACAAAAATCCGGCCAATTGGAGAATGACACACCATGATGTAGCTTAGATGAATCAGCATTTCTAGCTTTGCCACCATGGCTAGCTAAGATTTTGACACATCATCACTCTAATGACCAGCCATCCTAAGGGCAAGGCACATCACCTAGTAGCCTTGGTGAGTCAATTTAGCCTTGCTTACTCATTTCCTAGGGCCAGCTATGGCCGGCCAGCACACTAGGATTGCTGGAAAAAAATAAAAATTGTTGGAGGACTTGTTGGCAAGGTAAGAACAAGAATTCATCTATAAATAGGTGAAGGCAAAATCTGTAGGTTTCTTTTAGTCCACCTCTCAGCCATCAAGCACCTCTTTTACCCCTTAAAAGCCGAACAAAAGTGTGAGTGAAATCAGATTCGGTTGGTGTTGGTCTAGTGAAAAAGAAAACCTCCAAAACCCGAAGCTAGAATTTGTTTTGTGAAGCTTGAGGTAAACTTTTTAACCTCTAGTTTTCATTCATGTTTTCGATAAGAAGATTATTAGTGTGATGTTATGTATAAGCATGAGTTTATAAAAAGCAGATTCAAGTACTATGCCTTATGTGTAGTTGATAGTTTTCGGTTTCGATATACTAGTTTCGAAATAGAATTTTATGCAAGTTTAAGATTTTTGTTTTACAAAAATTATATGAGTAAGATCTGATTGTATGAGTTTGAAATGGTTAGGTAACGCCTGCATGCTTGGTATAGGCTCACGGGGTAACCGTTTGAGGTAGTGTGCACGTTAGTTACCTAAAAACCAAACCGAACAAAAAACTGCCAGTTTCGGGTCAAACTGGACAGTAAATTTGGAAAGTGAATTTTGAGGCCCTTAGAGGCCGAATCATGAAAAAGTTAAAACTACAAAGTTGTAGAGAAGGGAAAATTCTAGGGACTTAAGCGTACAGTTTTTAAAAATCAGGCCTCTAAGACCTTCGTTTTTACAAAAACCCGAGACCAAATTATAGGGTAATGAAAATGGTCGAAGAATTTTCAAAGGCAGAAACAAGCATGTTTAAGTCAAATTTGAGTTTTGAGTTAAAAACAGAAGTTGTAGGAACCTTCAAGGTCTACAACTTTCATGAAGGAAATATTTTCAAATTTGGAACAGATTTGTTAAAAAAAAGGATCAAATTTAAAGACTGATTTCAAATATAGTTTGTTTTTAGAATTTTAGTGTTTTAAAAGATAGTAGGATTTTAAAGTTTATGTTATGTTTTTGATATCCTTATACTGAGATAAGTTAATCACTAGGGTTGTATGATACTATGATAGGATGATTCTCATCCTATGATTTCTTTTGTGAAAACAGGAAAAACACTCGGTTAAGAAAAGCGCTAAACTTGAGATTTAGTATCTGGTAAGTACAACTCCGTCTACAGCATAGACTTTCCGTTGTATACTAACCCAAGTATGATGAATGATTGCTATTAGAATGTGATGTAAATGTATGCTAGAATTGTTTGATGCGATGTTATGATTATTATGATGATATCAAGCTTATGATTATTATGGTGATATCAAGCCTATGATTATGATGATATCAATTTTATGATTATGAGATAAGGCATGTTGTTAAGATATGAGTATGATTTAAGTTTAGTGACATCACGAAGCATGTTCACTAACAAGATCAATTATGAGATCACGAAAAGCAAGTATGATGGCAAGCGAGCTTGCCGTGTCGTACCGACCCGCGTTAGGTCGGGTTGGACTATCGTTTGAGTTGGAAATGGTCTGGCCGCCCCAACCACTCCATAGTTGCGCGCCCGGTACGTACACTTATGTTATGGGGCCCATAAACAAGATAAGTTAAGAATGCATGAAATGACATAATACGAGTATAATCGGTTCATGCATATATTATGCAATGCTATGATATGTTATGTATGAAATGTTACGATATGATGAGTTAAGTATGAAATGCTATGATATGAGATGCTATGTAAGATTATGAAATGTTATGATATGAGATGCTATGTAGGATTACGATGAATTATGTTTTGAGTTGTATTGTCACGGATAAATATGTTGTACTTGCTGAGCGAAAGCTCACGTCTTACGTCTATGCTGTAGGTAAGCAACCTATGGGCAGTTGTTGATATAAGATGGTGAGCGTGGCAGGGCGAACTGTGAAATGTGGGATTAATAGCCGCTACGCATTTTGTTCTTTTTGTATGTATATAATTTCGTATTCCGAACATTGTTATATTATTATGCTTTCCGCTTATCCGCGCTGTATATATATATATATGGCTAATCGCTCGTACGCGTTATGTAATAATAATAAAAAAAAAAATTTCCGCTGCTTACGCTAAATAAGTAAGAACGTATGTATGTATGTATGGTAACGGCCTGTGCAAGGCGGGTCGTTACTGTAACGACCCGCCTAGCACAGGCCGTTACCATACATACATACATACATTCTTACTTATTTAACATAAACAGCGGAAATTTTTTTTTTTTTTTTAAATACGTAACGCGTACGAGCGATTAGCCATATATATATATATATACGGCACGGATAAGCGGAAAGCATAATAATATCAGTATGTTTGGAATACGAAATTTATATACATAAAGAAACAAAACGCGTAGCGGCTATTAATCCCACATTTCACAGTTTGCCCTGCCACGCTCGCCATCTTGTATCAACAACTGCCCGTAGGTTGCTTACCTACAGCATAGACGTAAGACGTGAGCTTTTGCTCAGCAAGTACAACATAATTATCCGTGACAATACAACTCAAAACATAATTCATCGTAACATTACATAGCATTTCATATCATAACATTTCCTACTTATCTCATCGTATCGTAACATCTCATACATAACATATCATAATCTTACATAGCATTTCATACTTAACTCATCATATCGTAACATTTCATACATAACATATCATAGCATTGCATAATATATGCATGAACCGATTATGCTCGTATTATGCCATCATATGCATTCTTAACTTATCTTGTTTATGGGCCCCATAACATAAGTGTACGTACCGGGCGCGCTCTATGGGCTTACTCTTGCCATAGCTCAACCCGACCTGACGCGGGTCGGTACGACACGGCAAGCTCGCCTGCCATCATACTTGCTTTTCATGATCTCATAATTGATCTTGTTAGTGAACATGCTTCGTGATGTCACTAAACTTAAGTCATACTTATATCTTAACATCATGCCTTATCTCAATAATCATAAACTTGATATTATCATAATAATCATAAGCTTGATATCACCATAATAATCATAAGCTTGATCTCATCATAATAATCATAACTTCGCATCAAACAAATCTAGCATACATTTACATCGCCCTCTAATAGCGATCATTCATCATACTTGGGTAAGTATACAACAGAAAGTCTATGTTGTAGACGGAGTTGTACTTACCAGTTTCTAACTCTCAAATTTAGCGCTTTTCCTAACCGAGTGGTTTTCCTGTTTTCACAGAAAAATCATAGGATGAGAATCATCCTATCATAGTATCATACAACCCTAGTTATCAACTTATCTTAGCATAAGGATGTCAAAAACATAGTATAAACTTTAAAATCCTATTATCTTTTGAAATTCTAAAATTCTAAAAACAAACTATATTTGAAATTAATCTTTAAATTTGATTCTTTTCTAACAAATCTGTTTCGAATTTGAAAATATTTTCTTCATGAAAGTTGTAGACCTTGACGTTTCCTCCAACTTCTGTTTTTAACTCAAAACTCAAATCTGACTTAAACATGCTTGTTTCTGTCTTTGAAAATTCGTCGACCATTTTTATTAACTCAAATTTTGGTCTCGGGTTTTTATAAAAATGAAGGTCTTAGAGGCCTTATTTTAAAAAACTGTCTGCGCTGGCCCCTAGGATTTTCCCTTCTCTACAACTTTGTAGTTTTAAATTTTTCATGATTCGGCCTCTAAGGGCCTCAAAATTCGCTTTTAAAATTACTGTCCAGTTTGACCCGAAACTGGCAGTTTTCGGTTCGTTGAGTTTTACGTAATCTAACGTGCACACTACCTCAAACGGATTCCCCGTGAGCCTATTTCAAACATGCATGCGTTACCTAAACATTTCATAAACATACAATCAGATCTTACACATATAATTTTTGTAAAACAAAAATCTTAAACTTGCATAACATTCTATTTCGAACTAACATATCGAAACCGAAAACTATCAACTACACATAGAGCATAGTACTTGAATTTAATTTTTATAAACTCATGCTTATACATAACATCAAACTCATAATCTTCTTATCAAAAACATGAATAAAAACTAGAGGTTAAAGAGTTTACCTCAAGCTTCACAGAACAAATTCTAGCTTAGGGTTTTGGAGGTTTTTCTTTCTCACTAGACCAACACCACAAACCGAAACTGTTTGCAGCTTACTCTCACTTTTTATTCGGCTTTAAAGGAGTAGGAGATATACTTGATGGTTGAGAGATGGACTAAAAGAAACCTATAACTTCTGCCCTTAATTATTTATAGACAAACTTTTGTTCTTGCCTTGCTAATTGGTCCTCCAATAACCTTCATTTTGCACACCACCCTTGTGTGTTGGCCGGCCATCATTGGCCTTAAACATTGAGTAAGCACAGCTAAGGTGACTTATTCACCCAAGCTATCATGCTATGTGGCACGGTTTCAAGTTGGCTGAATATTAGGTGATGATGTGCCAAAGTCTTAGCCATTCTAGGAGGCAAAACTTGATTAGTTCATGCCATGGTGTGTCTTCCTTTCATTGGCCGGTTTTGGTGCTGAAAATTGCAAGCCTTGGCTTGCCAAAGAAGAAAACTACGTAGATGACTCATCAAGGCTAATAACACTTAGTCATCAAAGCTAGAAATTTGATGTGTTTCATCCATGTAATGGCCGGCCAAGAGGTATCATTACAAGCTCGATTACAAGCTTAGCAAGCAAAGCTATAAGCTTGCTTCATCAAACACTTGTCATACTCTCAAAACTTTTGAGCAATGGATAACTCTAAGCTGCAGATAAGAGTAACATATTTACTCAATAATCTCATGTGGTGGCCGGCCACACTTTGTTAAGTGTGAAAGTTGCAAAATGCAACATAGCTTAGTATGCAAAACTACTTTGCTTACTAGGCAAGATTAAACTTGTGTGGTATCAAATTCTAATGAACTTCAAATTTTTCATACCTTGCCTATTGGTTCTCAAGAGCAAAATATCAGCTCAACAACCCATAAAATGACCGGTCCCATTGTGCACAAAAATAAGCAAATGATTGGTCAATTTTTGAACTAATCAAACTTAACCTCATTCCTTGGTTTCCAACTAGGTTAACCAAATCTTAAAAATCATCATAAGCTAATTTGAACTAGGAAATCTAACTAGAAAAATCCATAGTTCCATAAATTTACAAATTTATCTATTGAACCATAATTTTCTCAAAATTGCACTTTGGCCCCTAAAGGCAAAAATATTTGCACTTTAGTCCCTGAAAAGTGGCCGATTATGGTGATAGCTTTTGGTCTCCAATTCTTGCTTAAACTATCACTTAATACTATCTTAACTTCTTAAAATTCATAACCATTCATTTTTCTTAAAATTACATATTGGCCCCTAAGGACAAAATATTTACATTTTAGTCCTTGAAGGGTGACCAATTTTCAAAGTGAGATTTATCATTCTTTTAAAACCTTACTTGGCTTATCTCCTAAACACAGTTCATACTGGCATACATGTTCAGATACTGTTTTCAACTGATAACAGTATACTTGCACTGGATCATAATCCAGAATTTATCTGAACTGCGTCTAGGGTTCTCTTATTATTAGAAACTACTAACAGAGAATTATATATCATAGATTTGCCTTTTACTACAAAAAGGTCTTTCATAAATAACTTATCGAATCCTTTAATCAAGAATTCAATACTTTAACTGATAAAACATAACACATAAACATTTCTTAATTACAAACTTTGATTGTTCACAACAGACATCAAAATTTGTAAACAAGCTGGTCATTACATTTTATACCTTTTTACTCAAAAGGTCATATGCTTGACTAAGCAATAATTTTTGAGTCTTATAAGAATATAAGAACTCTCAAATTTTAATAAAAACCCCGAACCGGGCTTTTTCATAAATACCTTCATGGTACAATTCAATATCTATACAAGACATTGTGACTTTGAAAATTCTAGTTATTACAATCTACCCCCCTTAAAAATTTTCGTCCTCGAAAATTAGAACAAGCTGGGATAGTTCTTTCTCATCTCATCTTCCACTTCCCAGGTTGCTTCTTCAACCCTGTGGTTTCGCCATAACACTTTAACCATGGGAATGGTTCTATTTCTTAAGACCTTCTCTTCCCAATCCAGTATTTGAACAGGTTTTTCTTCATAAGTTAAGTCCGTGTGAACTTCTACTGGTTCTTGACTAAGCACATGGGATGAGTCGAATATATACTTCTTTAGCATCGATACATGGAAAACATTATACATCGAAGCTAAGTTAGGTGGTAGGGCAAGCTTATAGGCTACTTTTCCAATCCTTTCAAGGATTTCAAATGGCCCCGTATATCTTGGGCTAAGCTTCCCTTTCTTTCCAAAGCGCATTACTCCTTTCATAGGAGTAATCTTGATGAAAACTGCATCGCCCACTTGGAATTCCAAAGGTCTCCTACGTTTGTCGGCATAACTTTTCTGTCTGCTAAAAGCTATGTCGAGCCTCTGTCTGATCTTCTGAATGTCCTCAGAGGTCTTTTTGATAAAATCTGTGGTTTGTAGCTGTTTCTGTCCAACTTCCTGCCAGTGGATAGGAGATCGACATTTTCTTCCATATAATGCTTCAAATGGAGCCATACCAATTGAAGCATGATAACTGTTATTATATGAAAATTCTATCAATGGCAGCTTCTGATCCCAGTTTCCTTTGAAATCCAGCACACAAGACCTTAGCATATCTTCCAATGTCTGGATGGTTCGTTCTGATTGACCGTCAGTTTGGGGGTGAAATGCCGTACTGAACTTCAATTTCGACCTCATGACGTTGTGAACACTAGTCCAAAATCGAGAAGTGAAACGTCCATCACGGTCTGAGATGATCGATTTTGGCACTCCATGAAATCTGACAATCTGGGATACATAAATTTCAGCTAATTTTTCCATAGAAAAGGTGGCCTTAATCGCAATAAAGTGAGCCGATTTGGTTAATCTATCAACAATCACCCAAATCATGTCATTCCCACTTGTTGTCCTGGGTAGTCCTACTACGAAATCCATAGTAATCTGCTCCCATTTCCACTCAGGAAGCTCTATCTTCTGCAGTTCTCCGCCCGGATGTCGATGTTCAGCCTTAACTTTTTGACAAGTTAGGCATTTCGACACATATTCTGCTACCTCATTCTTCATATTGGGCCACCAGAAACTTTCTCGGAGGTCTTTGTACATCTTGGAAGCTCCTGGATGTACTGAGTATGGCGTCATATGTGCTTCCAACAAAATCTGATCCTTCAAGACTTCGAAGTTGGGAACACAGATCCTCTCCTTGAAGTGGATGACACCATCTGCAGCAGTTCTAAACTCATTGCTTTTACCGCCAAAAAGCTGAGTTTTCAACAAAAAAGAATCCTTTTCTTGGTGAGACTTAATGGATTCCATCAAATTAGATTGAATGGTTAGAGAAGATAATTTCCCCGTTATCATCTCCAAATTAAACTCAGAAATTTCCTTTTGTAGTGGCTTAGGAAACATTCCAATAGACATCAGCATGCCTATGGATTTCCTACTTAAGGCGTCTGCTACTTTATTCGCCTTTCCATGATGATAAAGGATCTCACAGTCATAATCCTTAACAAGCTCCAGCCATCTACGTTGTCTCATATTGAGCTCCTTCTGAGTAAAGATATACTTAAGGCTCTGATGATCAGTGTAGATTTCACACTTATTCCCATACAAATAGTGTCTCCAAATCTTAAGTGCGAAAACTACTGCCGCGAGCTCTAAATCGTGCGTGGGATAATTCTTTTCGTGAATCTTTAACTGTCGGGATGCATAGGCCACTACCTTGCCATTCTGCATTAAAACAGCTCCTAATCCATTTTTAGAAGCGTCACTATAGATTACGAAATTTCCTGCATCTACATCAGGAATTATCAACACAGGCGCACTCGTCAGCCTCTTCTTGAGCTCCTGGAAATTCTCCTCACACTTCTGAGTCCATTCAAAAGTCTTTCCTTTCCTGGTAAGAGCAGTGAGGGGTGTAGCAATCTTGGAAAATCCCTCGACAAATCGTCGGTAATAGCCAGCTAATCCAAGGAAACTCCTTATTTCCGTAACATTTTTGGGTGCTGGCCATGCACTAACCGCCTCCACTTTAACAGGATCTACTGAAATCCCTTCCTTCGATACTACATGACCCAAGAAATGAATTTTTCAAGCCAAAATTCACATTTTGTGAATTTGGCATACAACTGATTCTTCTTCAACGTCTCCATCACCAATCTAAGGTGATGTTCATGTTCCTCTTTGGACCTTGAGTAAATCAGAATATCGTCAATAAAAACAATGACAAACTTATCCAGGTATTCCTTGAATACTCGATTCATAAGGTCCATAAATGCTGCCGGAGCATTGGTTAGTCCGAATGGCATAACCAAAAACTCATAGTGCCCGTAACGTGTTCGAAAGGCCGTCTTGGAGATATCCGCCTCCTTGATCCTGAGCTGATGATAGCCTGAACGTAGATCGACCTTCGAAAATACTACTGCTTCTCTGAGTTGATCGAAGAGATCGTCAATCCTTGGAAGGGTATACTTGTTCTTGATCGTAATCTTATTCAACTCACGGTAGTCGATACACATACGCAATGATCCATCTTTCTTCTTTACGAACAGCACTGGTGCTCCCCATGGGGAGTAACTCTGTCGGATGAATCCTTTTCAAGCAGTTCTTGTAACTGCACTTGCAATTCCCTAAGCTCAGCTGGTGCCATACGGTAAGGCGCTTTGGAGATCGGTGCAACTCCAGGTAGTAATTCGATTTCGAACAAAATCTCGCGTTCTGGCGGAAGTCCGGGTAAATCCTTCGGAAAGATATCCACATATTCCTTTATAATAGGAACATCTTCCGGCATCAACTCCACTTCATAATCCTTAACCATCATGTTAGCTAAATATCTTTACAACCATTAGCTAACATCTTCCAAGCCTTCATTACTGAAACCAGCTTGGTTGCTGAACTCCGAGATTGCCCGTAGAGATTAAACTCCTCCTCTTCGTACGGAGTGAACGTTATACAACGCCTTCGGCAGTCAATCCTGGCGTTGTACTTGCCTAAAAAGTCCATTCCTAAGATCACATCGAAATCCTGAAGCTTGATCACGATGAGATCTACAAACAATTCTCTGCCACAGATAGTCACGAAAGTATTTCGTATCCAAAAATTGGACCACAAAATCTCTCCGGATGGCAAAGAGGTTTTAACAGGTTGATCTAAACTATCCACACCTCTTCCTAACTTCTGGGCGAACTCCAAAGATACAAATGAATGAGTAGCCCCAGAATCAAACAAAGCGATAGCATCGAAGGTGGCGATAGAAATCTGACCTGTCACCACACGTGAAGTCCCAGCTTCAGCATCACCCCTGGTGTAGGCATAGATCCTGGCTTGAGGTTCAGGGGCCTCTAATCTGCCTTGAGTGATTGAGGGTCCTTCAAGCTTAGCTTGGACTACATGCAGCTGCCTGTTGGTGTTCTGACTCGGGTATGAAGGATTTTGGCCTCGGTTATTCAGATGGCAGTTCTTCGCATAATGCCCTTCCTTACCACATAGGAAGCATGCATTTGACCCCAATCGACAAACTCCCGGGTGTTTCCTTCCACACTTAACACACGCGGGGTAATCTGTACTAGTACCCTCATTTCCTCTATTGTTCTTCTTCAGAGGGTAATTCCTTTGTTGACCCTGGCCAGAGAAACTCCCTTTTCTCTTGTTCCTCCCAAAATGTTTGGAACTTTGGGCCGGGCTACTTATTGGGCCTCTCTGACTCAACTCTAGACCTTGACGGGGCTGCGTCGGCTTTACTACGGTTTTCTCCTCCTTTCTCGCCTTAAAAATCTGAGCCCTTGCTTCCTTGTCCTGGTTTATCCAATACTCGGCTCTCATTGCCCGACTCACACAGTCGGATACCAGGGTAGGTGGGCTACTGCCAGCACTAACTTGCTTGGCAATATCAGTACGGAACATCTTCATCATCCTTCTCACCCTTTCCGTTTCATTAGGAACCAACTCCGGACACAACCGGGCTAACTGATCAAATTTCTTGACAGCCTCCAATACTGTCATTGACCCTTGTTTCAGACTGGCGAACTCATCCTGCTGAGCTGCCAGGATTTCCCTGTTGTAGTACGTGGTGCGGAACTCCGTCACAAAGTCTTGCCAGCCCATAGTGGCAACATCTCGACGCATCTGGACAGTCCTCCACCAGTGTCTAGCGTCTTTCTTGAGTGCGAAGGAAGCACATAGAACTTGTTCCTGTTCCGATAGCCTCATAAAGTCCAAGATAACTTGGATATCAATTAACCAATTATCCGCAGTTATCGGGTCCATCAGTCCTTCGAATTCAGGTGCCTTCATTCGCCTGAATCTTTCATACAGTAAATCTTCCCGTACTGGCTGCATGATACTGGAACTTCAGCAGGTGCTAACGGAACTCCAAAATTCCGTGGGTTTTCTGGCTGTACCTCTGGTTGAACTTCTGGTTCCGGATGTACTCTATTTTGTTGTAGAGGAACTTCCTCAGCTCGAGGTCTTTGGTTCACCTGAGCTAACTGTTCCCGCAATCTATCCGTTTCTTGCTGCTGTTCCAGCAGCTGCCGTTGCAAATTCGTTACAACGGTTGCGAAATCTAGTTCTGACTGATTTACAGGTACCGTACGACGAGTACGAACCATATTCTAATTCCTATCAAATTATAAGAAAAGATATTATCATACTAGAAATAACTTTTCTTTCATACCTTTCTTATCATAGCATAACATTTTACGTTACATCAGAACGTTATTACTGTATCATATCAGAACGTTTCCATCGTATTATAGCACATACAACTCGTAATATGCCTTTCATAATCATATCGTAATAATTTTTCATACTTAAACTGGCTTTTTGTATTCTTACAAAAAGTACTTTATATTTACAATCTTGTAATTACATGTTGATACGATCACTGTACATATATAGCTAGCATTTCGGATGGAAGTGTCTAACACTTTCTCATCTTATAACAGTACAAGCCTATCGTCAAAAAGACACAAAAAGATAAGCCAATACATGTTAGTCGTAACTGCACAAAATACATATATACGGTTAGCCTATTCTACGTGTTCGATCGTAACCACCGTGGATGCGTCGGAATCTGACTCCTCAGCTCCGTTATGAAACACTATCTCCTCGGGGTCCTCGCCGAAATCAAACATACCATCATTCTCTAGCCAGCCCGCATGCTCAATTTCTGGCGCTGGCTCTATGTCTTCCTCGTCGTCACTAGAAATGTCAATGATCAGAGGATTAGGATCTAATGGCTGATCCTCCAGGTCAACTAGGAAGTTATCGAACTCATTTACGGCCATATCGGCCTCGGCGTCCTGAGGCGGTGCTGGATCGGCCTCGAAAGGCGGCTCTCCCATCCCAACCTCATCGACTGGTGCCTGTGGACCACCCGCAACTTCAGCAACTTGCATAGCCTGCATAACAGCCTCTGCCTCTAAAATATCATCGATCATGTTCCCCACCGTCGTGCCAGGCATCGGTATCGGAACATACTGTCGGATCTGATGAGGCAGTCCGTCTCGAAACGTCTGCAATGCCATTGTTACCGGGTTAACCAGGTCCTGCGGGACATATGGCAATAACTCTTCCTGGAACCTCCGACAGTAGTGGCTCATAGGCTCCTGCGGGTAGGCGTGCCAAACCACTGAAAAACTCAGATATCGGGCATGGTACGTATCCCGGTACATCGCAGGATTGCGATAGGGCTCATCTGCCCCCTCATCTGGTATCGGTCCGTAGCGCGCAACTAATAACGCACGGAAATGCGCCCAGGTCCGACTCGGCATTTCTCTTTCTCCTATCGTCATCCACCAAAGTCGAACGTCTACTGCGAGACATCGACTGGCTAACGTGACCTGTAGTCGCTCCTCGATATGGCAAAGATGGAAAATCAATTCCATGTCGTATAGCCATGCTGCTAACGACACCGTCCGTCGAGTGCCATCAAAAATCATAGGATGCGACTCGTAAAACGACTTCACTGCACGCCGATCCTCATTTGCATGCGCGGGATCCATAACGTCGCGTCTAGCATAACATAATTACGTAATAAATATTTACTCATAAAAATAAAATTACTTACAATGATGGTGGCGATGGCAGGCATACTGTGAAATTAGGTAGCAGGAAACCGCTCTGATACCAACTCTGTAACGACCCGCCTAGCACAGGCCGTTACCATACATACATACATACATTCTTACTTATTTAACGTAAACAGCGGAAATTTTTTTTTTTTTTTTAAATACGTAACGCGTACGAGCGATTAGCCATATATATATATATATATACGGCACGGATAAGCGGAAAGCATAATAATATCAGTATGTTTGGAATACGAAATTTATATACATAAAGAAACAAAACGCGTAGCGGCTATTAATCCCACATTTCACAGTTCGCCCTGCCACGCTCGCCATCTTGTATCAACAACTGCCCGTAGGTTGCTTACCTACAGCATAGACGTAAGACGTGAGCTTTCGCTCAGCAAGTACAACATAATTATCCGTGACAATACAACTCAAAACATAATTCATCGTAACATTACATAGCATTTCATATCATAACATTTCCTACTTATCTCATCGTATCGTAACATCTCATACATAACATATCATAATCTTACATAGCATTTCATACTTAACTCATCATATCGTAACATTTCATACATAACATATCATAGCATTGCATAATATATGCATGAACCGATTATGCTCGTATTATGCCATCATATGCATTCTTAACTTATCTTGTTTATGGGCCCCATAACATAAGTGTACGTACCGGGCGCGCTCTATGGGCTTACTCTTGCCATAGCTCAACCCGACCTGACGCGGGTCGGTACGACACGGCAAGCTCGCCTGCCATCATACTTGCTTTTCATGATCTCATAATTGATCTTGTTAGTGAACATGCTTCGTGATGTCACTAAACTTAAGTCATACTTATATCTTAACATCATGCCTTATCTCAATAATCATAAACTTGATATCATCATAATAATCATAAGCTTGATATCACCATAATAATCATAAGCTTGATCTCATCATAATAATCATAACTTCGCATCAAACAAATCTAGCATACATTTACATCGCCCTCTAATAGCGATCATTCATCATACTTGGGTAAGTATACAACAGAAAGTCTATGCTGTAGACGGAGTTGTACTTACCAGTTTCTAACTCTCAAATTTAGCGCTTTTCCTAACCGAGTGGTTTTCCTGTTTTCACAGAAAAATCATAGGATGAGAATCATCCTATCATAGTATCATACAACCCTAGTTATCAACTTATCTTAGCATAAGGATGTCAAAAACATAGTATAAACTTTAAAATCCTATTATCTTTTGAAATTCTAAAATTCTAAAAACAAACTATATTTGAAATTAATCTTTAAATTTGATTCTTTTCTAACAAATCTGTTTCGAATTTGAAAATATTTTCTTCATGAAAGTTGTAGACCTTGACGTTTCCTCCAACTTCTGTTTTTAACTCAAAACTCAAATCTGACTTAAACATGCTTGTTTCTGCCTTTGAAAATTCGTCGACCATTTTTATTAACTCAAATTTTGGTCTCGGGTTTTTATAAAAATGAAGGTCTTAGAGGCCTTATTTTCAAAAACTGTCCCGTGGCCCCTAGGATTTTCCCTTCTCTACAACTTTGTAGTTTTAAATTTTTCATGATTCGGCCTCTAAGGGCCTCAAAATTCGCTTTTAAAATTACTGTCCAGTTTGACCCGAAACTGGCAGTTTTCGGTTCGTTGAGTTTTACGTAATCTAACGTGCACACTACCTCAAACGGATTCCCCGTGAGCCTATTTCAAACATGCATGCGTTACCTAAACATTTCATAAACATACAATCAGATCTTACACATATAATTTTTGTAAAACAAAAATCTTAAACTTGCATAACATTCTATTTCGAACTAACATATCGAAACCGAAAACTATCAACTACACATAGAGCATAGTACTTGAATTTAATTTTTATAAACTCATGCTTATACATAACATCAAACTCATAATCTTCTTATCAAAAACATGAATAAAAACTAGAGGTTAAAGAGTTTACCTCAAGCTTCACAGAACAAATTCTAGCTTAGGGTTTTGGAGGTTTTTCTTTCTCACTAGACCAACACCACAAACCGAAACTGTTTGCAGCTTACTCTCACTTTTTATTCGGCTTTAAAGGAGTAGGAGATATACTTGATGGTTGAGAGATGGACTAAAAGAAACCTATAACTTCTGCCCTTAATTATTTATAGACAAACTTTTGTTCTTGCCTTGCTAATTGGTCCTCCAATAACCTTCATTTTGCACACCACCCTTGTGTGTTGGCCGGCCATCATTGGCCTTAAACATTGAGTAAGCACAGCTAAGGTGACTTATTCACCCAAGCTATCATGCTATGTGGCACGGTTTCAAGTTGGCTGAATATTAGGTGATGATGTGCCAAAGTCTTAGCCATTCTAGGAGGCAAAACTTGATTAGTTCATGCCATGGTGTGTCTTCCTTTCATTGGCCGGTTTTGGTGCTGAAAATTGCAAGCCTTGGCTTGCCAAAGAAGAAAACTACGTAGATGACTCATCAAGGCTAATAACACTTAGTCATCAAAGCTAGAAATTTGATGTGTTTCATCCATGTAATGGCCGGCCAAGAGGTGTCATTACAAGCTTGATTACAAGCTTAGCAAGCAAAGCTATAAGCTTGCTTCATCAAACACTTGTCATACTCTCAAAACTTTTGAGCAATGGATAACTCTAAGCTGCAGATAAGAGTAACATATTTACTCAATAATCTCATGTGGTGGCCGGCCACACTTTGTTAAGTGTGAAAGTTGCAAAATGCAACATAGCTTAGTATGCAAAACTACTTTGCTTACTAGGCAAGATTAAACTTGTGTGGTATCAAATTCTAATGAACTTCAAATTTTTCATACCTTGCCTATTGGTTCTTAAGAGCAAAATATCAGCTCAACAACCCATAAAATGACCGGTCCCATTGTGCACAAAAATAAGCAAATGATTGGTCAATTTTTGAACTAATCAAACTTAACCTCATTCCTTGGTTTCCAACTAGGTTAACCAAATCTTAAAAATCATCATAAGCTAATTTGAACTAGGAAATCTAACTAGAAAAATCCATAGTTCCATAAATTTACAAATTTATCTATTGAACCATAATTTTCTCAAAATTGCACTTTGGCCCCTAAAGGCAAAAATATTTGCACTTTAGTCCCTGAAAAGTGGCCGATTATGGTGATAGCTTTTGGTCTCCAATTCTTGCTTAAACTATCACTTAATACTATCTTAACTTCTTAAAATTCATAACCATTCATTTTTCTTAAAATTACATATTGGCCCCTAAGGACAAAATATTTACATTTTAGTCCTTGAAGGGTGACCAATTTTCAAAGTGAGATTTATCATTCTTTTAAAACCTTACTTGGCTTATCTCCTAAACACAGTTCATACTGGCATACATATTCAGATACTGTTTTCAACTGATAACAGTATACTTGCACTGGATCATAATCCAGAATTTATCTGAACTGCGTCTAGGGTTCTCTTATTATTAGAAACTACTAACAGAGAATTATATATCATAGATTTGCCTTTTACTACAAAAAGGTCTTTCATAAATAACTTATCGAATCCTTTAATCAAGAATTCAATACTTTAACTGATAAAACATAACACATAAACATTTCTTAATTACAAACTTTGATTGTTCACAACAGACATCAAAATTTGTAAACAAGCTGGTCATTACATTTTATACCTTTTTACTCAAAAGGTCATATGCTTGACTAAGCAATAATTTTGAGTCTTATAAGAATATAAGAACTCTCAAATTTTAATAAAAACCCCGAACCGGGCTTTTTCATAAATACCTTCATGGTACAATTCAATATCTATACAAGACATTGTGACTTTGAAAATTCTAGTTATTACAGAAAAAGATCAAATAGCTAGGAAAAAAATAGAAGAGAGAGATAAAGAGTTATTAATAAGAAGACATTGTTGTGGATATATTTTAAAATGTAGTCCTAAAAATAGACTTTTTGTGTAATTATTTCTTAATTAGTTTGCTCTTGAAGAGAGAAATTACACGCCAACTTGAAAAGAAATTGATGACTACTCAAATTATTCTGCATTATTCACCTATTTATAGATCATTAAAGTATGTGGTGCATATTTCTTTTTCTTTTTTTCCCCTTCTTCATCTCCACGCAGAAGAACAGAGACCAGAAAAGGGGAATGCATAAATTATAAAAAAACTGCAGTTGGATGACCATGGAAGTTCAAAATCACCTTAAACAAGATATGGCAGGTCAAAATCACCCTAAACAAGATATCTCAATGACCAAATTCAATCCAAACTAGTACTAACCTGTTTTGGGTCCAAGAAAGGCAAAATGTAGCCAAATTTGGACAAAAACAATGGCCAAAATGCACAAATTGTAAAAAACAGCAGTTGGATGACCGTGGCAGTTCAAAATCACCCTAGGCAAGATATCCCAATGACCAAATACAATCCAAACCAGCACTAACCTGTTTTGGGTCCAAGAAAGGCAAGAAGTAGCCAAATTTGGTGCAAAACAAGGGCCAAAATCCACAAATTGTAGAAAAAACAGCAGTTAGATGACCATGACATCTCATAATCACCCTAAAAAAGATATCCCAATGACCAAATTAAATCAAAACCACCACTAACCTGTTTTGGGTCCAAGAAAGGCAAAAAGTACCCAAATTTGGTGCAAAACAATGGCCAAAATGCACAAATTATTAAAAAAAAAAAAAAAACAGTTGGATGACCATGGCAGTTTAAAATTACCCTAAACAAGATATCTCAATGACCAAATTCAATCCAAACCACCACTAACCTGTTTTGGGTCCAAGAAAGGGAAAAAGTAGCCAAATTTGGTGCAAAAAAATGAGGTCGCTTTGGTAATCAATAAAGGAATGCGACATGGCATACCCAAAAGTCCTAAGAAATCATTTTTTGTTAACAATAAATAGATCTACGACAAGGTTAATGATGCCAACAAATTGATGAAGACTTGAACTTGGTCAAAAACGTCGACTAGACTCAATATATATTCTTTATATCATTTCAACTAATTGAATTTAATTAGTAAAATGTCATCCGAGCTTAGGCACATGTTGTGGCGTGTCTCTCCAAATATAAAAAAATTTATTAATCCTCTTCTTTCAGAGGTACTAATTTACTACTTTTGCTTAATTTTGACAAGAACTTGAAAGGAAAAAAATCTGGTTGCACTATATGGTGCTTATATGTTTAAAAGGAATTATTACATGGATATTAAGAGTGAAAATGCCATATTATGGTTTTGAAGTTCACGGGTATAAAGAAAAAGAAAAAGTCTTTGCATTCGATCTTCATTAATATTTTGGGGACCCTCATGTCGTTAGGAGAAAATAAAAGTTTGATAATTCGAACAAGAATTTTTCAAAATTTTTTGGCTCTATTATTATTTTTAATATACCGGCACAACTTGCTTTCAATTGAATATCTAGTCCACCCTTTCCCTTCAAGAGACACTACATACATATATAGCAACGCTTTCAAAGTGATCAGTAGAAGTAAAAAAGAGTACTTGCAAGTCTGACTAGTCCAGTAATATTCCACGTAAATTGTACCCAAATTAGTTAAGTTGATGATGCATTGGATCTGTTATTACTTGCCAAGCAAGTATGATATATTGACTAGTTGGGATGTGTTGGTATTCTTTGACACTAGCTGTTCCTTGATCACCATTTACGTATTTAAATGTATAATCGGATTTAGTTTGTATAGTGGCCAAGAGGAACATCCACCATGAAGAAAAACGAAAATATCCCAGTTTGCCAAAAATATGGTAATTAATGCTGTTGAAAACCAGTCATGATCAATTTTACTTCGGGTGTCGCGTTAGTTTTTTATTTTATTTTATTTTTTGGCTACCATATAATTTAAGGATTTCAAATGAAATTGGTTGTTAAGGGCAAATTGCTAGGTTGGTCCCTAAACTTTTAACTTTATACAAGTTTGGTCCCTGAACTTTTTTCCGTAGCTAGAATGCCCTTAAACTTTTAAAATGTTGCTACAATAGTTCTTTACATTAATTTTTAGATAAAATTCATTAGTTAGCATCATTTTTTCATCAAATTTGTAACGGATTCCATTTAAAAATTAACAAAAATAACTGTTGTATGAATATTTTAATAGCTTAGGAGTATTTCCTATTTTTTTTTCTCGTAGAAGGAATGATAATAAATTATTAAAAATCTTACTATAATAGTCATTTCTATTAATTTTTTGATGGAATCCGTAGTTAGCACCACTTTTTGATCAAATTACTAATATATTTTGTCCAAAAATTAACGGAAAGAACTATTTTAGTAACATTTTAAAAGCTTAGGGGTATTTTACTATGAAAAAAAGTTCAGAGACAAAAATTGCACAAAATTAAAAGTTTAGGGACTAAATGAGTAATTTTCCAAATTAATAAATATCAAAGTCGTAAGACTAAAAATAGTAAAGTTTGTTAGAGAAGACCTATAGGTTGACTTGACTAGAGGTTAAGCAGTCATCTAATTGTACATTACTAGGAAATCAGATTTTCTATTGTTGTTTGAACCTCCAATCTTAATTGAAAACTAAATTAGAATAAAAATGAATGATTTTAACCGACCCCTATGATCTATAAAAGAGAGCAAGGAGGAGAAGTTTATACCACACACAAATATTCAACCAAAATTTGATTTCAAAGATGAAGGCATATCCTATTCTATGCATTCTCTTGGTTTCCCTTCTCTTCTTTCCCTCTTCGCTTCTTGCTCGAGACTTGGCTGAATCTGCAGGTGACGACCACTACTTTCCCTTCTGTTAAATTCATTCTAGCATTAGTAATTAGCGCCTGCTTGTCGATTATGACTACGCAACATATGCTACGTGCTAAGAGAGAGAGAGAGAGAGAGAACCATTTTCGATTTTGATTTTCATATAGCACTGCTAAAGCTAAAGAATATGCAACTTATTGTAAATTTGGTCCAACTCGGGGGTTTTTTTTTTTTTTCAAGTCAAAAGAGGTATGTAGATATACTAATGATTATCCTTTAATCCCTAAAAAATAAAAAAAAAATAAATAAATAAATAAGTGTTCTCAAGCAAGTCCTTAATTAGTCTTTCTTCTGATTGTGTTTGTTGTTTAGCAGATTTGTTTTATTATTTTCCAAGGAAAATCGTGCTAAAAATTGTGTTCGTCTTTTTAACATTAGTTAGCATATAGTCTGGCCTCTAATTTGGGTATCTAAACTTTGCAGGCAAGGAGACACCAAGAACAGGAGACCCTAATAAACCTGCATGCCCCGGTGGCCGTGGTACTCGATATAATTGCAACCAACCAAAGCCTCGTAAATGTAGTGACCCCTACAAGCGCAATTGCTGACTTAATTCAAGCCCTTGAATTTGGAGACAAACGATATGATGTGAAATCTACTGCAATCTATAGTATGTGTCTGCTTAATTCGTAATATACATGTCAAAAATAAGAAGAAAAAAACGTGTAGTAGGAATCTGGATTAAGGTTTGTCATCAAGGCTTTGCAGTTTGCAGGGTGCCACTGTCTTTTAATCTATGTTGTGTACTTGGTCTATAGTAAATAAATAAATAACTGACTCATGTCAGTTGGTTTGTTCATCTTTTGGTCTATTTTCAAAATATCAATTTTTTTTTTTTTGAAGATTTTGATGAGCGACTTGTAACTTGTAACTCAACACCAATTAAAATAATAATAATAAGATAAGTAGAGCCGGTATATTCATTCGACTAAAGCAAATATTACAACTCAGTTCGAGTTAAATACCAAGATCGGTATAGCAAAATTTATTTTATACATGGTAAACAAAATACAACAAACCATTTAGTTCGCAAGAACATAAAGGGCTTATTGATTTATGGCTCAGACTCGCACATCTTATAATTTGGTGGACTGCAAGAAAGTCTATGACAAAGCTCTGTGTAAAGATAAAAAGAAACCTATATTCCACATGATAAAAATATAATAATGTTGATAATTAACATATAAGAGTATTGGGTCGTTACACTTAATACAGTTGACTTTTTAAGATAAAAGCTCAATATTTTAGAAGAATCAAATTTCACACCGTCTCTTTTTTTTTTTTTTTTAATGCACCGTCTATTTCATGTTTGATCCTAAGTGATTTTTGTGGTCTTTCGTTTTTATGGTGCCTGATTATTTAGGTAAGCATTTATTTAAATAAGCGTTTAAAAATTATTTATTTACCTAATTTTTTTTAAAAAAAATTATAGTGATAGAAATCAGTAGGTATACTAAGACATTTCGATTAGGTCGAAATAGTAGAAAAATGACAGGGCATTTAGCTGGTTTTAGAGGTAAACTACCTGTAGTCAGTTGTCGAGCTAGGTTTGAAGAGGGAAAGAAGAGAATGGTAGCCAAGAGAATGCATTAGAACAAGAACTAAACCTTCTTCATCTTTAGAGATCACTTGTAGTTATTTGCTTGTAACTCTTCACTTATTAATAGCGCCTTTCAAGTGCGCTAGGCAAGGACTTGATCAGGAGAATTTTCTTCGTCTTGCTTACCCTTTTTCGTCTTTTCGTAAGTATATGCAATTTAATTAACCTAGAAGAAACAACGATATTAATAGAGACTATAGGAAAAGACAGATTGATGAAAAGTAAAGATTGCTGCTCCAAGATAGACAAATTGAGTTTTGTTTTTCCAACAAATGAACGACGCCTTAGATGGGGAGATTCAAGTTTATATCATGTAATAAAGTCACTATGTGAAATTACCATTAAATTATGTCTATAATTAGATATGTCCGTGATGAGAGACGTATATGTAGAATCTTTGGCTATCGACAACTTAATTGCGATCTTATTGCTTTAGATTTAACTGATTGCGGGGCTAAAAATAATAATAATTGGAGGCTGGTGATCACCTGAATAAGGGCATTGGGCCATTTCTTAGAGAGCTATCCGTACATGACTTAGTGTGTCTATAATTGTATTATTGATGTGGGGATAATTTTTGTACACTACTACAAAATTCGGATTCCACGACGGAGCTTCCACGACCGTTTTTAAAAAACGGTCGTAGAAAGTTAGGCAAAAACACGGAGCAGAACATAATTTTCAAAAACTGTCGTGGAAGCCGAGGCTTCCACGACGGTCTCCAAAAACCGTCGTGGAAGGCCGTGATTCCACGACGGTCTCGTGGAAGCATCGTTCTTCCACGACGGTCTCCAAAGACCGTCGTGGTAGTTCCCAAAAATTAAAAAAAAAATTTTGAAAAAAGACCCTACCACGACGGTTTTCATAATAACAGTCGTGGTAGGTGTTAAGGCGGGATTTTTGAAAAATTTTGAATTAAATTCAATTTTTTGGAACATGTATTAAAACCCAAAAAATTTTCAAAAACTGTCGTGGATGCCGAGGCTTCCACGACGGTCTCCAAAAACCGTCGTGGAAGGCCGTGATTCCACGACGGTCTCCAAAGACCGTCGTGGTAGTTCCCAAAAATTAAAAAAAAAATTTTGAAAAAAGACCCTACCACGACGGTTTTCCCAATAACCGTCGTGGTAGGTGTTAAGGCGGGATTTTTGAAAATTTTTGAATTAAATTCAAATTTTTGGAACATGTATTAAAACCCAAAAAATACCCCCTTTCCCACCCCATTACATTTCGAGCATTTTTCACTTTTTCACTCTCTAATACACACTCTAACTCCATACCCAAAGCCGCTCAATTTCCTCCCTCCATTTCTCTCTCTCCGCTCCCTCCCTACTTAAAATCTCCAAAAACTCTTTCTATCTCACAGCTCCTCTTCACTCTATCTCACCTCTCAAATTTTTCTCTTGGCTCCATTCTCCGACGGCCTCCTCCACCACTCATGCGGCCTCCTCCATTCTCCAACGGGTCCACCAAGGAACTCACGTAGCTTTCTCTCTCTCTTTCGCCGTATTCCGCCCTTACCCACACTCAACAAGCCGGTAAGTTGTAGTGTATATTGCTTGGGTAATGTACGGATTCGAGAATTTTTCATCCAAAATGTTGATTTTGTTGATTGTGGTTGTTGATTGTGAATTTTCGATCCAAAATGTTGATTTTGTAGGTTGTTGAGTTGGGAATATTCACTCCGAAATGGCCAAATCCGTCCCCTACATTTTCGGTGATTGTTCATTGCGGTTGTATTTTAGATTGAATTAAATTGGTTGGGTAAGGTACGGATTTGCAAATTCGTTTCATTTCTTCAAAAACATTTAAACCACAAAATCAACACTTTTTTCTGGGAATTTTCCTGTGGGAGCAGTCATTCTTCTATTTGCTATATTTTCCTATTAAATATACTATTTGCTATAATTTCTCTTGGATACGGTCTCATCAAATTATTTATTTGAGTGCCAACTACAAGTAAGAATGACCCTCTTTCAAGGAAATTATCAAACCAAGAAAAGTAAGAGGAAATTAAGGGTATCTGCTAGGTGACGTTTCTTTATTAAATTTTGGAATATCTAAGTGGCAACTACAAGTGATAATGACCCTCTTTCGTGGAAATTATCAAACCAAGAAAAGTAAGAGGAAATTAAGGGTATCTGCTAGGTGACATTTCTTTATAAAATTTTGGAATATTAGTGTACAATTCAATTGTGTTTTAATAATATAACCGAGACTTTGAACCATTTCTTAGAGAGCTAACTATATGCATGACGTAGTGTATAGTACTTTTGATATGGGGATGATTTTTGTGATTTTAATTAGTACAACTAGTTTTATGGGGAACATATATATAACTGGTTTTTGGACAGTCATTTTCATTAATTTGGACATAAGGGTCTCACCACGCAGAATTAAGGAAATTATATCCCCCTTGGCTGGCTGCTAAATTTTAAGAACTCTTTTACACATTTTCTTCAAGAATATACCTACTTTTTCAAAAAACTATAATTTACACGGCAAGTTTCAATTTTTAATCATACTTATGTTTCAAATTATTTAAAATCACAAATAATTTAATATCAATTATACTACGATTCAAGTTCTCGATTTTTAAAACTTTGAATCTCTTTAAAACTTGAGTTGGAAGGGGGAAAAATATCAAATAGCTAGGAAAAAAATAGAAGAGAGAGATAAAGAGTTATTAATAAGAAGACATTGTTGTGGATATATTTTAAAATGTATTCCTAAAAATAGACTTTTTGTGTAATTATTTCTTAATTAGTTTGCTCTTGACGAGAGAAATTACACGCCAACTTGAAAAGAAATTGATGACTACTCAAATTATTCTGCATTATTCACCTATTTATAGATCATTAAAGTATGTGGTGCATATTTCTTTTTCTTTTTTTCCCCTTCTTCATCTCCACGCAGAAGAACAGAGACCAGAAAAGGGGAATGCATAAATTATAAAAAAACTGCAGTTGGATGACCAAGGAAGTTCAAAATCACCTTAAACAAGATATGGCAGGTCAAAATCACCCTAAACAAGATATCTCAATGACCAAATTCAATCCAAACTAGCACTAACCTGTTTTGGGTCCAAGAAAGGCAAAATGTAGCCAAATTTGGACAAAAACAATGGCCAAAATGCACAAATTGTAAAAAACAGCAGTTGGATGATCGTGGCAGTTCAAAATCACCCTAGGCAAGATATCCCAATGACCAAATACAATCCAAACCAGCACTAACATGTTTTGGGTCCAAGAAAGGCAAGAAGTAGCCAAATTTGGTGCAAAACAAGGGCCAAAATCCGCAAATGTAGAAAAAAAGAAAAAAAAAAAAAAAAAAAAAAAAAAAAAAAAAAAAAAAAAAAAAAAAAAAAAATCGCAAATTGTAGAAAAAAAGCAGTTAGATGACCATGACATCTCATAATCACCCTAAAAAAGATATCCCAATGACCAAATTAAATCAAAACCACCACTAACCTGTTTTGGGTCCAAGAAAGGCAAAAAGTACCCAAATTTGGTGCAAAACAATGGCCAAAATGCACAAATTATAAAAAAAAAAAAAAAACAGTTGGATGACCATGGCAGTTTAAAATTACCCTAAACAAGATATCTCAATGACCAAATTCAATCCAAACCACCACTAACCTGTTTTGGGTCCAAGAAGGAAAAAGTAGCCAAATTTGGTGCAAAAAAATGAGGTCGCTTTGGTAATCAATAAAGGAATGCGACATGGCATACCCAAAAGTCCTAAGAAATCATTTTTTGTTAACAATAAATAGATCTACGACAAGGTTAATGATGCCAACAAATTGATGAAGACTTGAACTTGGTCAAAAACGTCGACTAGACTCAATATATATTCTTTATATCATTTCAACTAATTGAATTTAATTAGTAAAATGTCATCCGAGCTTAGGCACATGTTGTGGCGTGTCTCTCCAAATATAAAAAAATTTATTAATCCTCTTCTTTCAGAGGTACTAATTTACTACTTTTGCTTAATTTTGACAAGAACTTGAAAGGAAAAAAATCTGGTTGCACTATATGGTGCTTATATGTTTAAAAGGAATTATTACATGGATATTAAGAGTGAAAATGCCATATTATGGTTTTGAAGTTCACGGGTATAAAGAAAAAGAAAAAGTCTTTGCATTCGATCTTCATTAATATTTTGGGGACCCTCATGTCGTTAGGAGAAAATAAAAGTTTGATAATTCGAACAAGAATTTTTCAAAATTTTTTGGCTCTATTATTATTTTTAATATACCGGCACAACTTGCTTTCAATTGAATATCTAGTCCACCCTTTCCCTTCAAGAGACACTACATACATATATAGCAACGCTTTCAAAGTGATCAGTAGAAGTAAAAAAGAGTACTTGCAAGTCTGACTAGTCCAGTAATATTCCACGTAAATTGTACCCAAATTAGTTAAGTTGATGATGCATTGGATCTGTTATTACTTGCCAAGCAAGTATGATATATTGACTAGTTGGGATGTGTTGGTATTCTTTGACACTAGCTGTTCCCTTGATCACCATTTACGTATTTAAATGTATAATCGGATTTAGTTTGTATAGTGGCCAAGAGGAACATCCACCATGAAGAAAAACGAAAATATCCCAGTTTGCCAAAATATGGTAATTAATGCTGTTGAAAACCAGTCATGATCAATTTTACTTCGGGTGTCGCGTTAGTTTTTTATTTTATTTTATTTTTTGGCTACCATATAATTTAAGGATTTCAAATGAAATTGGTTGTTAAGGGCAAATTGCTAGGTTGGTCCCTAAACTTTTAACTTTATACAAGTTTGGTCCCTGAACTTTTTTCCGTAGCTAGAATGCCCTTAAACTTTTAAAATGTTGCTACAATAGTTCTTTACATTAATTTTTAGATAAAATTCATTAGTTAGCATCATTTGTTCATCAAATTTGTAACGGATTCCATTTAAAAATTAACAAAAATAACTGTTGTATGAATATTTTAATAGCTTAGGAGTATTTCCTATTTTTTTTTCTCGTAGAAGGAATGATAATAAATTATTAAAAATCTTACTACAATAGTCATTTCTATTAATTTTTTGATGGAATCCGTAGTTAGCACCACTTTTTGATCAAATTACTAATAGATTTTGTCCAAAAATTAACGGAAATGACTATTTTAGTAACATTTTAAAAGCTTAGGGGTATTTTACTATGAAAAAAAGTTCAGAGACAAAAATTGCACAAAATTAAAAGTTTAGGGACTAAATGAGTAATTTTCCAAATTAATAAATATCAAAGTCGTAAGACTAAAAATAGTAAAGTTTGTTAGAGAAGACCTATAGGTTGACTTGACTAGAGGTTAAGCAGTCATCTAATTGTACATTACTAGGAAATCAGATTTTCTATTGTTGTTTGAACCTCCAATCTTAATTGAAAACTAAATTAGAATAAAAATGAATGATTTTAACCGGCCCCTATGATCTATAAAAGAGAGCAAGGAGGAGAAGTTTATACCACACACAAATATTCAACCAAAATTTGATTTCAAAGATGAAGGCATATCCTATTCTATGCATTCTCTTGGTTTCCCTTCTCTTCTTTCCCTCTTCGCTTCTTGCTCGAGACTTGGCTGAATCTGCAGGTGACGACCACTACTTTCCCTTCTGCTAAATTCATTCTAGCATTAGTAATTAGCGCCTGCTTGTCGATTATGACTACGCAACATATGCTACGTGCTAAGAGAGAGAGAGAGAGAGAGAACCATTTTCGATTTTGATTTTCATATAGCACTGCTAAAGCTAAAGAATATGCAACTTCTTGTAAATTTGGTCCAACTCGGGGGTTTTTTTTTTTTTCAAGTCAAAAGAGGTATGTAGATATACTAATGATTATCCTTTAATCCCTAAAAAATAAAAAATAAATAAATAAATAAATAAGTGTTCTCAAGCAAGTCCTTAATTAGTCTTTCTTCTGATTGTGTTTGTTGTTTAGCAGATTTGTTTTATTATTTTCCAAGGAAAATCGTGCTAAAAATTGTGTTCGTCTTTTTAACATTAGTTAGCATATAGTCTGGCCTCTAATTTGGGTATCTAAACTTTGCAGGCAAGGTGACACCAAGAACAGGAGACCCTAATAAACCTGCATGCCCCGGTGGCCGTGGTACTCGATATAATTGCAACCAACCAAAGCCTCGTAAATGTAGTGACCCCTACAAGCGCAATTGCTGACTTAATTCAAGCCCTTGAATTTGGAGACAAACGATATGATGTGAAATCTACTGCAATCTATAGTATGTGTCTGCTTAATTAGTAATATACATGTCAAAAATAAGAAGAAAAAAACGTGTAGTAGGAATCTGGGTTAAGGTTTGTCATCAAGGCTTTGCAGTTTGCAGGGTGCCACTGTCTTTTAATCTATGTTGTGTACTTGGTCTATAGTAAATAAATAAATAACTGACTCATGTCAGTTGGTTTGTTCATCTTTTGGTCTATTTTCAAAATATCAATTTTTTTTTTTTTTTGAAGATTTTGATGAGCGACTTGTAACTTGTAACTCAACACCAATTAAAATAATAATAATAAGATAAGTAGAGCCGGTATATTCATTCGACTAAAGCAAATATTACAACTCAGTTCGAGTTAAATACCAAGATCGGTATAGCAAAATTTATTTTATACATGGTAAACAAAATACAACAAACCATTTAGTTCGCAAGAACATAAAGGGCTTATTGATTTATGGCTCAGACTCGCACATCTTATAATTTGGTGGACTGCAAGAAAGTCTATGACAAAGCTCTGTGTAAAGATAAAAAGAAACCTATATTCCACATGATAAAAATATAATAATGTTGATAATTAACATATAAGAGTATTGGGTCGTTACACTTAATACAGTTGACTTTTTAAGATAAAAGCTCAATATTTTAGAAGAATCAAATTTCACACCGTCTCTTTTTTTTTTTTTTAATGCACCGTCTATTTCATGTTTGATCCTAAGTGATTTTTGTGGTCTTTCGTTTTTATGGTGCCTGATTATTTAGGTAAGCATTTATTTAAATAAGCGTTTAAAAATTATTTATTTACCTAATTTTTTTAAAAAAAATTATAGTGATAGAAATCAGTAGGTATACTAAGACATTTCGATTAGGTCGAAATAGTAGAAAAATGACAGGGCATTTAGCTGGTTTTAGAGGTAAACTACCTGTAGTCAGTTGTCGAGCTAGGTTTGAAGAGGGAAAGAAGAGAATGGTAGCCAAGAGAATGCATTAGAACAAGAACTAAAACCTTCTTCATCTTTAGAGATCACTTGTAGTTATTTGCTTGTAACTCTTCACTTATTAATAGCGCCTTTCAAGTGCGCTAGGCAAGGACTTGATCAGGAGAATTTTCTTCGTCTTGCTTACCCTTTTTCGTCTTTTCGTAAGTATATGCAATTTAATTAACCTAGAAGAAACAACGATATTAATAGAGACTATAGGAAAAGACAGATTGATGAAAAGTAAAGATTGCTGCTCCAAGATAGACAAATTGAGTTTTGTTTTTCCAACAAATGAACGACGCCTTAGATGGGGAGATTCAAGTTTATATCATGTAATAAAGTCACTATGTGAAATTACCATTAAATTATGTCTATAATTAGATATGTCCGTGATGAGAGACGTATATGTAGAATCTTTGGCTATCGACAACTTAATTGCGATCTTATTGCTTTAGATTTAACTGTTTGCGGGGCTAAAAATAATAATAATTGGAGGCTGGTGATCACCTGAATAAGGGCATTGGGCCATTTCTTAGAGAGCTATCCGTACATGACTTAGTGTGTCTATAATTGTATATTGATGTGGGGATAATTTTTGTACACTACTACAAAATTCGGATTCCACGACGGAGCTTCCACGACCGTTTTTAAAAAACGGTCGTAGAAAGTTAGGCAAAAACACGGAGCAGAACATAATTTTCAAAAACTGTCGTGGAAGCCGAGGCTTCCACGACGGTCTCCAAAAACCGTCGTGGAAGGCCGTGATTCCACGACGGTCTCCAAAGACCGTCGTGGAAGCATCGTTCTTCCACGACGGTCTCCAAAGACCGTCGTGGTAGTTCCCAAAAATTAAAAAAAAAATTTTGAAAAAAGACCCTACCACGACGGTTTTCATAATAACAGTCGTGGTAGGTGTTAAGGCGGATTTTTGAAAAATTTTGAATTAAATTCAATTTTTTGGAACATGTATTAAAACCCAAAAAATTTTCAAAAACTGTCGTGGATGCCGAGGCTTCCACGACGGTCTCCAAAAACCGTCGTGGAAGGCCGTGATTCCACGACGGTCTCCAAAGACCGTCGTGGTAGTTCCCAAAAATTAAAAAAAAAAATTTGAAAAAAGACCCTACCACGACGGTTTTCCCAATAACCGTCGTGGTAGGTGTTAAGGCGGGATTTTTGAAAATTTTTGAATTAAATTCAAATTTTTGGAACATGTATTAAAACCCAAAAAATACCCCTTTCCCACCCCATTACATTTCGAGCATTTTTCACTTTTTCACTCTCTAATACACACTCTAACTCCATACCCAAAGCCGCTCAATTTCCTCCCTCCATTTCTCTCTCTCCGCTCCCTCCCTACTTAAAATCTCCAAAAACTCTTTCTATCTCACCGCTCCTCTTCACTCTATCTCACCTCTCAAATTTTTCTCTTGGCTCCATTCTCCGACGGCCTCCTCCACTACTCATGCGGCCTCCTCCATTCTCCAACGGGTCCACCAAGGAACTCACGTAGCTTTCTCTCTCTCTTTCGCCGTATTCCGCCCTTACCCACACTCAACAAGCCGGTAAGTTGTAGTGTATATTGCTTGGGTAATGTACGGATTCGGGAATTTTTCATCCAAAATGTTGATTTTGTTGATTGTGGTTGTTGATTGTGAATTTTCCATCCAAAATGTTGATTTTGTAGGTTGTTGAGTTGGGAATATTCAGTCCGAAATGGCCAAAATCCGTCCCCTACATTTTCGGTGATTGTTCATTGCGGTTGTATTTTAGATTGAATTAAATTGGTTGGGTAAGGTACGGATTTGCAAATTCGTTTCATTTCTTCAAAAACATTTAAACCACAAAATCAACACTTTTTTCTGGGAATTTTCCTGTGGGAGCAGTCATTCTTCTATTTGCTATATTTTCCTATTAAATATACTATTTGCTATAATTTCTCTTGGATACGGTCTCATCAAATTATTTATTTGAGTGCCAACTACAAGTAAGAATGACCCTCTTTCAAGGAAATTATCAAACCAAGAAAAGTAAGAGGAAATTAAGGGTATCTGCTAGGTGACGTTTCTTTATTAAATTTTGGAATATCTAAGTGGCAACTACAAGTGATAATGACCCTCTTTCGTGGAAATTATCAAACCAAGAAAAGTAAGAGGAAATTAAGGGTATCTGCTAGGTGACATTTCTTTATAAAATTTTGGAATATTAGTGTACAATTCAATTGTGTTTTAATAATATAACCGAGACTTTGAACCATTTCTTAGAGAGCTAACTATATGCATGACGTAGTGTATAGTACTTTTGATATGGGGATGATTTTTGTGATTTTAATTAGTACAACTAGTTTTATGGGGAACATATATATAACTGGTTTTTGGACAGTCATTTTCATTAATTTGGACATAAGGGTCTCACCACGCAGAATTAAGGAAATTATATCCCCCTTGGCTGGCTGCTAAATTTTAAGAACTCTTTTACACATTTTCTTCAAGAATATACCTACTTTTTCAAAAACTATAATTTACACGGCAAGTTTCAATTTTTAATCATACTTATGTTTCAAATTATTTAAAATCACAAATAATTTAATATCAATTATACTACGATTCAAGTTCTCGATTTTTAAAACTTTGAATCTCTTTAAAACTTGAGTTGGAAGGGGGAAAAATATCAAATAGCTAGGAAAAAAATAGAAGAGAGAGATAAAGAGTTATTAATAAGAAGACATTGTTGTGGATATATTTTAAAATGTATTCCTAAAAATAGACTTTTTGTGTAATTATTTCTTAATTAGTTTGCTCTTGACGAGAGAAATTACACGCCAACTTGAAAAGAAATTGATGACTACTCAAATTATTCTGCATTATTCACCTATTTATAGATCATTAAAGTATGTGGTGCATATATCTTTTTCTTTTTTTCCCCTTCTTCATCTCCACGCAGAAGAACAGAGACCAGAAAAGGGGAATGCATAAATTATAAAAAAACTGCAGTTGGATGACCAAGGAAGTTCAAAATCACCTTAAACAAGATATGGCAGGTCAAAATCATCCTAAACAAGATATCTCAATGACCAAATTCAATCCAAACTAGCACTAACCTGTTTTGGGTCCAAGAAAGGCAAAATGTAGCCAAATTTGGACAAAAACAATGGCCAAAATGCACAAATTGTAAAAAACAGCAGTTGGATGACCGTGGCAGTTCAAAATCACCCTAGGCAAGATATCCCAATGACCAAATACAATCCAAACCAGCACTAACATGTTTTGGGTCCAAGAAAGGCAAGAAGTAGCCAAATTTGGTGCAAAACAAGGGCCAAAATCCGCAAATTGTAGAAAAAATAGCAGTTAGATGACCATGACATCTCATAATCACCCTAAAAAAGATATCCCAATGACCAAATTAAATCCAAACCACCACTAACCTGTTTTGGGTCCAAGAAAGGCAAAAAGTACCCAAATTTGGTGCAAAACAATGGCCAAAATGCACAAATTATAAAAAAAAAAAAAAAAAGCAGTTGGATGACCATGGTAGTTTAAAATTACCCTAAAAAGATATCCCAATGACCAAATTCAATCCAAACCACCATAACCTGTTTTGGGTCAAGAGAAAAAAGAGCCAAATTTGGTGCAAAAAAATGAGGTCGCTTTGGTAATCAATAAAGGAATGCGACATGGCATACCCAAAAGTCCTAAGAAATCATTTTTTGTTAACAATAAATAGATCTACGACAAGGTTAATGATGCCAACAAATTGATGAAGACTTGAACTTGGTCAAAAACGTCGACTAGACTCAATATATATTCTTTATATCATTTCAACTAATTGAATTTAATTAGTAAAATGTCATCCGAGCTTAGGCACATGTTGTGGCATGTCTCTCCAAATATAAAAAAATTTATTAATCCTCTTCTTTCAGAGGTGCTAATTTACTACTTTTGCTTAATTTTGACAAGAACTTGAAAGGAAAAAAATCTGGTTGCACTATATGGTGCTTATATGTTTAAAAGGAATTATTACATGGATATTAAGAGTGAAAATGCCATATTATGGTTTTGAAGTTCACGGGTATAAAGAAAAAGAAAAAGTCTTTGCATTCGATCTTCATTAATATTTTGGGGACCCTCATGTCGTTAGGAGAAAATAAAAGTTTGATAATTCGAACAAGAATTTTTCAAAATTTTTTGGCTCTATTATTATTTTTAATATACCGGCACAACTTGCTTTCAATTGAATATCTAGTCCACCCTTTCCCTTCAAGAGACACTACATACATATATAGCAACGCTTTCAAAGTGATCAGTAGAAGTAAAAAAGAGTACTTGCAAGTCTGACTAGTCCAGTAATATTCCACGTAAATTGTACCCAAATTAGTTAAGTTGATGATGCATTGGATCTGTTATTACTTGCCAAGCAAGTATGATATATTGACTAGTTGGGATGTGTTGGTATTCTTTGACACTAGCTGTTCCCTTGATCACCATTTACGTATTTAAATGTATAATCGGATTTAGTTTGTATAGTGGCCAAGAGGAACATCCACCATGAAGAAAAACGAAAATATCCCAGTTTGCCAAAAATATGGTAATTAATGCTGTTGAAAACCAGTCATGATCAATTTTACTTCGGGTGTCGCGTTAGTTTTTTATTTTATTTTATTTTTTGGCTACCATATAATTTAAGGATTTCAAATGAAATTGGTTGTTAAGGGCAAATTGCTAGGTTGGTCCCTAAACTTTTAACTTTATACAAGTTTGGTCCCTGAACTTTTTTCCGTAGCTAGAATGCCCTTAAACTTTTAAAATGTTGCTACAATAGTTCTTTACATTAATTTTTAGATAAAATTCATTAGTTAGCATCATTTGTTCATCAAATTTGTAACGGATTCCATTTAAAAATTAACAAAAATAACTATTGTATGAATATTTTAATAGCTTAGGAGTATTTCCTATTTTTTTTTTCTCGTAGAAGGAATGATAATAAATTATTAAAAATCTTACTACAATAGTCATTTCTATTAATTTTTTGATGGAATCCGTAGTTAGCACCACTTTTTGATCAAATTACTAATAGATTTTGTCCAAAAATTAACGGAAAGGACTATTTTAGTAACATTTTAAAAGCTTAGGGGTATTTTACTATGAAAAAAAGTTCAGAGACAAAAATTGCACAAAATTAAAAGTTTAGGGACTAAATGAGAAATTTTCCAAATTAATAAATATCAAAGTCGTAAGACTAAAAATAGTAAAGTTTGTTAGAGAAGACCTATAGGTTGACTTGACTAGAGGTTAAGCAGTCATCTAATTGTACATTACTAGGAAATCAGATTTTCTATTGTTGTTTGAACCTCCAATCTTAATTGAAAACTAAATTAGAATAAAAATGAATGATTTTAACCGGCCCCTATGATCTATAAAAGAGAGCAAGGAGGAGAAGTTTATACCACACACAAATATTCAACCAAAATTTGATTTCAAAGATGAAGGCATATCCTATTCTATGCATTCTCTTGGTTTCCCTTCTCTTCTTTCCCTCTTCGCTTCTTGCTCGAGACTTGGCTGAATCTGCAGGTGACGACCACTACTTTCCCTTCTGCTAATTCATTCTAGCATTAGTAATTAGCGCCTGCTTGTCGATTATGACTACGCAACATATGCTACGTGCTAAGAGAGAGAGAGAGAGAGAGAACCATTTTCGATTTTGATTTTCATATAGCACTGCTAAAGCTAAAGAATATGCAACTTCTTGTAAATTTGGTCCAACTCGGGGGTTTTTTTTTTTTTCAAGTCAAAAGAGGTATGTAGATATACTAATGATTATCCTTTAATCCCTAAAAAATAAAAAATAAATAAATAAATAAATAAGTGTTCTCAAGCAAGTCCTTAATTAGTCTTTCTTCTGATTGTGTTTGTTGTTTAGCAGATTTGTTTTATTATTTTCCAAGGAAAATCGTGCTAAAAATTGTGTTCGTCTTTTTAACATTAGTTAGCATATAGTCTGGCCTCTAATTTGGGTATCTAAACTTTGCAGGCAAGGTGACACCAAGAACAGGAGACCCTAATAAACCTGCATGCCCCGGTGGCCGTGGTACTCGATATAATTGCAACCAACCAAAGCCTCGTAAATGTAGTGACCCCTACAAGCGCAATTGCTGACTTAATTCAAGCCCTAGAATTTGGAGACAAACGATATGATGTGAAATCTACTGCAATCTATAGTATGTGTCTGCTTAATTAGTAATATACATGTCAAAAATAAGAAGAAAAAAACGTGTAGTAGGAATCTGGGTTAAGGTTTGTCATCAAGGCTTTGCAGTTTGCAGGGTGCCACTGTCTTTTAATCTATGTTGTGTACTTGGTCTATAGTAAATAAATAAATAACTGACTCATGTCAGTTGGTTTGTTCATCTTTTGGTCTATTTTCAAAATATCAATTTTTTTTTTTTTTTGAAGATTTTGATGAGCGACTTGTAACTTGTAACTCAACACCAATTAAAATAATAATAATAAGATAAGTAGAGCCGGTATATTCATTCGACTAAAGCAAATATTACAACTCAGTTCGAGTTAAATACCAAGATCGGTATAGCAAAATTTATTTTATACATGGTAAACAAAATACAACAAACCATTTAGCTCGCAAGAACATAAAGGGCTTATTGATTTATGGCTCAGACTCGCACATCTTATAATTTGGTGGACTGCAAGAAAGTCTATGACAAAGCTCTGTGTAAAGATAAAAAGAAACCTATATTCCACATGATAAAAATATAATAATGTTGATAATTAACATATAAGAGTATTGGGTCGTTACACTTAATACAGTTGACTTTTTAAGATAAAAGCTCAATATTTTAGAAGAATCAAATTTCACACCGTCTCTTTTTTTTTTTTTTAATGCACCGTCTATTTCATGTTTGATCCTAAGTGATTTTTATGGTCTTTCGTTTTTATGGTGCCTGATTATTTAGGTAAGCATTTATTTAAATAAGCGTTTAAAAATTATTTATTTACCTAATTTTTTTTAAAAAAAATTATAGTGATAGAAATCAGTAGGTATACTAAGACATTTCGATTAGGTCGAAATAGTAGAAAAATGACAGGGCATTTAGCTGGTTTTAGAGGTAAACTACCTGTAGTCAGTTGTCGAGCTAGGTTTGAAGAGGGAAAGAAGAGAATGGTAGCCAAGAGAATGCATTAGAACAAGAACTAAAACCTTCTTCATCTTTAGAGATCACTTGTAGTTATTTGCTTGTAACTCTTCACTTATTAATAGCGCCTTTCAAGTGCGCTAGGCAAGGACTTGATCAGGAGAATTTTCTTCGTCTTGCTTACCCTTTTTCGTCTTTTCGTAAGTATATGCAATTTAATTAACCTAGAAGAAACAACGATATTAATAGAGACTATAGGAAAAGACAGATTGATGAAAAGTAAAGATTGCTGCTCCAAGATAGACAAATTGAGTTTTGTTTTTCCAACAAATGAACGACGCCTTAGATGGGGAGATTCAAGTTTATATCATGTAATAAAGTCACTATGTGAAATTACCATTAAATTATGTCTATAATTAGATATGTCCGTGATGAGAGACGTATATGTAGAATCTTTGGCTATCGACAACTTAATTGCGATCTTATTGCTTTAGATTTAACTGATTGCGGGGCTAAAAATAATAATAATTGGAGGCTGGTGATCACCTGAATAAGGGCATTGGGCCATTTCTTAGAGAGCTATCCGTACATGACTTAGTGTGTCTATAATTGTATTATTGATGTGGGGATAATTTTTGTACACTACTACAAAATTCGGATTCCACGACGGAGCTTCCACGACCGTTTTTAAAAAACGGTCGTAGAAAGTTAGGCAAAAACACGGAGCAGAACATAATTTTCAAAAACTGTCGTGGAAGCCGAGGCTTACACGACGGTCTCCAAAAACCGTCGTGGAAGGCCGTGATTCCACGACGGTCTCCAAAGACCATCGTGGAAGCATCGTTCTTCCACGACGGTCTCAAAGGCCGTCCTGGTAGTTCTCAAAATTAAAAAAAAAATTTCAGAAAAACCTACACGACGGTTTTCATAATAACCGTCGTGGTAGGTTTAAGGCGGGATTTTTGAAAATTTTTGAATTAAGTTCAATTTTTTGGAACATGTATTAAACCCAAAAAATTTTCAAAAACTGTCGTGGATGCCGAGGCTTCCACGACGGTCTCCAAAAACCGTCGTGGAAGGCCGTGATTCCACGACGGTCTCCAAAGACCGTCGTGGAAGCATCGTTCTTCCACGACGGTCTCCAAAGATCGTCGTGGTAGTTCCCAAAAATTTAAAAAAAAAATTTTGAAAAAAGACCCTACCACGACGGTTTTCATAATAACCGTCGTGGTAGGTGTTAAGGCGGGATTTTTGAAAATTTTTGAATTAAATTCAATTTTTTGGAACATGTATTAAAACCCAAAAAATTTTCAAAAACTGTCGTGGATGCCGAGGCTTCCACGACGGTCTCCAAAAACCGTCGTGGAAGGCCGTGATTCCACGACGGTCTCCAAAGACCGTCGTGGTAGTTCCCAAAAATTAAAAAAAAAAATTTTGAAAAAAGACCCTACCACGACGGTTTTCCCAATAACCGTCGTGGTAGGTGTTAAGGCGGGATTTTTGAAAATTTTTGAATTAAATTCAAATTTTTGGAGCATGTATTAAAACCCAAAAAATACCCCCTTTCCCACCCCATTACATTTCGAGAATTTTTCACTTTTTCACTCTCTAATACACACTCTAACTCCATACCCAAAGCCGCTCAATTTCCTCCCTCCATTTCTCTCTCTCCGCTCCCTCCCTACTTAAAATCTCCAAAAACTCTTTCTATCTCACCGCTCCTCTTCACTCTATCTCACCTCTCAAATTTTTCTCTTGGCTCCATTCTCCGACGGCCTCCTCCACTACTTATGCGGCCTCCTCCATTCTCCAACGGGTCCACCAAGGAACTCACGTAGCTTTCTCTCTCTCTTTCGCCGTATTCCGCCCTTACCCACACTCAACAAGCCGGTAAGTTGTAGTGTATATTGCTTGGGTAATGTACGGATTTGGGAATTTTTCGTCTAAAATATTGATTTTGTTGATTGTGGTTGTTGATTGTGAATTTTCCATCCAAAATGTTGATTTTGTAGGTTGTTGAGTTGGGAATATTCAGTCCGAAATGGCCAAAATCCGTCCCCTACATTTTCGGTGATTGTTCATTGTGGTTGTATTTTAGATTGAATTAAATTGGTTGGATAAGGTACGGATTTGCGAATTCGTTTCATTTCTTCAAAAACATTTAAACCACAAAATCAACACTTTTTTCTGGGAATTTTCCAAAAAAAAGTGTTGATTTTGTGGTTTAAATGTTTTTGAAGAAATGAAACGAATTCGCAAAATTTTTTTTTTCGTTGTTACCTACCCGACGGTTTTTTGGAAAAACCGTCGTAGTAGGGGGTCCTACCACGACGGTTTCCTTGAGAAACCGTCGTGGTAGGTTTAGATACCACGACGGTTTTTACGTAAAACCGTCGTGGTATGTCCTTAAATGTCCATATTTAGGTCCTATTTTTGCCCATTCCACGACGGTTAAAAAACCGTCGTGAAATCTGAAAAGATTCCACGACCCTGGATTCCACGACGGTTAAAAAACCGTCGTGAAAATGTTACCACGACGGTTAAAAACCGTCGTGGTATCTACATTCTGTAGTAGTGGTAATTTTAGTATGATATCGTTTTTTATGTTGTTAAATGGTAAATAATGGACGCTCCACCTGAATTTTGTAATTGCATATCAATTTCTGGCACACTCAGCCATAATGGTGGATGAACTTGAGAACCAAAAAGACTGAGTTGATTTAGACTTTTTTATTAGACATATATATTTTACCCAATTGGTGTAATTACCTGAAAAAGTAATATAATCTGACCGAGAAATAATACTATGCTTTACTTGTAATTCAAGCTTGGTCTTTTCACAAGTATTTTAATTTAATTGAGAATGAATAAATATGGATATTAATAGAGACTATAGGAAAAGACTTAATTGAAAAGTAAAGGTTGCTATATATGATATACAAGACCTACAATTAATTGACTTGTGTTTCCCAACAAATGGTCAACGACTTGGTCAGCAAGTTGATGCATGGAGATTGAAGAGCCCTTATCCTTCATTGTAATCCACACAGGTTTAAATCAATTTATGACCCGGCTATCCTTTACTCTCTTAAATCATTTACTCTAGTGACCACTAAATGTGATATTGACTAATTCTCTTTCGCTGAAATATCAAGCCCAATAACATGAAAGTTCAGAGGAAGGGTATCCGCTCGGAGATCATCATCATCATCATTTCGTTTAAAGATAATGATATTTGAGCTCTATTCCTTGTACTGAAATTACATGTAAAATTATCGCTAAACTTTGTCTATAATCATACATTACCACTAAATTTTATCTATAATCACACGTGCAGGTGATGGGTTAACGTTTCTTTAGAGTCTTTGGCTATAGGCAATTAAATTGCGACTAACTTTAGATTTAACTAATTGGAGGCTAGTGATTATGGCTAGTGATAACATGATTACCGACAGGTTCCATTGCTTAGAGAGCTAGCCATGCATGACTTAGGGGGTGTTTGACACATTCGTTTCAATGAAGCAACTTCATCAATTGTTTTTTCTCTTTTTCTTTAAAAATGAACTTAATTATACTATTTTTAAAAAACTCAAACTTTAAAACTATATAATTTGTTATTTCAAATCGAAATGAAATATTTGCTTTTAAATTGCATAGAATTTTGAGAGGAATAAAATAATATTAATATTGATGTTTCAAGTTTTTATAATTTTTAACTTCAAACAGTTCATTTTCAACTAAATGCACAATTTCAAAACTCAACTTAATCCTAATTAGAATAACTAAAACTCCAACTCAAGCATATTAATCAAATAGTTTCTTATGCTATGTTTGGTGTTTCATCTTAAACTCAAATTTTTCATCTCAGTTTTTGTCTTTTTCTAAAAAGTGAATAAAAATTATAACTGGTTTTTAAAAAGTCAACCAACTCCAACTTAAAAATTTCATCTCCAACTAACTTACCAAATGGACGCTTAATGTGCATATAATTTTGTAATTGGTAAACGGTAAATGAACGCTCTACATAATTTTTGTAATTGCATGTCAATTTCTGGCATTCACAACCACAATGGTGGGATGAACTAGAGAACCAAAAGACCGAGTTGATTTTACCTCTTTTTTATCCCACTGGTGTAGCTTGAAAACTCTCCACAAAGTAAGATAATATAACGGAGGAATAAGTTGCTTTAGTCGTGATTCAAGCTTTTTGATTAATGAACTTAATTGCTAAATTCTTTCTTCGGTCCCCTTGCAGTCTCTTATTTCTAGTTGATAATGAGTTTTTTTTTTTTTTTTCCACATGCATAATTGAAACTTGCAAATATCATCACCTGTTTTTAAGGCTTTTCAGATCGTCGGGAAAAAAGATCCAATTAAAAAGAGAGTGAGTAAGAGAGATAGAGAAGAGCGTTCCTGATAGGAGGTTCAATGATAACTCTATGAAATAGAGTTATTTAACATACTTTTAAGCTTATTAATTGTTGTTATTTCAAGATAATATGTCTTAATTTTAGTATTTTATATAATATTAATTAGTTTGTTTTAGTTAGAGAATGGGTAAAGAGTTGAAGTTACTTTTGGCTTTTGGCATATTATTTTATGTTTAATTTTGGTGTTGCCTTGCAGTTAGAGCCTACGATGTCAAAAGAAGTGGAGGCTCACTAGATTAGAGGAGATAATGAAAGTAGTAGCTGAAATGCATCAGATTGCTGCAGCAATGCTATAGCAAAGTCACAGCAAAGTTACAGCAGTAAAGAATTAAATTAAAAGAGCATGTGGGCCCAAGTTTTGCTTTACAGCTTGGCCCATTTTTGTCTATGCACAACAGCTGTAAGAAGGTTACTAATATTAGCTATCAAGAGGGCACGTGAAGCTAGGGCATCATTTGGAGGATTGGAATAAAAAGGGAAAGTTAACAATTTAAAGGGGGCAGTCATTCTTCTGTGGAAAGAAGGCCGTTTTTGTGAAAATTAGAGAGAGGGGAGCCAAAATACACGATTCTGGCGAGGGAAAGAGAGGACTGGAGAATTAGAGAGAGAGGAGATTGCTTCAGCTTGCACGGCTGGAGATTCTCGGCTGGAGAAAAAGATTTCATTTGTGCTGAAGATCTTTCCATTTTTTCAGTTCCTTTGAAATCTTTTCTTAATCTTTTGATTTTTCTTTTGTTGGAATGACGAATCTGTGGATTGAGATTTATATGTGTGATTTCTGTAATTTGAACATGAACTAAATCCTCTAGCTAGGATTATTGATGGAACCAAGGTTGCAATGAAGATCTAGATATTGAGTTAATTGTTTAGTGAAATTTATTTGGGTTATTCAAGCGTTTTGTATTGCTTAATTTCTGTTGATTGACTGGCCATCAATTGGTAGAATATACAAACTAGAATTAAATTTGGAAAGGCTAATTTTGGTTAGATTTAACTTGGATAATATAAGTGAATGATATAGGAATACATTGTTTTCTTATACAACACATTAAAATTATTGCTTAATGTTATGTTTGGAAAACTGAGATGCATAGGATATGTTAATTTTGGTTTGAAGAACTGGAAGCACGACATCTTTCGGAAGAGGATTGTGTAGAATTTTAGTTGACTGGATAATTTTGCTGCAGCATTTCCTACAGCATTTGTGGTCAGATTTGCAACTAAGGGGAAATCAATAATTCTAGCCATCACCCATCATTGATTCATAACCTAAGCCTTTGATATTGTCATGTTTTATCTTTTGTTTGCATTTTTAATTACACCCATTCATTTATAATCAGTTTTTATAATTTTAGTATTCAAATCAATTCCCAATTCGTTTTAAACCGATTGTTTTCTATAATTAATTCTTGATAATTCAATCCCTGTGGATACGATACTCTACTTACTACTATATTACTTGTTCGATTACGTGCACTTGCATAGTATTTTCACATGCATATTTTTGGCGAACATTCAACAAGGCGTTGAATTTCTAGTCACCAAGTTTTATCTATGAAGCTTATCGTCGGATGATGAGGTTATGAGAGAGCGTGCCATCTGCAGAGGACAGTAATTCCATATCAGAATTGCAAATGTGGTCAGATCGCTGTCGGTTGTGAGGCTTTTCAAATGCATTATTTATAATATCCTGATATATGTGTCATTTGGAGGTTTCGATCTGCGAGAGGAGGCGAGTCGTTTGATAGTGCGATCATATGTTGACCTTCACCACTAGTGCTAGCAGCACGTGTATGCCAACTGCTTGACCTTTTGCCAGTGTTGAGAGCCTTTGCTCTCCTTGGATCCCAGTAAATTAATTGTGGTGATCTTATAGTTGAACGTTAAATTGAAGTGGTTAGTGATTATGATCACATGACTGGAAATGGGGTACTTAGAAGCAGCCGCCAATTACACTGCACCCGTATCACACCTGAAGACGACTCCAACACCGGGCATCTACATTTTTTTTTTTTAATAAGTACCTGGCATCTACATTAATTTTCACTACTCCGGGCTCCAATGACTACCATTAAAACTGAGGAATTCTATTCTCTGATGCAGCGCAATTTGGTGGACCCAGTCGTATATAATTATATTATGAATGATACAGTAAGTCGCGTCAGTACATATCAATTTGGGCTAGACATGTTATACCAAACATGACCTATTTGTAAATTATGTCAACTTGTTATCAGTTCAAATCCATTTATATAGTCACTCTAAACCCTCTAATTTCATGCGAATTCGGTGTAATATATATTATCCGTACCATGATTCAAATTTTCTTGTGTAACAATACATCATGATCGTAAAACATGAAACTACTAATAATAAATTAAATCGAGATCTTTTATTTATTTCAAGAGTACCACTACTAAGAGTACATTTATTCATACCACAACACACTGGCTGCTGAGAAGCTGGCCATGTTCATAACAACATTAGAAACAGTATAGATAGTAGATACAATCGCATGATATATCCTTAATATTGCATCCTTTTATTCTTTTTTATTTATTAACCTAATTTGGTACCACTGCTACATGAGATGACCATAGTCATAAATGTAGATACATTTCATGGTGCTTAAACAGTCTCGGGTGTCTCATTTAATTGCCTCCAGGTAAGCAGTTACGATTATATTTGGTACACTTTTTTTATATCTTGAGGGCGGAGTGTAAGTCTTTCCACGAACATAAGGTTGTTCTGCATAAATTTCAACCATCTATATATGATCAACTTTGGTCAGTTATATAGAACTAATATAACACAACAAAATGACTTTTTAAATGTTTCGAGACCATTTGTGTTATTGAATTTAAGTGAAGGGGACTAAAACGCAACTTTTTTAGATATTACAAATTTAGACCTAGCTAATAGTTAATCCTTATTAATATTCACAGATATGTGTAGACGTGACCAAAAGAAAAAATCACAGGAATAGCATATAATTTCAGTTTTTGTTTAGTTGAAACTTTTAAAATTAAGGCTCTAAATGATTATTTTTTGCTAAAAAAAAAAAAAAAAAACAGAAGAAGGAAATTCGCTAATGCATGTACTCTCACCTTGAGCTAATTGTCGAGCTAGGGTTGAAGAGGGAAAGAAAAGAATGGTGGCCAAGAAAATGTTTAGAACAAGAAAAAAAACCTTTTTCATCTTTATAGATCAACTGTGGCTATTGGAATTGTCTTCAAACTTCTCCCACGCTTCACCTATTTATAGTGCGTTTAAGTGCCAAAGGCAAAGGAGCTGAGAGTAATTTTTTTTCATTTTGCGTACACTTTTTCGTCTTTTCTTAACATGTTAATTATCCAAAATAAGTATAAGAATTAGATGCTACAGTATTTTCCAACAAATTGACAAAATACTTGTTCAGAAAATTGATGGAGATATATATTTACTCTCCTTCGTAGCACTCCAAACAAGTGCAAATCAAATTGGCATATGACTTAATTAATTACTAACAATTTTGGTTCCGTCTTCCCAAGCTTTCTTAGGGAGAAAGAGCAAATTAAATAGTAACTTTGAAAAGAACAGTAATAAATTATAGTGAAAAACTTTAAACATAATAATAAATAACATAATCAAATTTATGATCACATAATTTAAAAATAAAAAAATAAAAAATAAAAACCTACTCCTTCCTCTTCTCTCTCTACATGAAACTATACACATAAATTTATTATAATATATTAACCGTAAATCTGATATTTTTAGAAAAACTAAGTCTAAGAATTTATCATAAATATATGCTATAATTTACCATCTTTAAAAAACATGCTATAAATTTTAAACGAACCTATTAAATATACTATTTGCTATAATTTCTGTTGGATACGGTCTCATCAAATTATTTATTTGAGTGCCAACTACAAGTAAGAATGACCCTCTTTCAAGGAAATTATCAAACCAAGAAAAGTAAGAGGAAATTAAGGGTATCTGCTAGGTGACGTTTCTTTATTAAATTTTGGAATATCTAAGTGGCAACTACAAGTGATAATGACCCTCTTTCGAGGAAATTATCAAACCAAGAAAAGTAAGAGGAAATTAAGGGTATCTGCTAGGTGACATTTCTTTATAAAATTTTGGAATATTAGTGTACAATTCAATTGTGTTTTAATAATATAACCGAGACTTTGAACCATTTCTTAGAGAGCTAACTATATGCATGACGTAGTGTATAGTACTTTTGATATGGGGATGATTTTTGTGATTTTAATTAGTACAACTAGTTTTATGGGGAACATATATATAACTGGTTTTTGGACAGTCATTTTTCATTAATTTGGACATAAGGGTCTCACCACGCAGAATTAAGGAAATTATATCCCCCTTGGCTGGCTGCTAAATTTTAAGAACTCTTTTACACATTTTCTTCAAGAATATACCTACTTTTTCAAAAACTATAATTTACACGGCAAGTTTCAATTTTTAATCATACTTATGTTTCAAATTATTTAAAATCACAAATAATTTAATATCAATTATACTACGATTCAAGTTCTCGATTTTTAAAACTTTGAATCTCTTTAAAACTTGAGTTGGAAGGGGGGAAAAGATCAAATAGCTAGGAAAAAAATAGAAGAGAGAGATAAAGAGTTATTAATAAGAAGACATTGTTGTGGATATATTTTAAAATATATTCCTAAAAATAAACTTTTTGTGTAATTATTTCTTAATTAGTTTGCTCTTGACGAGAGAAATTACACGCCAACTTGAAAAGAAATTGATGACTACTCAAATTATTCTGCATTATTCACCTATTTATAGATCATTAAAGTATGTGGTGCATATTTCTTTTTCTTTTTTTCCCCTTCTTCATCTCCACGCAGAAGAACAGAGACCAGAAAAGGGGAATGCATAAATTATAAAAAAACTGCAGTTGGATGACCAAGGAAGTTCAAAATCACCTTAAACAAGATATGGCAGGTCAAAATCACCCTAAACAAGATATCTCAATGACCAAATTCAATCCAAACTAGCACTAACCTGTTTTGGGTCCAAGAAAGGCAAATGTAGCCAAATTTGACAAAAACAATGGCCAAAATGCACAAATTGTAAAAAACAGCAGTTGGATGATCGTGGCAGTTCAAAATCACCCTAGGCAAGATATCCCAATGACCAAATACAATCCAAACAAGCACTAACCTGTTTTGGGTCCAAGAAAGGCAAGAAGTAGCCAAATTTGGTGCAAAACAAGGGCCAAAATCCACAAATTGTAGAAAAAACAGCAGTTAGATGACCATGACATCTCATAATCACCCTAAAAAAGATATCACAATGACCAAATTAAATCCAAACCACCACTAACCTGTTTTGGGTCCAAGAAAGGCAAAAAGTACCCAAATTTGGTGCAAAACAATGGCCAAAATGCACAAATTATAAAAAAAAAAAAAAAGCAGTTCGATGACCATGGCAGTTTAAAATTACCCTAAACAAGATATCCCAATGACCAAATTCAATCCAAACCACTACTAACCTGTTTTGGGTCCAAGAAAGGGAAAAAGTAGCCAAATTTGGTGCAAAAAAATGAGGTCGCTTTGGTAATCAATAAAGGAATGCGACATGGCATACCCAAAAGTCCTAAGAAATCATTTTTTGTTAACAATAAATAGATCTACGACAAGGTTAATGATGCCAACAAATTGATGAAGACTTGAACTTGGTCAAAAACGTCGACTAGACTCAATATATATTCTTTATATCATTTCAACTAATTGAATTTAATTAGTAAAATGTCATCCGAGCTTAGGCACATGTTGTGGCGTGTCTCTCCAAATATAAAAAAATTTATTAATCCTCTTCTTTCAGAGGTACTAATTTACTACTTTTGCTTAATTTTGACAAGAACTTGAAAGGAAAAAAATCTGGTTGCACTATATGGTGCTTATATGTTTAAAAGGAATTATTACATGGATATTAAGAGTGAAAATGCCATATTATGGTTTTGAAGTTCACGGGTATAAAGAAAAAGAAAAAGTCTTTGCATTCGATCTTCATTAATATTTTGGGGACCCTCATGTCGTTAGGAGAAAATAAAAGTTTGATAATTCGAACAAGAATTTTTCAAAATTTTTTGGCTCTATTATTATTTTTAATATACCGGCACAACTTGCTTTCAATTGAATATCTAGTCCACCCTTTCCCTTCAAGAGACACTACATACATATATAGCAACGCTTTCAAAGTGATCAGTAGAAGTAAAAAAGAGTACTTGCAAGTCTGACTAGTCCAGTAATATTCCACGTAAATTGTACCCAAATTAGTTAAGTTGATGATGCATTGGATCTGTTATTACTTGCCAAGCAAGTATGATATATTGACTAGTTGGGATGTGTTGGTATTCTTTGACACTAGCTGTTCCCTTGATCACCATTTACGTATTTAAATGTATAATCTGATTTAGTTTGTATAGTGGCCAAGAGGAACCTCCACCATGAAGAAAAACGAAAATATCCCAGTTTGCCAAAAATATGGTAATTAATGCTGTTGAAAACCAGTCATGATCAATTTTACTTCGGGTGTCGCGTTAGTTTTTTATTTTATTTTATTTTTTGGCTACCATATAATTTAAGGATTTCAAATGAAATTGGTTGTTAAGGGCAAATTGCTAGGTTGGTCCCTAAACTTTTAACTTTATACAAGTTTGGTCCCTGAACTTTTTTCCGTAGCTAGAATGCCCTTAAACTTTTAAAATGTTGCTACAATAGTTCTTTACATTAATTTTTAGATAAAATTCATTAGTTAGCATCATTTGTTCATCAAATTTGTAACGGATTCCATTTAAAAATTAACAAAAATAACTGTTGTATGAATATTTTAATAGCTTAGGAGTATTTCCTTTTTTTTTTTTTCTCGTAGAAGGAATGATAATAAATTATTAAAATCTTACTACAATAGTCATTTCTATTAATTTTTTGATGGAATCCGTAGTTAGCACCACTTTTTGATCAAATTACTAATAGATTTTGTCCAAAAATTAACGGAAAGGACTATTTTAGTAACATTTTAAAAGCTTAGGGGTATTTTACTATGAAAAAAAGTTCAGAGACAAAAATTGCACAAAATTAAAAGTTTAGGGACTAAATGAGTAATTTTCCAAATTAATAAATATCAAAGTCGTAAGACTAAAAATAGTAAAGTTTGTTAGAGAAGACCTATAGGTTGACTTGACTAGAGGTTAAGCAGTCATCTAATTGTACATTACTAGGAAATCAGATTTTCTATTGTTGTTTGAACCTCCAATCTTAATTGAAAACTAAATTAGAATAAAAATGAATGATTTTAACCGACCCCTATGATCTATAAAAGAGAGCAAGGAGGAGAAGTTTATACCACACACAAATATTCAACCAAAATTTGATTTCAAAGATGAAGGCATATCCTATTCTATGCATTCTCTTGGTTTCCCTTCTCTTCTTTCCCTCTTCGCTTCTTTCTCGAGACTTGGCTGAATCTGCAGGTGACGACCACTACTTTCCCTTCTGCTAAATTCATTCTAGCATTAGTAATTAGCGCCTGCTTGTCGATTATGACTACGCAACATATGCTACGTGCTAAGAGAGAGAGAGAGAGAGAGAACCATTTTCGATTTTGATTTTCATATAGCACTGCTAAAGCTAAAGAATATGCAACTTCTTGTAAATTTGGTCCAACTCGGGGGTTTTTTTTTTTTTCAAGTCAAAAGAGGTATGTAGATATACTAATGATTATCCTTTAATCCCTAAAAAATAAAAAATAAATAAATAAATAAATAAGTGTTCTCAAGCAAGTCCTTAATTAGTCTTTCTTCTGATTGTGTTTGTTGTTTAGCAGATTTGTTTTATTATTTTCCAAGGAAAATCGTGCTAAAAATTGTGTTCGTCTTTTTAACATTAGTTAGCATATAGTCTGGCCTCTAATTTGGGTATCTAAACTTTGCAGGCAAGGTGACACCAAGAACAGGAGACCCTAATAAACCTGCATGCCCCGGTGGCCGTGGTACTCGATATAATTGCAACCAACCAAAGCCTCGTAAATGTAGTGACCCCTACAAGCGCAATTGCTGACTTAATTCAAGCCCTTGAATTTGGAGACAAACGATATGATGTGAAATCTACTGCAATCTATAGTATGTGTCTGCTTAATTAGTAATATACATGTCAAAAATAAGAAGAAAAAAACGTGTAGTAGGAATCTGGGTTAAGGTTTGTCATCAAGGCTTTGCAGTTTGCAGGGTGCCACTGTCTTTTAATCTATGTTGTGTACTTGGTCTATAGTAAATAAATAAATAACTGACTCATGTCAGTTGGTTTGTTCATCTTTTGGTCTATTTTCAAAATATCAATTTTTTTTTTTTTTTGAAGATTTTGATGAGCGACTTGTAACTTGTAACTCAACACCAATTAAAATAATAATAATAAGATAAGTAGAGCCGGTATATTCATTCGACTAAAGCAAATATTACAACTCAGTTCGAGTTAAATACCAAGATCGGTATAGCAAAATTTATTTTATACATGGTAAACAAAATACAACAAACCATTTAGTTCGCAAGAACATAAAGGGCTTATTGATTTATGGCTCAGACTCGCACATCTTATAATTTGGTGGACTGCAAGAAAGTCTATGACAATGCTCTGTGTAAAGATAAAAAGAAACCTATATTCCACATGATAAAAATATAATAATGTTGATAATTAACATATAAGAGTATTGGGTCATTACACTTAATACAGTTGACTTTTTAAGATAAAAGCTCAATATTTTAGAAGAATCAAATTTCACACCGTCTCTTTTTTTTTTTTTTTAATGCACCGTCTATTTCATGTTTGATCCTAAGTGATTTTTGTGGTCTTTCGTTTTTATGGTGCCTGATTATTTAGGTAAGCATTTATTTAAATAAGTGTTTAAAAATTATTTATTTACCTAATTTTTTTAAAAAAAATTATAGTGATAGAAATCAGTAGGTATATTAAGACATTTTGATTAGGTCGAAATAGTAGAAAAATGACAGGGCATTTAGCTGGTTTTAGAGGTAAACTACCTGTAGTCAGTTGTCGAGCTAGGTTTGAAGAGGGAAAGAAGAGAATGGTAGCCAAGAGAATGCATTAGAACAAGAACTAAAACCTTCTTCATCTTTAGAGATCACTTGTAGTTATTTGCTTGTAACTCTTCACTTATTAATAGCGCCTTTCAAGTGCGCTAGGCAAGGACTTGATCAGGAGAATTTTCTTCGTCTTGCTTACCCTTTTTCGTCTTTTCGTAAGTATATGCAATTTAATTAACCTAGAAGAAACAACGATATTAATAGAGACTATAGGAAAAGACAGATTGATGAAAAGTAAAGATTGCTGCTCCAAGATAGACAAATTGAGTTTTGTTTTTCCAACAAATGAACGACGCCTTAGATGGGGAGATTCAAGTTTATATCATGTAATAAAGTCACTATGTGAAATTACCATTAAATTATGTCTATAATTAGATATGTCCGTGATGAGAGACGTTTATGTAGAATCTTTGGCTATCGACAACTTAATTGCGATCTTATTGCTTTAGATTTAACTGATTGTGGGGCTAAAAATAATAATAATTGGAGGCTGGTGATCACCTGAATAAGGGCATTGGGCCATTTCTTAGAGAGCTATCCGTACATGACTTAGTGTGTCTATAATTGTATTATTGATGTGGGGATAATTTTTGTACACTATCATGCTTGGAATGTTTTGCCTGTGATTGCATGTGTAAGTGTATACTACGTTAAAGGATGTCATAATATGTTATGTTGTGCCACAATTATAGATATGCCATACTTTTATAGTATGCCATGATTTTAATTTATGCCATGAATTATTATGTCATGTCTTTGCATCATGACTAAGAAGATCAGAATTAAGGAACGTAAGTCTTAGACCTCGTCTTTGAATAAGGCTAAGTTAAAGTGTGATTTAGGTCACTACTAGAAAATAAGGATACCACGACGGAAATTCAACGACGGTTTTTAAAAAAACCGTCGTCGTAAATTCGAAAAAACACAGAGCCGAAAAGCAATAAAAAAACCGTCGTGGAAGCTCGGAGCTTCCACGATGGTTAAAATTTCGGCGCTAAAACTGTCGTGGAATCTCCAAGATTCCACGACGGTGCACAAAAACCGTCGTGGAATCTCAGAGTTTCCACGACGGTCCACAAAAAACCGTCGTGGAAGCTCCGAGATTCCAATTATTCGACGACGGTTTTTTTAGACCGTCGTGTAATTTTTTGATATTACACGACGGTTTAAAAAAACCGTCGTGTAAGATTTATCAAACTTTTATAAAAAACGCCGAGTGTTTTTTGTCCTTAATTTTTTCGCATCAATGTACAACTCTCTGCAAAATAAGATCAGATCATTCCGAATACAGTCAGTATATCATTAGACGTACTCACAAGTTATTCTTTGTAAGTGATAATTAATTAACATCTTCTTTGTTGTTGTTTGTCTTAGTACTTAGAATTAATATTATTGATGATGAAGATTTGACGGAGTGCATGTTATGTTTTATATATATATATATATATATATATATATATATGTTTGGGATCAATTTTATTAGAGTTTATTGTGCAATAGGTGTTTAATAAATGTTATTTAATTTTAGACATTATTCATTATGGTTCTAGATGGTTTTGTTATGTTCTATCGAATTTTTATTATTGACCAATTAATGGGCCAGTTTTAGTGCTTTGACTTGTAAGTGTTTTAAATTTTGTGTATAGGATTTGTAAATCATGGATAGGAAATGGATGTGGTTTGACCGATTGTCTAAAGCATATGAAGATGGTGTTGAAGAATTTTTGTCATTTGCCAAAGCTCACATACAAGATGATAAGATTCCGTATCCGTGTCAACTTTATGGTAATCATAGATCTCATTCCATCAATAATGTTAGTGTGATGCCCTAGAAATTCATAAGCCTTATTCATGAATTATTATTGTGGATTTCCTTTATTAATATACTTCTAATGAATTATCTTAATAAATGTCAAATTTCATACTCATGAATGATTGTGTATGTATCATCGGTGTGATGATGTTGATGATATAGCAAAGTCAAGTTCTTTATTTAAATGAGAAATTTTAATTACATAAATGATGAATTGAACGACAAATAAATTTGTGCGAAAAATTTATTATGTCGCATTAGGGGGATAATGATAATTTTTGGGAAGAACCCCGGTTTTTATTAATCGGTCGATTTAATGATCTTACTATTTATTTTGATCATATCAATAGTCAATCTTTGAGAGCATGATTGGGAATTAATGTGTTACATGGATAAAAGATGAATTATTAGTGTTTACTCTTAGGAAATCCAAAGGTGGGAAATTGATCAAAAATCATGCTTAATTTGAAATCAATGGTGTAGATTTCATGCTAGAGAATCCTAGGCAAATCAATGCCAAACTTTAGGTGTTAAGTGGCGAATAAGAACTTAGGGTAAGGATTAGTGTGTTGGAAGATCTAATGGATGAGAATGAAGATGATAACCTTGGATCAATGGTGGAAATTGAAAGAAAGAAAAACAAAATAAAAATGAGAAAGGCTTGGGAGGATCGGATTTTGGTTCAAGAAACAAGAAGAAAGTTGAACAAATGAAGAGAAGAAGGAAGTGTTGCATGCATGCAACCTTGTGTAAGAAATGGCATGGTTTATTTAGGCAAGTTGACCTTAGGAAATGACAAGTGAAAGTGACCATTTATCTCTACTTTGTTGAACCAAATTTCACCCCAAAAACCCCTCCCAAAAGTGGCATCCATGTAAGGGCTGTTTCAGCCAAAAATTTCCAATTTGACCCCTCAAAATACAGCTCCCCTTAGGGTAAAAGTTAGCTGAAAATAAACCCATAATACCTCATTTTGTTCTCACACAAATTAAACTCACAAACCCTAGCTCTCTAACCACCACCAAGCTCAAAACAAAAGAAAAACCACCAACACTATTCTCCACCTCCAACACATCTCTAACACCCTCCTCCATCCATTTTCAAGCTCTAAGAAACCCCATCTCTAAGATCGAAGGAGTGTAAGATGGAGTTAGAGGATGTTTTACTAGAGGTAACCTAGTGGTATTCTTTATGTTTTAGTCATTTTTGGAGAACTAAAGCATGATGTTTACTTATGATCTTAATATTAGACTTCTTCTTACCTAGGAAAAGTTTTGTGAAGAACTTGGAAGGTTCGAGATCTTAAAGGATTCCCGGAGCATTTCGGTAAGTTCTAAGAACCTTGTTCGAGTTTGTGGAAGTTATGGTGATATGACATGCGTTAGAACTTTGATATGAAAAATAAATTATATATTATTATTCTACAGAAGATAAGCTTCATTTTAGGTTTTGGAATCATTTGATTTGCTTTTATATGTCTAAAGTTATGTGTGTTTGAAGTTGTGTCATAAAACTAGGGAGAGAATGGATCTTTGGGTGCAGACCAGCCACGGGTTTTCTATACTCCGAACCCTTTAGACTTAAAATTTTGGATTATAAGTTATAGATCTAAAAAATATATTCTTCAAGCTTTCCAACAAAGTATCTTACACCTTAAACGGATAAATGTGTAATTTTTGACGAATTTTACAAGTTTGGGCTACGAACCGAAAATCCTTGCTGGAACTCTGTACTAGCCACGGGTTTTGAAATTTTTGAGTCAGTAAACCTTAACGTCTTATAAAACTGTTCTTATCATACAAACATTATAATTTTTCCAATGACATATCTTTTGTCTTATTTGGACTTGTAAGTAAATTGTTATGATTTTTCTTATCTTACCTATGAATCTGGATTTGTGATTCAAATGTGAAACCAACAGTAACAAAACCTAAGTTGATGGTATGAATCATTCAAGTAATAAAGGAAATGACTTTACCACTGTAAAATAGACATCTTAAGCTTCAAAATGAGATATCATGTGCTTAAAACGGATATGTACATTAATTTTAACAAATCCCTTAAAATGAAGCATAATCTGGTAATATGGGATTTTACCATAAGATACTTGGAAAAAAAAAAAACGTCCACATTGATGTTTGAAATACTTAAAACCTTGGAAAACAAGTTAGAAAGACAGAAACTAGATGTTTCAAGCTTTCCAACAAGTCATCAAGTGTCCAAAACGGAATTATACTCAAGTCTAAATAAATCTTACAAGTTAAAATCCTACACCGACAAAACGATTAAACATTAAAATGTGACATAATGGTAAGTCATAACATATGAATATATTTAATTATGAAATGAGTTGATTTTTAGGTGTATGATCAAATAATGTGAAAACCCTAACTTTATAAAATTAAATCATAAGTTTTAAATATGTCAAGATAAAGTATACTAGATGATTACCGAGCATATACCAAGAGATTACCTTAGCCCAACTAGATGATCATAACTTACGGGTTGGGCTAGCCCAATAATAAAATAGAGGTAAACCTATAGGTGACTCCTTGTCATCTTGATTGATTTATTAATTAATTACTTAATTACTTAATTAATACATAACTACATGTAATTTAATAAATTAATTAATTAATTAATTAATTAATACATAACTAAATGTAATAAATAAAATAAAAAATTAATTAATTATAAGAGTTAACATATAATAATCAAGATTTTTATGTTGAATAACTACATAATTATAATACATGATTAAGTATAGATTAATTAATCATTAACCATTGATGTAATCATCAAAAATAATAATTGATGATTTACTAGAGATTAACCAAATATTAATTATTAGATTAATCAAATTATTAATTATTACTAGTAGAATTAATAATTAATAATTATTATATGAGAAAGAATATTTAAGTAACATAATTAAATCATTAACAAGATAATTATTAATAAGTCAATTAAAATTATATAATTTAATTATAATTACTCAATTAAATAAAATAATAATTAACTATTAGTTAATTAATTAGTTAACCAATTAATTAATTAAATAATAATTAGTAGAAATTTGTTTTAACACTTAATAATTAATAAAAAAAATAATTGTTAAGGTTAATTATAAGTAAATTAAGTTTATAAAATGAATAAAGTAATATTACTATAATTCTATTTAATAATGAGATATTGTTTAAATCAGGACAATTTCTCAAATCGGCATAGTAGGAGATACAACTCCGGAAGTTTAAGTACATAAGACAAGTACAAACCTCACCTACAGCATGGAATAAAATGTTTTTCTTTGTTGATGCTCTACGTTTGCTATAACTTGACTTGATGATGTGATGAGTATATGAGTTATACGTATTGCTTTGATTAAGTATTTGATGTGCATAAATTTCTCTTGCACTGACATGATCGGCATGCCTCACATATATTTATGCCATAATAATAGATATATAGTGACATGTAAATCTACAAATTGTCACAATTAATAAGGATGAGGCAAATAAAGATAGGATTAAGTGTCGTACCAACCTCCAATTAGTGAGAGGATATGATAAGAACGAAAATTATAAAATATGACCTTGGTGGCTGTTGGAGGGTCGCTCCCTAACTCTCCATTGGTTACGCGCATATGGGTACGACATAGGGGCCCTTAAGTAGACAAGATATGTAAATAATAAAACATAATTGAACACACACATTTTATATGCATTTATAATCATTCATGATGTTACATGCGATGATATGATTTTATAAAAGCGATTTGTGAGACATGGTTTGTACTTACTGAGCGAAAGCTCATCATTGTGTGTTCGTGCTGTAGGTATTACGAGTAAGCAGCCCGTTACTTAGATGTTATGGACTGGCAAAGCTGTGCGGAGCCGATGAAGGACGGGAGTGGGATACCACCACGAATTAAATTTCCGCATTTAGATTTCGTAAACTATGTTGTATCGACTATGTTTATAATTATGTTCCAATGTTTTGGTACTACTAAACTAGTATGAGTATTTTACAAGAAAAGACTTTAAACTCTCTTTTTATAAATTATATAAAGTTATAACTTTTTAAATATCATCTAGGTACAATTTTAAATTGGATAATTAGTTGCTAGAGGTTTTCAATTTCCTCCGTTAAAATTTTAGTAATCCTAACTTTCGTATCCGAATAAAAAAAATTTATGTGTTTTCTGAATTAAATATAAATGAGTGTTTAAGATTAAATTGAATAAGAATAAGTAAATAAGAATAAGTAAGCTAGTTAATGGTTCGAAAGTCGGGTCGTTACAGTTAGAGGGCATTTGTGCGCTTATAGAATTATTTGTTCTTACCAAACATGGTATTTACATGGAGAAGATTTTTTCGATATTAATTATACATCGACGAATTCTAAAGGTAAAGAGCCTATTGTGGAGGAAGACGTTGGTGATAATATGTTCAATATGATAAATGATTTGGAAGAAAACTTTGTGCATCGGCCGGAGTTATTTGAGGCAATGATTAATGATGCCGAAACGCCCTTGTATATCGGGTGTACAAAATATACAAAATTAGAGGCATTGGTTAAATTATGGAATATGAAAGCGTCAGGAGGGTGGACAAATTCTAGTTTCACAACTCTTTGGAATTTCTAAAAGATGTTCTTCCGGAGGATAACATGTGCCACTAGCATGTACGAGGCAAAGAAGACGTTAAGTACTTTGGGAATGGAATATGAAAGATACATGCTTGTCCAAATGATTGTGTCCTTTACCGTAAAGCATATGAAGAATTAGATGACTGTCCAGTTTGTAAGGAGTCAGATGGAAGAAGGGCAAGATGCCATCGAATGGTAGAAAAGGAGTACTAGTTAAGGTGTTATGGTACATTCCACCGGCTCCACGTTTGCGTCGTTTATTCCGTAATGCCGATCATGCTAAGATCTGACTTGGCACCATGATAAACGCGTTGACGATGGCAAACTTAGGCATCCAGCCGACGCACCACAATGGAAAGACCTTTGATGAAATCATCCAGATTTTAGTGCAGAACCAAGGAATTTACGTCTCGGTTTGTCGACGGACGGAATGAACCACATAGTAACATGAGTAGTCGACATAGTACTTGGCCAGTCATACTTGTCAACTACAATCTTCCTCCAGAATTGTGCATGAAGCGGAAGTTCTTGATGTTGACATTATTGATATCATGTCCTCAAACCGGGGAATGACATTGACGTGTACTTGGTACCATTAGTCGATGACCTAAAAAGCTTTGTGGGAAAATGGTTTACAAGTTAGAGATTCTTACCGTCAAGATACGTTCAATCTACGACCAATGTTGATTTGGTCAATTAATGACTTTCCTGCACTTGCAACTTATCTGGTTATCCCGTGAAGAGTTCTATAGGATGTCCAGTTTGTATGAAGGAAATAGCCTCTATCCGATTGAAGAATAGTAAGAAAACTATTTATCTTGGTCACAGGCAATTTTTGCCAAGGAATCATCGATACCACAAACAGAAGAAGGCTTTTGATGGTAATACCGAAGAAAGATCAGCTCCTTGGATTTTGTCTGGATAAGCCATTTTTGAGATGGTTAAAGATATGAAAGTAGTTTTGGGAAAAAGAAAACGTAAGGCTCCAGTTGTCGATGGACCTTGGAAGAAGAAGGCAATCTTCTATGAACTTCCATATTGGAAGTCACTTTACGTTCGTCATTGCCTAGATGTTATGCATATTGAGAAAAACGTTTGTGAATCGATAGTGGGCACGTTGCTTGACTTCCAAATAAAACCAAAGATGGTGAAAATGCACGGTTGGATCTTCAAGAGATAAGATTAGATCAAATTTGCTCCCCGATAAAAGACCGAATGGCACATACTTACCTCCGGCAAAGCACACATTATCCAAACAAGAGAAGAGAAAGCTTTGTGAATGGCTTGCGTCCGTGAAAATGCCAAGTGGGTACTCTTCTAACTTCAAAAGGTTAGTGTCGATAAAGATTTCAGGCTTATCGGAATGAAAACGCACGATTGTATATCTTGATGCAACAATTACTACCTCTTACATTACGGGGAGTTTTAACGAAAGATGTGAGATATGCAATTACGAAGTTCTGCTCGTTTTCCAATTCAATTTGCTCTAAGGTAATCGATCCACTAATGCTAGATTCGCTCCAATCTGAATTGTGATGACTTTGTGCATGCTTGAGAAGTTTTTCCACCAGCGTTTTTGATATAATGAACCACTAACCGGTGCACTTAGTTCGTGAGTTAAGCTATGTGGACCGGTCCATCTGAGGTGGATGTATCCTTTCGAAAGATACATGAAGGTTTTGAAGGGTTATGTGAAGAATGAAATAGCCGGGATGTATAGATGTAAAGTGGAAAACTACATAGCCGAGGAATCAGTTAAATTTTTCTCTGAGTATTTGTCCAATGCGGACCCAATAGGGGTGCCAAAGAGTGGGCTATTTACGCCGAAAGGACTATCCGTGGCGTTCATCAGTCACGCAGTTCACAAGCAAAGATGAAATGGAAAAAGCTGTTTGTATATTTTGCACAATGCGAAGGAAGTGGAGCTGTTTGTTAAGATTCACATGATGGAATTAAGAGTCGCGAATCCAAGGAAAATAAGATGTGAGAAGTGGATTCAAGATGAGCACAACCGGACATTCAGGGTGTGAATAAGCCAACATTTGCATATGAAGCCTAGCGTTTCCGAAGACCTAATGAAGCTAGCAAGAGGACGGCGTCATCGATAGTAACAAGATATACATCGTACTTTGTCAATGGCTACACATTTTACACTCACAAAAGAGATTAGAAGCATCTAGTCCAAAATAGTGGTGTGAGCCTTCGAGCCGAGTCTATGCATATTTCATCCGCAAAGGATAAGAACCCGGTATACGGTTCCATGAACTACTTTGGGTTCATTGAAGAAATTTGGAAACTTGATTATTGCGGCTTGCGGATAGCACTCTTTAAATGCAAATGGGCTGATAATAATTTTGTTAAGCTTGATAAGGACGGCGTGACAATGGTGGACTTTAGGCGTATGGGATACAAAAATGATACTTTCATTATGGCATCGCAAGTAGTCCAAGTCTTTTATACAATGGATCCTAACAATTTAGAGTTATCATTAGTTGTGCCAATGAAGCCAAAATTTATCCGGGATGGCCAAGAAGATGCTGATGAAGATTGCACGGACATTTACATCTATCACGAAAGGTTTGCCACTGGTGGAGGAGATTGATGATTTGGACGATGATACCTCACACTTGCTTCATTTAGATGTGGAGTGGATACGTGTTGAAAAGTCCAAAAAGAAAAAAAAATGTGAAGGCAATGTTTTAACTTTCTATGAACTGTATACATTTTGTAATTCGGAAATAAATTGTTTTAACAAACATGTGCGGCCCCCTATGGTATTATATAGTTGGGAAAAAAATTTTATGCAACTTACTGTCAAATTACCACGACGGGTTAAATAAAAAACAGTCGGAGTATTTTAA